>QEPC01011901.1:17031099-17043844 GCA_003113815.1 Sphenodon punctatus | reverse complement strand
TTATTATTATTATTATTATTATTATTAGCTTTTATATAGCGCCAGTGATGTACCTAGCACTTTACAGAGAATAAAACAGACACGGTCCCTGCCTGAGAGCTTACAGTCTTGAAGATGTTGCTTACAATTGTCATTGATAAAAGAAACAACTCAAGTGCAATCCACCATTTAAAACTTTACATGGAGACACAAATATAAACGTTCGATCTGGAGTGACCCAACTTGAACTTATGGTGCATGCAATCCACTTGACCCAAGTGTCAACTTCAGATGATCTACCATGGCTTCCTGCTGGCTCTCTTGCTTCTGGCCAGGACCTCTCCTGCTGGTTCCTAGATCAATGACACCAGCTGAAAGGTTTCCTGTTTTTGAGTACCCAAAACTACCACCAAAACCTGAAAAGAATAGCTGAAAAAGTTCCTGAAATTGGGACCTGAAGTCAAAAATCTGGAATCAGAAATTGGAAAATTGGGATGGAATGATATTTCAGTTGTCGGCATTTCAGTATTTCCGGTACCTAGTCAGACACTGTGGGGTACCAAAAAGTACCTCAAATTTTCAAGTCACATCAGGAACCACTAATTTGACTGGTATAACCATTTTTACAGGGACCCATTTAAGCTCTAATGGGCACTTTAATAAGTGGTCTCAGGAGTGACAAGGAGTAGCCCCTTTTAGAGACAGCCTTCACTGCCATACTGGCCTCCCAGCCTGTTTCCTCCCAGGGGACACACCCTGGGGTACTGTCCCACTCTCCGCTCCACAGGTAATCTCTAGGGGCTGGTCCCCCTCCTCACACAACTATCTACTGAAGACTAGTAGTTTGTCATCTACCATTGTATCAGGAAGGATCTACCTATTTCTCACCTCTGTGTTAGATGTACCCAACTGACAACTGGGTACTTTGGAAGAAAATAAGGTATTTGGGCAACCCTGCATTTGCTCACACTAAGGCCACATTCAGACATGCCCCCTGCATGCATATTTGGGCTGTGGGGGGGGAATGCACAGCCTGAATATGTGCGGGGGATCAGCTGGTCTGAAAGACACACACACACACACGTGTGGCTTTGCCGGCAGAAACGCGCAAGGATGCAGGGCTCAATTTCCTGCTCTGCATCCCTGCGCATCTCTGCCGGCAAAACCGTGTGCCGGGGGGGGTGGGGCTTTCAGACCAGCCGATCCCCGCGTATATTCTGGCTGTGCATTTCCCCCCACAGCTGGAATATGCATGGAGGGGCTATGTCTGAAAGTAGTCTAAGTTTTCATGGACCACTTCCTAATTAACAACAACAGTATAATAATGTAATATTGACTTTTGTACGGATTTAAATGAAATAATCCCACATAGAAATTACTTGGTCTATCGACAAAGGTAGTTGGTTGATCGTCGGTGCTAAACTAATCAAAATGGCCACAAGTACAAGTTATTCAATTTCATATTATATTACCCAGCAATTCCCCCCCCCCCTTTTTTTTTTATTTTTGGAAATACTGTTGTTCATCTACAATGCTACCCTGCTACACAAAACGAATGCATAACACAGTAACAAAGGGTAATTATGTTCTTTACAATTAAGCTATTGACTATAATAAGAAAAACACAGTGAAAAAAGAACATGCCAGACTGGCTTCTTTTGAAGGGCTTTTGAATGATGCTTAATTCAGAACCACTTATGTAATCAGCAATTAATGAGCTGCAAATTTTTTTAAAAAATATAAAAACATAGCTCCTTTTATTTCCTAGGAGGTATGACAATAACTTCATGCAATCTGGCTATTTTAAGACAGAAGAAAAGCCTTATATATGTCACTAAGAAAGGAGCATTGTGCTGTTTTACTATAATAAGGTCCCTCCTCCCTCCACCTGACATTCTAAATGCCTGTAATTTTCATCACCAGGACCACATACCAGCATCAAGCTTTACTCGGAGAGAGCTGAAATACCTTATTATCTTTGCCATTTATAGACTACAGCCTCACCTAACATCTGGGTCATCAGCACCGTTTCTTTCTTTTCTTGAAGGCAGATGGAGTAGCACAAAGAGACATCAGATCCTCTTTAATAAGCTCAAACAATTTGGCTTTGATTAAATTTGTACAGTACAACTGAAGTCCTTGGGGTGGAAATCAAAAAGCCCTGTTGATGAATCATAGAAGAAATAACCATGGGTTTCATTTCCCTCTTTTTGTTAGGGCTTAAACTAATCATAAAGGTAGCATTTAGGAAACAAAAAGTGACATAAGTTGCTGGGCGGACGTGTTGGGAGCAGCAGGTCAACATCAATCAGTTACGGCCATATGGCTCATTGGGGGCTTTCCCGCAACGTTGATTTATGAGCATTATTATTTTATCCAGATATTTCTGTAACTTGGGAATGCATTCATCCTTATGTTTTCTATCCGACGCGCATGTTTGAAAAGCGCATTACAGAGTGCCCCAAACTGGGTGCTTTCCCACAATATTGATTTATCCACATTATTATTTTATCCAAACATTTCAGTAACTTGGGAATGCCTTCATCCTTTATGTTTTCTATCCAATGCACATGTTTGAAAAGTGACTTACAGGGTGCCCCAAACTGTCTTGAATAAAGACTTTAAAAAAAAATTATGCTCATAGATTGATTGTGTGAATGCTGCATTGAAACCGCATTCACATAATGTGGGAATGCAGTGCATAAAGGAAGGCCCAGGAATTCTCTCTTAATGCTCCAGGATAAGAGAAGTCCACAGAGAGAGCTGATGCTGCTCCAGATATGGCAAATGAGGCAGGAAAAGAACCTCCCTAGGGGTGGGAGAAAGGTCATTTCTGGTTTCCTTCCTGTAACGCTGAGAATGCGGATAAAAGCAAGACAAATGTGTGCGTCAAACTGAATGTGGGAATGCTTATAATGCACAATCTTTCAGTGTGCATTAAGTTCAAATGCAGAAAAAAGCAGAATGTGTGAATGGGGAATAGCAAATTGTTATGTGCATCTTAAACAGCCAGATTAAAGCAATGCAGACTTTTTTTTAAATGTGGGAAAGCGCCCAATGACTAGAACTGAAACAGAGAACTGAAAAATTATCTGCAGTCAATAATCAGTATTCCAGATAACTTGGTGGTTATTTGGTAATGATCTGGTAATCCTCCTGCGGAGGTTAACGGACAAACCAGAATACCAGATATTACCGTTTCATGTTTACAGTTTACCACATTATCACTTACTGTATTACCAGTCTGGACTAGAGCTGCAACTGGTAACCTGTGGTTTTGGGCCCCCCAATGAATCTGTGATATTGAAATCAACCCTGCAGGTACCATCAATGCCTGAAAAGGACCCAACGGGCTGCTTGAATGCGCCAGCGTACCTTTGAAACTGACAGGCCCCAGATAGGACTGCTGCAAAGCCCAGAACCACAGTAGTTAAGGCTGGGGTCTTTCACTTTCAAAGACTGCTTTCCCCCACAGTGTCTCTCACACAAGGCATACAAAACCAGATACGATTCTGCATTCAACCGGATACTGGATTGTGGATATGGCAGATACCACAATATGCAGTTGGATAGCACAATACAGAGATGGATACCAGATAATAGCAGTTACTTGTTTCAGCTCTAAATGTGACCCTTTTCCTGCAAAGCACTTAAGCACATGCTTTAAGTAAAAATACAAGAGCAGCTCTGTTATAATCAATGAGACTACTCAGGTGCTTAAAGTGAAGGGAGCTCCCCCATGCTATCAGTGTGTGTGGGGGGGATTTGTGCCCGCCTTCCCCAAGACAGAGCACTGGGCCAGGGGAGGGGGCAAGGGCCCCTTGCCCCTCCCCTATGGCACAGGAGGCTCAGTACTGCAGCCCAAGGGACGGAGAGGAGTCAATGAGACTACTCAGGTGCTTACAGTGAAACATGTGTTCTAAGGACTGTGTTAGGTGGGTAGGGTAAGGATAGGGGTAGCGGGAAGGAAGGAAAGGGAAGCGAGACCGGGGAAGGAGCTCCCCTCTCCAGAAATCCCACACGTTGGGTAAACGGCCCCTCAGGATCGAGTGTGGGCTTTCTCTCGAATGCCGAGAGCTACCTGGATCATCACAGGGGAAGGAGAGGAGGATATTGCCCCGGGGGGAGGAGGAAATCCAAATACATGGGCGTCACACAAACATCTTGCAGAGGGACCCGGGGGGGGCGTGTTTGGAGGGGTGTGGGGAATGGGGACCTCCAGGTTCCATGGGTGAGGGGTATGGGGAGGGGAAAGGGCGGAGCAGGAAAGGGGACAACCAGACTGGCAGTCGAGGGGGAGAGGGGCTTAGGAATAACACACAGGATAGACAATACGCAGGGGGAGGTGCAGGAACAAGGCAGGCAGGACAACACAGGTACTCATGGTCCACACCTATACTCAGCTAAGGACAGGGAAAGAGACTCCAAGGCAAGGCAAGGACAAGAACTCCAGACACCAAGTACGGAAGGGGCCAGCCTCTCAAACAATTACCAGTGGGGCTTTGATGCCCCGCTGGTCTCTTTATGGTATTATTTCCTGGCCAATGTGACCCGGGCCCCTAACGCCGCCCCACTTGCGTCTCGTGACGCTGCGCTAGCTGGACACTGTAATGGGGCGGGGCCAATGCCGGTGAGTTCCCTGTCGGCGGTGCCTGGCCCATCCCCTTCTCAGCCTGTGTCCAGGCCTGATCTGGGGACCCCATGTCTTGGGCAGCCGGGGGAAACCCTGGCGGGGGCGAGACCCCAACCTCCCCATCCCTGAGCCACCTCCTTACCCTGCGCTGCCCTTGGTCCCAGCCCCCAAGACCACGCCACAGCGTGACAGACTGATCATAGGGCGTCTTTAGACATAACAAAAATTGGGTTTAAAAAACCCCTAAGCACGTGTTTGGCTGCTGTGTGTAAGCACCATAACAATCCCAACACCAATTTGGTCACCTGTTGAACACGCTATGTGAACACCATTGCATCACAAGGACAAGTTGCCCATTTTGGCTGAACACGTGGCCAATGTTGTGTCTAATAATATCACATGATATATTAGTAAGTACAACATGAGGAACAAGGCAGCAGCGCTTGCGTGCTGGGATCAGGTTGCGAGCAAAACACCAATTTGCCCCAAGATGCGCTGCGTGTCTAAGCACCACCACATGGTGAACACTAGGGATGGGCAAACAGAACCGAGTTCTGAAATTCAGTTCGGTTCGAAAATCGAGTTCAGTTCAGAAGTTCGGTTCGGTCGACCAAACTATTCAAGTTCGGTCCAAACTCCAAACTTCAACCTCATTGAACTAAATGGAATATTATCTTATAGGGATGGGCGAACAGAACTGAGTTTGGAAATTTGGTTCAGTTCGAAAATTGAGTTTGGTTCAGAAGTTTGGTTCAGTCAACCAAACTGGTCGAGTTTGTCTGAACTCCGAACTTCCGAACTGCATTCGCCCATCTCAGTGAACATAGGGCCAAACTGGTGTTCATATCAAGGTCAAAACACACATTCAGACACCCATTGACGTTATGTCTAAAGACACCATTTCTCTCACTAAAGTCAAGGGTAAAGCTTCCACTAGGACTGATATTCGTTTCTCGGATTTTTATTTTTCGTGACAAAAATAGAATTGTCGGCTCATTCTTGAAAATGAGAACAATGAAAAATTACCTTGACTCTCACCAAGAAAAGTAAGAACCTGCACTTGCAATAAACAAACAAACTTGTACTCATCTGGCTGCCTCTCTCTGTGTCTGTGGATGCTCTGGGACTCCTTGCTGCTCTCTCTACTTCTCTGCGGGGGGCAGGCAAGGAGGCAAATTCACTGAGTTGGCCGTCTCATAGCAAACAAACAAAAAAACCTATAAAACACACTGTGCATGCAAGAAAGGGCAGATGGTCTGCACATGCGTGAAATGGGTGCTGCACATGTGCAGCATGGCTGCCCTTTTCAAAAACTGAGTCAATGCTGTTGGGACCATTTTGGAAACAGGCTGTGCATCTGCAAAACAACCTGGTGGCTTTTTTGTGCATGCGCAGACCAATTTTTGAATTTTTACGAGATTCTCTTGAAATCTCAGAACGTTACCGAGATCTTGACACGATCTCGGTAATGTTTCTTGATTCTCGTGAGAATTTTGTGGGAATCGGAAACGGTTCTCGAGCTGGACCTAGCTTCCACTCATTTAATGTGTGCTGCTGAATTAGGCCTTAAATCTTTTTTTTGACTGTAGCCTATGTTAGTTTACAATGGGCACGATTCAAAGCCCATTGAAGCCGACTGAACAAAAATGGAATGGATTGGTATCAGGTCCTTAGTTTAACATTTGTTTCAGCCACAGATTACTGGTATTTTGCCTTCTAGTGCCAAGAGCGCATGGCTATGGAAGTGGGATTTATACAAATGGATTTTTTAAAAGCCCAGGTATTACATAGATAATTATACGGGATACATGAAATAATGACTCCTTGAACCATTCACTTCAGGGGCCTGCATTTCAGTCTGTTCTGAGGTCACAAGTGAAAATTAATTTTAGCTTGGGCTAGACTAATCTGTACTTGACATTTGCCTGCATTACAAAACCTCCATGTGAGTGGCAGTTTTTATTCATGGAAAGTCCTGAAGTCTGATAGTTTGAAATGGTGGGATTTAGCAGGGATTTTGTAGGGAAGCTTGGCCTGGAGCCTGATTCTAGCCATGTAGAATTTCTCTCTGTGCTTCACTGAGACAAGTACATGATTTAGTCAAAAGTTCATGGTGCTGGGAGACTGTTCGTTGTCCCCCCAGGGCTTCCTGTGTGGGGTCTCGCAGCATTCTATTTTGTCCCCCCTCCTGTTCAACACGTATATGCAGCTGCTGGGAGAGGTCGTGAGATGGTTTGGGGTACGGTGTCATCAATATGATGATGACACCCAGTTCCACCTCTCATTTTCATCTGACCCAGGCCCGGAAGTTTCGGTGCTTTCTCAGTGTTTGGCAGTTGTGGGAAATTGGATGAGCGTGAGTCAACTGAAGATGAATCTCAACAAGACGGAGGTGATGGTGGTGGGCAGTGTCAGTGATCTGGGGGTTGGGGAGATTCCTATTAAAGATGGAGTTTGCCCTCCCCCCCGGTTACACAGGTCCGGAGCATGGGGGTCCTCCTGGATCTTCAACCGTGGCAGCTGTGGCTGGGGGCACGTTGTGCCATTTACATCTGGTGAGGAGGCTCAGGCCTTATATTTCTAATTCTGATCTTGCCACCATCATCCATGCCGTCATCACCTTGAGACTAGACTGCGGTAATGCCCTCTACATGGGGCTGCCAATGGTGATAGTCTGGAGGCTGCAGCTAATACAGAATGCAGCAGGACATCTCCTGGCGCGCTGATATGAATATATTCCTCTGATTCTTTGCTTCCTGCATTGACTGCCAATAGTCTTCTGGGCCCAATTCAAGGTGCTGGTGTTAACCTATAAAGCCCTAAACAGTCTGGGTCCCATTTATCTGAGGGATAATCTCATTGCCCGGGCCTTGGGCCAGTCTCTGCAGTCAGTTGGGAACACCTTCCTGGAGGTCCCGTACTGTAGACAGATGGTCACCATGAGAAGGGCATTCTCAGTGACTGATCCGTTGCTGTGGAACTCCCTTCTCACCTTCCTTCAGCAGTGTAAGACCTGGCTGCTCCACTGGGCATTTGGAGAAGAAGACAGGCAAGGTGGGTTGGGATGGGATGGGGAGGAGGGTTGAGGGAAGGAAGGGTTTTTTTAATTGGGTTTTTATGCTTTTGGTTTTTTATATATTTAAATAATTGTGAGCTGCCCCGAGTTGCCTGAGGCAAGAAGCATTGGAATAATAAATAAATAAATAAATAAATACAATTCCTCACGTGGCAGTCATCACCATGTAACTGGAACTGAAATAGGTTATACCTGTTGAATTTTTGGTACCCAAAGGTGTTTTTAGAGAAGTGCCTCCCCACCCATCACCCACCCATCATGGATGTCACAGGGCCACATGGGTGCCCTATGCAGCCCTCCAACATGCATGATGGGTGGTTGATTGGTGGGTGATGTTTGGGTGGGGAGGCGCTTGTCTAAAAGCATCCCATGTTGACTTACAACATTGGGGTAGCTGTATCAACTTCTGAACCCAATTTTTCTAGTGTGTCTCCTGATATTTTGGTTTTCTGTCCCAGTTTACTGACCGCTAACTGGAAAATCAGTAAATTAGTAGTGAATATTGCTGATTTTCCACGTTCCCAATCAGTGATTGGGTAGCCCATTGGGTACCTGGCACACCACTAAAATAAATGTGGGTATTTAATACCCAAGGGTAATAAATTAGGTACCCATTTCAGATCTATATGTTACCCATGAGTATTAGTTTATTGGCTGTATTCCAATTACTGTCCCACCACTGGGCTCAGCTCTGCTTGGACATAGCCTGGATGGGAAAAACTGTGGCAGGAGTCTCTTCGCTGGACTTAGGGATTGGTGTCAGGAACTGGTCTTGGAACTTGCATTGGGCGTCTTTAGACATAACGTTAATGGGTGTCTGAATGTGTGTTTTTTGACTAGGGCTGAAACGAAGTCTTCAGAAAACTTTGGAATTTTCAGAAGATTAAGGCATTTGGTTTGGAAATGCCGAATTCCGAAGTTCAGAGGACCAAGGCCATTATTTGGAAAACTTCAAAAACCTCTGCATGGGGGTGGGGAGGGGGGCTGGTGGACAGTTAAGCTTCTTCTGGAAATGAAACTAAGTGCCATATTTGGTAGGAGGGGGTTATGGGAGGGGACAATTGAGTGATGGTAAGCCAGATGGCAATTTTTGTTTGGTTGGCCAAGTCAGATGTTCTTCTTTTGAATTGGCTGGCAGGGAAAAATAAAAATGTCTGCACTGCAGCCATTTTGTCCATTCTCTTTGGTGAATTTGGCTGCATTGCATATAAAAGTGCTGCTGGATCTGTAAGTAATCAGGGGAGAGGGGTGCCTGGCCTCGCATGGCATGGCATGGCATTGTATTATATTGTTTGGTCCATCCTGTCCTGTCCATAGGGTCAATGCTGGGGGATTGGGGTTACGTTACCCGTTACTATGCCATGCACTTGTTAATAATAATAATAATAATAATAATAATAATAATAATAATAATTAATAATTAATAATTGGGTGCCACATTGATGCCTGCTGCTTGGCTAGCACTTGGCACCATGAGGAGGGATCTCTCTGCCTGGCTCCCTACACTTCCCAAGTTTGCTTGGTCTGTTCAAGTTACCATTGCCAATTTTGTGACGGCTGCTGGAGTCTATGTTTGCTGGCTTTTTGGGGTGGGATTTATTTCTCCATGCACTTGCAAACTGTTTTGCAGGGTTGTGTGTGTCGTCGAGGCCATAGCATGGCACACAACAGAGCCAAATTGATTCATTGTAACATGTAATTTCTACTGTTCTGCCAGCTGCTTGGCACCAGGAGGCCAGAGTCAGACTGGGGTCTCTCTGCCTGGCTTCACTTCCAAGTTTACTTGGTCAGTTCAAGTTGCCACTGCCACAATGCCATGCCGAGGAAGCGGGTGCCCGTGGTGGGGGAGGGGGTGAATTTCTGGTTCCTTAATTTTGTGATTTCTTCTGGGCCCATTATTTGCTGGCTTTTTTTGGTGGGATTTATTTCTGAAGGGGGAGTTGTGTACCTTAGGAAGCGGCAGTTCCTTCAAAGGATCCCTTCAAACTGGAGTACTTATGTTAATGCTAGAAAAGCCTATAAGGCTTTAATAAAGACCAAAAGGATAGTCAAGTTAACTCAAATTTGGGCGGAGCTGAAAGCGGCCTTGAATCTTAAAAGATTCCACTAGATTCTGGGGGATTCTTGCTATTTCTTTGTCTAAGAGAAAGAGTCATATATCACCCCCTATTTCTGAGAATGGATGGATTTCTCACTTTCAGGCAGTCTTTGGAGGCTCAGGGACTTTACAGACCATTTCTAGAACCCCTGTGATGCGGAGGAGACTTTCAAAGTAGCTCTTCCTCCTGTCACTGAAGAGAAGGTTTACCGGTATATTCAATCTCTTAAACCGAGGAAGGCGCCGGGTATCGATTTTATGCCACGGGAGATTTATTTAGAGTTTATATCTCAGTGGGTCCCGGAGCTAGTTCCAATGTGAGTAAGAAAATCCCTTTAGAATGGAATACTGCTATCATAGTACCTATTTTTAAAAGGGGCAATAGAGCTGATCCCGCATGCTGTCGTCCCATCAGTTTCCTACCTGTGGTTGGTAAAATTTATTCATGCTTCCTTTTGGAAGAACTAGGAACCTGGGTTTATAATAATCATCTCCTTGCAGAGAAGTAGTCAGGCTTTTGCCCAGGTCGCTCAGTTTTGGATAACTGCTTCATACTTATGCACTTGGTGGATAAGTATGTGAAGATTAAATCAGGAAGATTATATGTAGCCTTTATTGATTTTTCAAAGGCTTTTAACCTTGTTGCTAGAGAGAGGCTATGGATGAAACTTACAGAGCTGGATATTAATTCTCATTTGCTTTGTATGATTAGACAGCTGCATCTGAATACCCAAGCTACTGTTAGGCTAGACCACTCAAAGCATCTCTCCTAGGCTTTCCCTATCAAATCAGGAGTGCGACCAGGCTGTCTTTTAGCCCCATTGCTCTTCTCTCTGTTTATAAATAATCTAGTCGCTCTGATTAATGATGTCAGCAGAGCGCCTCCTAAAGTGTCCGATCATTCGGGGATCTCCAAAATTCACTTGATTCGGTAGACACTTGGAGGCCATAGGATCCCTCAAGTGCCCAAGTGTGTATATTTGGGAGTATCTTTCTCTGCCTCTGGTTCATGGACCGCTCATAAAAAGAGACGTATTGCCATGGTTAATAACTCTGTAGCTGGAATCCTACAATTCTACAGATCTACGGAGAGTTCCAGTTTGGCCTCAGCGCTTGAGGTATACAAAGTTAAAGAGTTACCCCAAGTCCTTTATGGATCCAAGATCTGCTTCTTTAGTGTTACCAAAGAGACAAAGAGAGTCCAGAATAAGTTCATCAGAGGCCTATTGGGGGTACCCATTTCCACTCCTATTGCTATGCTACAAGCAGAAATGGGTCTCTACCTATTGGCTTAGAGTCCTGTTAGTCTGGGTCAAAATATATCATCTTGACCCATTTTTACCATACAAATGCTTGGTGGAACAACTAAAAAAACAGGGAAACAATGCTACCACTGGTGGGGAGTGGTGTCTACCGCCCTCTCTATCAATGGCCTCTCTCTAGTTTATTGTTCTGGCTTGAGGAGAGGTCAGTTAGTGCCTGCTATAAAAGAAAGGATCCTGGATATTGGACCACAAGAGGTGTTCTCTAGGGTTTCTGCAAACAAAATTGCACCTCGATACTCCTAAAGTAAATCATCTTTTTTCTTTTCTAGAATCATATTTACTTTGTTTAACAGATTTTTCTATTGGCCAGATGCTGACTCTGATGTATTTCAAGAATTTTGAATTGGCTATTACCATAGGCAGAGTTCAATGGGTTGATTTTTCCAGGCAAATCATGTTCTTGCTCTCCAAATGAAATAGAGACATTGGAGCATATCCTGTTTATTTGCCCCTATTACGAAAAGCTAAGATTGAGTTAGATAACTCCCTTATTAGGAACCAATGTCTTTCCCTGCAGACCTCAAGGTGTCATTTTTGTTGACTTCAAATGAGCTTTTTGTAATTATATCGGTAGCTCTTTATTTTATGTTAGCCCTCAGTGGAGGGTTTTGATGTAATCTTCTGTGTGTGTGTGTGTTTGTGTGTGTATATATATATTCTGTTTTATGGTGAACAGGAGGCTGGAGGAGATTCTCCAGGGGCAGAATGGTGGCCCTGAGGGCAGGAAGCTGGGGTCTGAGGTGGTTGACCTGGCGTGGCAGCTGAAGGCAGGGCTGATGGGGAGGTTTGATGAGCTGCTGAAGTGGGTGGAATATGTGCTGGCAACTATGTTGGACCCCAGGGTCAAGGATAGCATGGCACTGCAGACAACAGTCTACGGGTACTGGAAGGCTGAGCTGGTGAAGAGGGTCCGGTGGGCTCTCGAGAGTGTGCGGCGGCAGCAGCAGCAGCAGGACGTCCCTGGGGATGGTGGGAGTGGGATCAGCCACCCCTTTGAGCCAGCAGGATCTATCCCTGTCCCCAACCCGAGCAGTAGCAGCACGAGCAGCAGCAGCAGATCCATTGTGCAGGGCACTCTGGGGAGCATGGGCCCGTGCACAGCAGGGCAGGCAGCGTGGCTGAGGGCAGTGGTGGAGGTGGTGCCCAAGCAGAGCTACGTGAGGGAGTGTGACAGTGTCTCAGCAGCACTGGAGAGCTACCTGGAGGGGGAGCCCTGAATCGATCCCAGCAACAACCCCTTGGCCTACTGGGCCAGCAAGACCAACATGTGGCCGGCCCTGTCCAAATTGGCCAAGGGTATCTTGTCCTGTCCACCAACCAGTGTTCCCAGCAAGTGGGTGTTCTCCATGGCAGGTGACATTTGCTCCCCCCAGCGCCTGAGACTGGGGGCCAAGTTGGTGGAGCAGTTGCTGTTCATCAAGGTTAACCTTCCACTGCTGGGATTCCCCTAGGGATGGGCAAACAGAACCGAGTTTGGAAATTCGGTTCGGTTCAGTTTGGAAGTTTGGTTCGGTTCGGAAGTTCAGTTCAGTTGACCGAACTATTCGAGTTCAGTCCGAACTCCAAACTTCCGAACAAAGTTCGGAAATTCAAACCCCATTGAACTAAATGGAAAATTATCTTTTAGGGATGGG
>QEPC01011901.1:17014133-17029396 GCA_003113815.1 Sphenodon punctatus | reverse complement strand
CCTCTGATGTCTGAGCCATGGGTTCTGTACCCGGGCAACTCAATGTCTGCTGCTGCTCCCAATGCTGCCTCTGCTGTCTGAGCCAAGGCTTCTGCCCCAGCAACCCAATGTCTGCTGCTGCTCCCAATGCCACCTCTGATGTCTGAGCCATGGGTTCTGTACCCGGGCAACCCAATGTCTGCTGCTGCTCCCAATGCTGCCTCTGCTGCTATCTGAGCCATGGGTTCTGTACCCGGGCAACCCAATGTCTGCTGCTGCTCCCAGTGCTGCCTCTGCTGCTGTCTGAGCCATGGGTTCTGTACCCAGGCAACCCAATGTCTGCTGCTGCTCCCAATGCTGCCTGTGCTGTCTGAGCCAAGGGTTCTGACCCAGCAATCCAATTTCTGCAGTCTGCTGCAGTGATTCCCTTCCCCTGTTTTGGGATTTATTTAGAGTAGGATTAGATTGATTTAGGTTGCCTCTGTGAAATCCAATGTCTGATCCTGCTGTGCCAATGTTGCCAATGCTGCCTGTGGGCAATCTAAAGTCTGCCCCTACTGTGCCAATGTTGCCAATGCTGGCTGTGGGCAATCTAAAGTCCACTCCTGCTGTGCCAATATTGCCAACGATGGCTCTGGGCAATCAAAAGTCAGCTCCTGCTGTGCCAATGTTGCCAATGCTGCCTCTGGGAAAACCAAAGTCTACTCCTGCTGTGCCAATGCTAGCTCTGGGCAATCCAATGTCTGCTCCTGCTGTACCAATGCTGCCTCTGGGCAAATCAAAGTCTACTACTGGATGGCCACGTGATTCACCACTGGGCAAGGTTTGCCCAATTGGCAGAATAACTTGTTCAGATCCGGTGAGTAGGATGCAAGCCTGCAACGCCCGGCCAAGCAGGGGTGCCAGCCACTGAGTCCTGGCCAGGCCTCTGCCGCTGCTCCTCCGATGCTGGCCAGCCTGCAATGCCCGGCCGAGCAGGGGTGCCCACCACTCCAGCCCCAGGACCCATCATCAGAGTTCTGGGGCCTTCGTTCTGCTGCTCACGGGGACCCATCATTCCACCTATCTGCAAGTGTCCCATACCCCCACCCATGCCAGCCAGCCAGCGATGCCCAACCAAGCAGGGGTGCCAGCCACCAAGCCCTGACTGAGCCTCTGCTACTCCCCCACCCATGCCAGCCAGTCTGAGGCAATCCACAGGAAGGGCACGGCTCACAACTCTTAGGACCGACTGACCAATGTTCAACAACTGCTGTTCACATAGAACCCTTCTCCATTTCATCCTTCAAAGTGCTCGTTTGAGTATGATTGATTATTTCCGAGCACCAAGATCACTGCTGCTCTGGCATGGCCTAGTGGCCTCTGCTGCTCCGCCACCCATGCCAGCAAGCCAGCCTGCAATGCTGGCAAAGAGGGCAAAGAGATTTTCCACTCGAGAATTCAGGGACAAATTCCATTTAAATAGAAAGGGGGTGTGTTCAAAAATCATCAATAATCACTCCAACCTTCTCCAGAAGAATACGTACGTACATAAAGGACAGGGACTGGGAGGGCTGTCCTTCCACTGCAGCCAGATGCTGCCACTCTACCCTGGAACACACCCTCAAGTTTCAACTGCTAATACCGCCTATGCTGTAGTGTCTGTGTCATGGGTTCTGTGCCCTGTCAAACCAATGTCTCTTGCTGATGGTACTGCACATCAGCCATTTACTCCTCAATCTTGTCGATGGCCATAGCTCGGATGAGCGCGCCGGCAGGTGGGGGCTGGTTGAGCATTACAATGGGGTGGAATGGGAGATCGCGCCTCTCACACTCTTCAGGCTGAGACCATTCCTGGTTGTGACGCCAGCGTATCTGCTGCTCTGGATTTGGTGATCTGAACCCAACTCCCTTTAGATTGCCTGAGGGCAACCGTGACACTCTCCTGACACTCAGTGGGTAGTGGGTTCCCCAGAGCTCACACCGGGCGGGGACATGTCCATTGTGAAGTCCAGCCTTGCGTGCTTCCCCCGGCACCATGGTCCATGGCAGAGGGAGTGCATGGTGTCTCTGTGTCAGGGGATGGGGAGGTAAAGGGATAACGTGGACCCAGACCCCCGAGAGGGAGACAAGGGGCAGACGCCACACCACACCACACTTCCTTCCTACTCTTAATACGCTCTCTCTTCAGTCCAGCACAAAGCACAACACAGTACAGCCCCTTGCACTCACCCATACGCTCCTTGCACTTGCCCACACATGCCTGTCAGCAGGCGTTTTCAGAACTCTCACTCTCCTAGTAGTTTATGTTCCTTCCAATCCACTGACATCCTCCTTCTACTACTTCATCCATTTCTTTCCACACATTTACCTCCATCACTTCATTTGTTTAAATTAGATTAGATAGATTTAGGAGTTATACCCAGCATCTAGAAACAGCCATTCCAGCCCCAGGACCCACCGTCAGGATTCTGAGACCATCATTCCGCTCATGGGGAGCCATCACATGGAACCCTTCTCCACTTCAGCCTTCAAAGTTCTCCAGGTAGCACACAATCATTCCAGTGAGGTTACCAGGTAGCATCTGTTGAACTTCACCAAATTGACTAGAATCAGAAAGAACTTGGAAGATAAGCCAACATCTATCCACTGCAGGACAAACTGAGCAGCTCTTCCTTCAGGTATGTGATGTATCTTCCATCATCTGTAAGGGCCTTGAAGACGGAACGGCGCTCGCCTATCTCTTAGGGCCGACAGACACATATTTGACTGCTGTTCACATGGAACCCTTCTCCACTTCAAAGTTCTCCAGTCACTCCAGCCCCAGGACCCACTCTCAGGGTTCTGGGGCCTATGTTACAGGCAGGGAGGGCTGTCATTCCACTTGTCTGCAAGTGTCCACCATCAAGGCTAGCCAGCCTGCAACACCCGGCTAAGTAGGGGTGCCACCCACCGAGCCCTGGCCGGGTCTCTGCTGCAGTTCTGCTGAAGTCAGCCAGCCTGCAGCACCCGGCCGAGCAGGGGTGCCAGCCTCCAAGACCTGAGTGGACCTCTGCCACTGCTCTGCCGATGCCAGTCAGCCTGCAATGCCTGGCCAAGTAGGGGTGCCATCCACTGAACCCTGGCCGGGCCTCTCCTGCTGCTCCACCTGCAATGCCCGGCCGAGCAGGGGTGGCAGCTACTCCAGCCCCAGGACCCACCATCAGGGTTCTGAAGCCATCATTCCGGTCACAGGGAGCTGTCACACTTCTCCACTTCAGCTTTCAAAGTTCTCCAGTCACTCCAGCCCCAGGACCCACCCTCAGGGTTCTGGGGCCTACATTCCAGGCAGGGAGGGCTGTGCATCCACGTCATCCAGAAGCAATAGGGGGTCCGGTGCTACTGGTGCTGCTACTGCTTGGACTGGTGGCAGAGATAGACCCCGCCAGCTGAAAGGGGTGGCTGCTCCCACCAGCACCAGGGGCCTGCTGCTGCTGTTGCTGTTGCTGCAGCGCACTCTCCAGAGCACTATCTGCCTGCTGGTACCTTTCCACCAGCTCACCCTTCCAGTTCCCACAGAGCTCCAGGATCTCCCATTCCACCCCATAGTACCCTGGAGGTGCCCCGCTGTCCGTCACCAGTTGAACCTGATGCAAGGCAGATTTCTGCTTGAGAAGCTGCTTGAGCATCAGTAACATGGAGGAATTTCACCGGGTCGACACATCCTGCACCAGCTGGTGCACTGGTACCCCATTGCACCAGAACAGGTGGTGGCAGCTCCGAGTGTGCCAGAGACCAAATCCCAGACAAGATTTGACAGATGGTTTGCTACTCACCCACATGGGGTTGCCCACATCCGTATCCTGCACCCAGATGCAGTCCATGCTCATCTTTATCTTGTTGGTGGGGCGTCTGTCCGCAGAGTCATCCAGGAAGCTCAAGTCGATGGGTTGAATGGAACATATGGGAGGGAGGGGCAGAAGATCCCAAGCCTTCCCAGCCTTTGCTCCTGCTGCTGCTGCTGGGTCTGTGATGGCTTGTCATGCCCCCACGGGCACCCACGGGGGTTAAGCGCCAAGCCTGCCTGCCCAGGCAAGCTGGGGTGCCAAATCCCAAGCCTTCCCAGTCCCTTCTGCTGCTGCTGCTGCTGCTGCTTCTGCTGGGTCTGTGATGGCCTGCTATGCCCCCACAGGCACCCCTGGAGGCCAAGTGCTAAGTCTGCCTTCCCGGGAAAGCCGAGGTGCCAAGCCCCAAACCTTCCCGGTCTCTGCTGCTGCTGGATCTGTGATGGCCAGCCATGTCCCCACGGGTACCCTGAGAAACCAAGCGCTGAGCCTGTCTTCCTGGACAAGTCGGGGTGCCAAGCCCCAAGCCTTCCTGGTCTCTTCTTCTTCTTCTTCTTCTTCTTGTTCTTCTTCTTCTTCTTCTGCTGCTGCTGCTGCTGCTGCGATAGCCTACCATGAGGTGCCAAGCCCCGAGACTTCCCGGTCTCTTCTGCTGCTGCTGATTGGTCTCTGTTGGTCTGCCATACCCCCACAGGCACCCCCGGGGGTCCCTGGGGCATTCCCCCCTTGCAGGGGGCCTGAACTCCACCAAACGTTTGGCGAGACTGAACTTTTTCAAACCGAACCCAAACTCACATTTTGGACTGAACTACCGAACATCCAAACCACGTTCTGTTCACACATCCCTAATGGCCATGCACTTTTTGCACAGCTCATGGAGTTTGAGATCGAACCCAGCATCACTGACCCATGTGACCGTAGCAAGTTAAATGACCTACTTTTCCCATCCCTTCAGTGATTTTAGTCACCCGTCACCTCCCCCCTTCTGTCTCAGGTGAAAGCGTCCTGAAAAATCTGAACAAAACTGAACAAACTGAGTAACAAATGACTCTGGTCCAGTTTTTGATCAATTTCCCATTTTCATAATTTTGGTTCTCTGGTTGCTGATTTTTTGGTGGGAGCAATTGATCATCTTCCCCTGACTCTTGCCTTGGGGTTGGAAGGGTCTCCGGTGACTGCCCAGTGTGAGCAGATGGCTCTGGATGTGGGGGAATGTCATCCTTCAGTCTATTGGTCCACTTCCCTGAGGACAGCTATGATGCAGCTCTTTTCAGAACCCCAAGATATTAGAGTTGCTATTATCGAGGGTGCAAGTGATCCTCAGGTCATTAAGTCCTTTTCGGATCTAACCCTTATCATCTATCCCTTCTTGCTGACTAGGTCCCAGTCATGTGTGACCTCTGGCAATAAGTTTATCAGCAAGCAAGGCTTGTTTGACCTTGATTGTTATAAAGCCAAGAAAGCAGTAGAATACTGGTATTCCCAGTATATAAGAGGCCACGTTGCGTGTATTCCTACCCAATTTTACCAGTCTAAGGTGGAATATAGGAAACTATTATCAATTAAGAAAAGAGCTTATTGGGCTAATTATTGGGTTAGTGTAGTCCAGGCTGCAGATGCCGGGGATTCTAGGAAGTTTTGGGGGCTGATTAACCGCTTGATTAAGAAGAAGGAGGGTAACCTATCTGCGGCTCCAGTTCCCTGTCATCTGTGGATTGACCATTTCCAACATCTTTATCTGGGGAATACGGTTGACAGAGAGCCCGTTCCCTTATCAGTAGATATGGCTACACTGCCAGCTTGGTCTCCAGTTTCCCTTTCTGAGATTGAAGATCTAATTGGCTCTTTTAAGAATGGCAAGGCCCCAGGCCCTGATCTTATCACAATTGACTGTATAAAGAACTTCAGGTCATGGTGGGTGCCTGTCTTGGCAGCTCTTTTTACTACCGTTAACAATTCTGGGCAGGTTCCTCCCCAGTGGCCAAAAGCGATAGTGGTTCCTATATACAAGAAGGGCCCCAGAATGGACCTGGCCAACTACAGGCCTATCCGTCTTTTGCGTACCTGTGGTAAGATGTATGGCAAATGGATTTTGACAAAACTCAATACCTGGGTGGAGGATTTGAACATTTTGTACCCGGAACAGGCAGGGTTTAAGAAGGGTCGTTCTACTGTGGAACACTGTGTCATTCTACAGCAACTAACTGAAAAATATGTAAAGTCTAATGGGAAATGTTTTGTGGTATTCCTAGATCTCAATTCTGCATTTGACACTGTGAACAGGGCAATTCTATGAGACAAATTCAAGAGGCTATCTTTGGGTAGCAGATTACTTTTTTTGCTAACGCAAGTCCATGCTGAATCTTCCCTGGCTGTTAAGCTTGGTAGGCAGGGGCATTTAAACAGAGAAATCCCCACTTATGTGGGGGTTCAACAGGGGTGCGTGTTGGTTCCCCTATTATTTAATATATATTTGAATGATATTGTCCCTCAGATAGCCCAGTCTCAGTTTTTCCCACCCAAATTAGCATCTCATCATTTGGGGTGTCTTTTGTACACTGAGGATTTGGTTATTTTGTCGCAGACGCAGGTGGGCTTAAACAGACAACTGGAATGTTTCGCTAGGTATTGCAGACTCAATAAATTACTTATTAATTATGTAAAATCTAAGGTCATGGTGTTCTCCCACTGCCGGAAATCATACAAATGGCCTATTGATAATCAACCCATTCAGCAAGTTGATTCCTTTAAGTACTTGGGACTTCACTTTTGGGCTTCAGGTAGCTGGTCCTTCCATCATGCCAAGGCCCTCCCAGTAGCTAAGGGCTCCGCCCTTACCATCCTTAAACTGTTTGGGGCAATAGGGTGGACCGCTTTTGGAGTTGCCATCAAGGTGCTCAATAGTAAGATGCGTGCTCAATATCTTTATGATGCTGAGCTTTGTGTCCCCCTTTTACCCTCACATACCAATCTGAATTTGATTCAACCAAAATTTCTTAGAAAGCTGGGTAGGGTGCCGATAGGAACTCCAGATCCAGCCGTCAGGTCCGAATTTGGACAACTTAGTTGGACTGAGGTGGCTTGAGGTTTGATATTAAGTTTATGGATCATATTATTGAGAGATGGTGACTTGGGCCTGGTAAAATTCTGGTTGGAGGACTCGCACCAAGGGCGTTGGATTTGTGCAGTAGAATTATATCTTTCCAAGCTGGGATTCTCGCAAAATTATTTTGCAGGCAAAGAGCCGAGTATGGTTAAAACACAGCTCTTGCTCAGACTTGCGGACTTTGCTAGACAGGAGGAGGTTTCTAAAATTAGGGCTTCCCCACATTTGACTAGTTATTTGGCTATGATCCCACCTCGGGGATCTATGGCTACTTATTTGACATCCACGATTTCTAACCGCAGGAAATTTTTATTCATGAGTGCCCGCTTTAATGCCCTGCCTACGATGATTTTTGAAGGTTGTTTATATTTATTTATTTATTTATTTAATTCCATTTATATGCCGCCCCCTATGCCTACGGCATCTCGGGGCAGCTTCCAACATAAAATAAACAATATAAAAATCCACACATATTTAAAACAATTTAAAAATACCCCCATACAAAAATTAGCCCACCCTCCCCTCCCCGCCTCCAAAGGTCTGGGAGAACAGCTATGTCTTGCAGAAGACCAGCAGACTTGGGGCCAGTTGTGCTTCCTCTGGAAGGGAGTTCCACAGCCGGGGCCCAGCCACCGACAATGCCCTCCCCATTGTAGCCCCCTGATTTACGCAGGGGACCTCCAAGAAGGCACCCCCAGTGGACTGGAGAGTCCGCCCTGAGTCACAGAGCGTGAGGTGGTTCCTGAGGTATCCAGGTCCAAGACCGTACAGGGCCTTATAGATCAACACCTTGAACCTGGCTCGGCACATTACAGGCAGCCAGTGCAGCGCACGGAGCACCGATGTTATGTGCTCTCGTCGGCCCGTCCCTGTTAGGAGATGGGCCGCCGCATTCTGCACTAGCTCCAGGCCAGCGTTAAGGGAAGCCCCACGTAGAGCGCGTTACAATAGTCCAGCCTCAAGGTAGTGCAGGCATGGATCAAAGTGGCTAGGTCGGGTCTGGAGATATACGGGCGCAGCCCCTGTACCAGATACAGATGGCAGAAAGTTATCTTCGCCACTACATCCACCTGCTGATCTACACGGAGACCCACATCCAATAATACCCCCAGACTCCAAACCTGCTTAGCCACAGAGGGGCACACCCCCTCCACAAGAGGGGGCACTACCTCCCCCGCGCAGCCCACCACCATCACCTCCATCTTATCGGGATTGAGCTTCAGTCTGCTCTGCCATAACCAGCTCGCCACGGGTTGTATTTTGATAAAAGGGTCTGCCCATTTGATAGTCAGGCAATTGAGACTACTGATCATCTTTTATTTAACTGTCATTTATATGATCAGCCCCACGAAAAACACCTGTCTTCATTGCTGAGACGGTACCCAGGATGGTCTGATTATGGTCTCTTACTTTTGGTTTTATCCGATTCATAACCAGAAATCATGCAGGTAGTGGTGACATTTTTAATTAGAGCATTCCATCCTCGGCAGTGTTTTTTGACATTTAAGACCCCTGCTGACTTTGTGGTCCTGGGTTGAAATATGTTCCCTTGGGTAAATTGTATGAATTATTCTTTATTGGGTAACTTACTATTTTCACTGGATTATTCAGATGGTGGTTCCTTTGTTATATGATGGTGGTTCACAATTTTTTTTTTCAACAGCTTTGTGCTACGCATTATTACAATAAACTGAATCTGTAATTTTGGTTTTCTTTGTTCAGTTTGTCCAGTTTGTTCAGTTCATTTGGTTCCACCACTCATTTTCATTATTCCTGGAAAAAATGAATGGAAAACAGGAAATGGACAAAATAAATTAAATAAATGACTGAAACGAACAAACCAAAATTGTGAAAAATTGATTGCTCAAATATTTTGATGAATGTCTTTTGGGTAGACTACAACCTACTCAAAATGGGGAAGGGAGGGATGTGAACAGTTATTCTGCTGCTTGTTTCCCCTCCAGTACTTACCTCACAGCCCAACACCCAGTGGGAGAAAAATGTTCTTATACCTCATTTTAGGCATGGGAAAAGTAGGTGACTTACTACGGTCCCAAAAGGCATCTGCGACCAAGGAGAGATTTGAAGTCAGGCCTTTCCCAAACTGGCTAACTAATTAGTAGACAATGTTTCTTCCTTTCTGTTTGTATACCAGTCCTCCAAATTGTCTGCTGGTACGACTCTATCGATGTAACAATGAGACAAGGTAGTTAAGAGGATACCTTTTATTGGACCAATGTCTTCTGGTGAACGTGTACAAGCCTTTAAACAGGACCTCTTTTCCAGTAGGGATGAGAAGAAGGACTCTGTGGTTTTGACACTTACACACAGTATTTTGTACTAACAGATAGCTCCGTAATTACTTGTGGCCCAGTCCTAATTACTTGTGGCCCAACCCTCATGTCACTTTGTATAACCAGAAACTGCATGCAGGTTGTGGGTACACTGCATGCACAAGCTCGCACATAGTGCTGCACATGGCTTTAGAACTGGATTGCTATTTCCCTGGTTCTTTCATATGCGTGACCAACACCACAATCACACTCTCAATAATAATGTCGATAGAGCTATACCTCCAAGAATTTGGCCTAAAAAGTGCCATGAAAACATCTTTGGGTAGATAACACAGCTCCTACCAGTCTTTCGAAAAGTTGGCAATTTCCTCCCTTGGTTTCCAGTTCAGGTCATGGTAGCTACTAGCTAGACAGTAGTTGAGGGTTGAAAGCAGTTGAGAATAGCTGAGAGTTTGACTTCACAATTCAGAGAGTTTGACTTGTTTGGAAAATCCATTACTTTCCTTTCTATTTGCAGGTGAGTCAGTACGCTAAATGGCCCACATCATATGACATAAGAACTTTCATACTGGTCCAGACTAATGCCCATCTAGCCCAGTATGCTGTCTCCATCAGTTCCAAGCACCAGTTGTTTCAGAGTAAATATACAAACAGGTCATAAATAAAGTAGTAAGTTTTCTGTCATTTACTCCCAATTCCCATAATTCAAAGGTCTCATCTGCTGACCAGTATGTCTAATCACTATTGATCTACCTAACAATCAATTTTTGTAAAACTAGGCATAAATTATTATCTTCTATGTTTCCATTAGCAGGTAACTCAAGGGTTCACATACTTCAGGTTTCACAAATTATGTAAATGGATTAGCTAATGTGTACCTTTTGTCTAACCCTCATTTGCATAATATTTACTTAACACCATTAAGGGTTTGGAATTATTTTGTGTGCGTCTGTTGTCACAGCATGGGAGATCAGAGTCAATCAGATCATGTAAGCCAAACAAGCAGGAAAGTTGCTCCTCAAGCTATGCAGTTTACCAACCATGGACACACAAATATATGAGCGAAGGGACTGTGTCTCGCTATGGGACTGGAAGGCCCATAAGGAGAAATGCTAACACTTCAGGAGAGAGCATGAGAAGGGCACATTCGGGAGGAGGGGGAGGAAATGGCCCACAGATGAATACATGCATCTATAAATCAGATGCAAAATATGGAGGAATTGGGAAATATGGGGACACATTTCCCTGTTACTGAGTTTAAAACCTCTCCTTAATTTTGGTCCTGTTCCTGCTAATGTGTGGCAGAGAGAGAAAGAGAGTCCAGCAATCCCGTAGCCTTGGGTCATGTGTGACGTTGATTTAATTAAACTTGACTTTCTACCTGGACATAATTATAAGGCAGGACAGAGGGGACCCATCCTTCAACCCCAATTTTCAGAGTGGGGAGAATGAATGCATTTCTTCCAGCTTTTCAGTCCCATACAAAGGCCTTCCAGAAGGAATAATTCTATTGTCTACTGGCTACACTACATACCTGAGGAAGGGCTCTGTGTGGCCTGACATTTCCACCAACAAGGAAAGAAGGCCCTCCCTTCCGCTTGTCTGTCATAGGGTGAAAACCAACACAACACAGGCCTGTTAAGGCCTGTCTGGGCAGGGGAATCCTCGTCTTGAGAATTTCCAATCTGTCAGATGTGGGCCTGCTGCTGCCCCAACCAGGGTACATGGCTGGCCCAGATGTGCTCCCTCAGAAGATCCCGGACCCAAAGTCTGGGCCAAGAGATGCCCAAGTGGGACAATGTGGGCCATAGCAGGCCCATGTGTCTGTTCCCACTGCCGTCCCTCACCAGGGATTGGTGGTCATGGATGCCCATCAGGGGAGGTGCAGGACTCTGAAGGTGTTTGTTCTCTTCCCATGCTGGAGGTGGGGGTCGGGAGGGCTAACTGGCTAGTCCAGTCAAGCACACGTCCATTCAGTGCCTCAACCTGACCCGGCCAGGAGCAGCCCCCTCTCCCTGGGCTGTGTAGCCAGTGCTCTGGCTGCGTATTTTTGCCCATAGTTGATGCCCTTCCCCAGGTACACACACATACATAGACATTGCTCTCTCACCTTCTTTCCTTCCTTCTTCCTTCAGCTGTTTTCCCTCTCTTTCCTCCTCCTACTTTGCCTCTCTCTCTCCCCCTTGCCATCCTATTATTTTTTAAGTCTCTCCTAGCTCAGTAGGCGTGTAGAGCTAGGTATTTGCTGAGTCCTTTTTCTCCTCTCCATGTGCAAGTAGCCTGTGGAACACATTGGCACAAGATCATCACCCTGGCCCAGGTAAGCATCTGGCCTGAATATGGTCCCCAGGAAGTTCCCAGGCACATAGTCCAGACCTAGCCAGGCCAACATGGGCCCACACGTCTGTTCCCACTGCCATCCCCCACTGGAGATTGGGGCCCGCCATAACCGGCAGTCGTGGCTGCCTGTGGTTGGCCACCACGGCTGCCCGTCATGGCATGTGTTTGTGGGGGGAGGGAAAGCTGAAGCTACCCCGCCCACCTGTACATTTGTTCTCTTCTCCTGTGGGGGTGGGGCAGGAAGAGCTCTCCAGTTGGCCCAAATGGGCACGCCTAAGTTCCATGACCAAGGGCGGCCCTCCCTACCCAGGCTGTGTAGCTGATATGCCAGCTGCATGTCTGTTTTCACCCTATCTTATTGAAAGGGACATAGTAGAGCCTAAGTGCTAATAATTTCCATAGATTCCTTTCTGTGGTGAAAACCACTGTTGATCAGCACAGAGGTGACTGCTTTATATTTAGTATCTTCTGTGCTTCTTCTGTTCTCCAGGATTCTCAGTCAGCAAGGTGCATTTGCTGAAATTTATTCAGAGTTGCCAATTAACCTACTTAAAAGGTCAGACAGATAACTGACACTAATCATGTCAAATCTCATTATTAGGATGATAATTTAATTGTCTAGTGCATTGACTAAAGACCCGAAGATCTGCAGAACAAATTAAACTGTAAAAGAGAACCTTAGAAGACAGTGTGCTTCAGAAATAGAACTAAAGCTTTTTGTCCAAAGTTATAAAACTCACTTTTCACAAGTAGAGAAAGTCAATGTAAATTCTAGGGCTGAAACAAAGTTTTTGGAAAACTTCGGAATTCGGTTCAGAAATTTCCAAGGACCAAGGCCATTATTTGAAAAACTTCGGAAACTGCTGCATATGTGGGGGGCTGGTGGACAGTTGAGCTTCTTCTGGAAATGAAACTTAGTGCCATATTTGGTAGGACGGTGGTATGGGAAGGGACAATATAGTGATGGTAAGCCAGATGGCAAGTTTTGATTGGTTGGCAAGAACATACGAAGTACCATACTGGGTCAGACCAATGGTCCATCTAGTCCAGCATCCTGACTCCGACAGTGGCCAATCACGGTGGCTTGGGAGAAGCACCCAACAGGTCATGATTCCCCCCCACCCCCAGCTCCCATTATGTTCCCTGGTCCTGTCTGGCTAATAGCTGCTAAATGTAAAATAAAAGTGGCTGAAGCCATTTTGTTCATTCTCTTTGGTGATTTGGCTGTGTGCTACAGTGCTGCTGGATCTGTACGTAATTGGCTGGGGGGAGGCGGGGTGCCATGCCTGACATGTCCTGTCATGGTATTGTTTGGCCTGGCCTGTCCATAGGGTCAATGCTGGGGGGTGGGGGTTACGTTTACCATCACCATTCCAAACAGGGTTTTTTTAATAAAATAATTGGGTGCCACATTGCTTCTAGTTCTGCCTGCTGCTTGGTTGCCACTTGGCACCATAAGGCCAGAGGAATCTCTCTGCCTGGCTCAACTTCCCCTTGCCTGGTCTGTTCAAGTTACCAGTGCCACAGAACCAATGCCGTGCCAAGAGGGTGCCAGTGTGGGGGTGTGGGGTGAATGTCTGGTTTCCTTACTGGTTTGCTGCTGGCAGTCTGGTTTGTCTGTTCAAGTCTGGTCTTTTCAAGTTACCAGTGTCTAGTCTGTTCAAGCTACGACTGTGCCACAGTACCGATGCCATGCCAAGAGGGTGCCTGTGGGTGGGTGTGAATGTCTGGTTTCCTTCTTGTGGGTGTTATCAGGCTGGCTGGCTTTTGGTGGGATTTCTCAATGCAGTTGCACTGTTTTGTTGTATGCTTCTTGAGCGAATGTCCCACTCTTGCTAGCCTGTTTTTTCTGTGCACTGCTTGGTTGGCATAATAACGATGTTACGGTGGGTGCACTCACTGCTGAGGTGGGCCATGCTGTGAATACACACACTATTGTGGTTTTTTTAAAAAAATTGTTATTATTTCTTCTGCATGCAGTTGCACTTTTGTGGCGTTTTCTTCTGGAGCCTGTGGGCATTTTTACACACATATTAAAGAGGGAAGCTGTATTCCAAAGTTTTATTAGGTCATCTGGAGGCTTGGGTCTTGAAGGAAAATCTAATCTCACAGGAACAGGCGGGTTTTAGGAAAAACTTGTCCATCATGGACAATGTTTATGTACTTCAGCATTTAATATCAAAATATACAAGAATAAGATCGGGATCCCTGTTCTTGCCCTTTATTGACTTCTGTAAGGCGTTCGACTCGATTTCTTGCCTCCGGCTTTGGAAAAAGCTGCTGGATTGGGGCATAGATGAGCACCTTTTTTCTTTGCTCATCTATGTCCGTTCCAATAATACAGCTACGGTCAGGATGGGGACTGACGGTAGGCAGACCCGTTCATTCAAGGTGGTAAGGGGGGTCAGACAAGGATGTGTTCTGGCCCCCCTGCTTTTTAACCTCTACCTTGGTGATCTCCCTGAAAGCTTTTCCTTGGAGTTTGCCCATCCCCCAAAGATACGATCAAGACCTACCAATATTTTACTGTACGCAGACGATTTGGTTCTAATGTGCCAAACGAGGAGAGGCCTTCTATACCAGCTTAGGGCTTTGGTGGAGTATTGCACGTAAATGAGTTAAATCTTAATCCCCTTAAATCCCAAGTCATGGTTCTGGGGAAGAAGAGCTCTCCCAGTATTTCTTGGCCTGCAGGGAATGAGTCACTTAGACAAGTGGACTCCTATGTGTACCTGGGGGTTATGCTCTCCCAAAATGGCTCATGGGGTAAACACAGGAAGTGTATAGCACTAAAAGCTAGCATTGCAGCTAGAGGGATCCTAAAGTTAGCCATGGACTCCTCAGGCATAGCAATTTCCACTGTTTTGGGCATGTACAGAACTAAAATTCAATGCTTACTGACCTTTGGAGCGGAAGTAATCCCAGATGGAGACTGCCAAGCTCTGGAAATGGTCCAGAATAGATTTCTAAGGAGTGTTTTGAGAGTCCCCCAGGCAATACCTGCGGCTGTAATCCGTGCAGAAACAGGGATTATAGATATTTCCTCTTTATGCAAATGACAATTACTTAGGTTTTGGACTAAGCTGTTCCATCAGGATGAAAGTTCTCTTGCATCCATGTGCCTGAAGGAAGAGTTGGAATATGTTGGAGCAAGGAACTATTCCTGGCTCTCCTGGATGGCTGGGTGTTTGAGGGAGCTAGGGTTCTCTTTTTTGTTCTTTCAGGATAAAACTCCTGCCTGTCAAAGATCCATGATTTGGCAAAGGCCCTTAGATATAGCAAAACAAAACGATCTCGCTAAACTCCCTTCTTGGAAGGTCTCTCCATATTATCATCTGGCTAAAACTACACACCTCTTTGAGCGCTATTTAGATAAACTGTTTAATCCGGCCCTGCGTAGGGCGTTTACCAGTTTGCGCTTTCAGTTATTCCCCTCTGCTATCCTTGAGGTGAGATATGCGAAGATTATTATTATTATTATTATTATTATTATTAACAAACATTTATATAGCGCCAGCAGTGTACCTGGCACTTTACAAAGTAATAAAATAGACACGGTCCCTGCCCCTCGGGCTTACAATCCGAGAGACAGGAACTAGGGGAGAGACTTAGGAAGGGGAACAGAGGGAGAGACAAGGGGTCTAACATTCATGAAGATGCGAGGTCTCAAGTGCACGTACTTGGCTTGGTTACGATGAGAATGACAGCAGGCAGGTCCATGTTGCAAGGATAAGGGTAAAC
>QEPC01011901.1:16958482-17013304 GCA_003113815.1 Sphenodon punctatus | reverse complement strand
GCAGTTTACCAGGAGAACCTTTTACACACAAAAGTTCTGGGAGACGTTCTACGCAGAAGTTCAAAGATCCGGATGTTTAAGATCTGGGTGAGTGATTTAGACACACAGAAAGTTCAGGATGTAACAGCAAACATCCAGGAGAAATGTGTGTGTAAAAACACCCCTTGTCCCACTCTTGCTAGCCTGCTTTTCTGGTCAATGCTTTGACTGTGGGTTCAAGAACTTTTGCCAAGATGTGACCAGCCGGGGCACTGGGGAAATACTTCTTACTTTCTTTCTGGTTAATAATATGGGGGGTGGTGGGGAGGCAGAGGATGAGGCTTGTCTTGTATAGGTGGGCTGGGCACCCACAATGGAGACTTTTTGCAGGGGGGCGGGATGTCTGGTTTCTTGTGTGTGGTTGTTACGACTGCTGGTCTTGCTGGTGGGACCCATGGGGCCATACACAAAAAGCTTGTTGAAACTTGATTGATCAATTTGATTTGCTTGCTAATGTAGTCTTTGGACTTTCTTTGGTGGGGCACCCCAGTCCAAACCCCTCCCACTCACCCTCAGCTTCAAGCCTTGCATGTGTGTCATTCATGGGGCATGCTAGGGGGTGGGGAAACTTACTGATCACGTACCCTTTTGGTTTTTTAATTACATGGTGGTGGTGGTGGTTTTTTTGTGCTGGCTTCTGTGCTGTCTCTCTCACGCTTTCATCCTGCTGGCAGGCGCAGCGGGGGGGGGAAGGGCTGCAAGTGTGTTGTGCACCGTGACTGGCTAGGCAATTAATAGGAAGGGGAAAGGAGGATGGGGTGGATGAATTGTTGTGCACATTGTCCACACCCTGATTGGCTAGGCAATTAACCAGCTGCAGCTGCTGCCCATGGCAACACCTGCTGAGGCACCAAGATGGTGCTGAAGAGTTCCGAAGTTTCTGAAGTTTCCGAAGTTTTCCGAAGCTTCCCAAGTTTTCCGATATCCCGGACTTCAGTTTCCAAAGTCCAAAAGTTCCGAAAGAGTGCCAAAGTGCCTCTGGGTACCCAGACTGACTTTTTGGAACTTCAGAATTCGGTGCAAGTATCCAGAAGTACTATTCAGGTCAGCTCTAGTAAATTCCATGACACTTTTTGTTTATTATGTGTAAGTTCCAATATCTGTGAAGCGCATGCTATCTTCCACTGCAAGACAGAGAGGAGATGGGGATGAGGCGAGCAGACACTGGTGACAAATGTAAGAGATGGAGACTCAGAGTGAAAACAGACATGCACATAACTCCTCTTTAGCAATTTTATGCATGTTGCAGGGCTATATTGGCACCCTGTGCAGCCCTGCAACATGCATAAGAAATTATAAAATTGTGTTCAAGTGGTGTTAAGGTGCACGTCTGGTTTCAACCATTGTCATTCAGACGGTGGGCACAATCCTATGCAGTGTGTGCGCTGCGCACTGATGGTACTCGCTGTGCACAGATGCTATGTAGGAGTGTGCAACATTGCACAGAAATAGCGCACAAGTAAAGGGTGCACATTGATTCTATAGACCCAACGAATGCATGAGGTTGAGCCATCTGCAATTGAATCCTGACAAGATGGAGGTGATGTTGGTGGGCGAGGGGGACCTGGGGGTGGTTGAATCTCCTCTTGTTGGGGGCGGTGGTTTCACCCTCCCATGGTCTCTTAAGTGCGGAGTCTGGGTGCGCTCCTCGATTCGCGGCTCAGCCTGGAATCTCAGGTTGTGGCTGTGGCAGGGAGTGCGTTTCGGCAGCTACATCTTGTCCGGCGACTTCGGCCGTATCTCTCAGACTTCGACCTCGCCACTGTCATCCATGCCTTCATCNTATCTCTCAGACTCCGACCTCGCCACTGTCATCCATGCCTTCATCACCTCGAGGCTGGATTACTGCAACGCGCTCTACGTGGGGCTGCCCGAGAAGCTGGTCCGGAGGCTGCAGCTGGTGCAGAATGCCACAGCCCATCTTCTTACGGGGGTGGGCTGCAGGGAGCACATGACACTGGTGCTCTGGGCTCTGCACTGGCTGCTTATAAAGCACCGGGCCAGTTTCAAAGTGCTGGTTTAAACTTTTAAAACCCTTCACGGCCTGGGCCCTTCTTACCTGTGGGACCGCTTCACTCCCCATGTGCCCGTGCAACCCTTGAGATCATCCGTAAGAGCCTTTTTGGAGATTCCATGGGTAAGGTGGGTGGCCACCGATGTTAGATCTTTCTCTGTGGCTGCCCCTGTGCTCTGGAATTCGCTCCCGGAGGAGGCTCGGTTGACTCACACTCTCCTGCTATTTCGGCGTTTATGTAAGACCTGGCTGTTCTGCCAGTCTTTCGGCGAGGGGGAGGTGGGAGGGTCTTTTCCCCAAATGAAGCAGATTGAACAGCGGCTCATATCCACTCCTTTACTGACTGAAACTGATCTCGACTGAAATGGCCAGACTCATTGGATAATGTATTTGCATCAAATATTCATTGAGCTCTACCTGGAATTCAGGAAAAGTCTTAAGCACATGCCTGAGCTATGCATGTGAATAATATGTTCTAATCACAACCCCCTTTGGCTTTCATAGAAAAGGGACTATTTATTTATTTTTATTTATTTATTTATTTAAAATATTTCTGAGTCACCGCGCCCCCCCACCCCCCATGCCTATAGCATCTCGGGGCGATGTACAATTCCATAAAAACATAATAAAACATTTTAAAACACAATAATTTAAACTTAAACAGAATTGGGGAACAAAATTTAGAAATAAAACAAAACAAAAGGTAGGAGAGAGCCAACACCCTGTCCCACCTTCCCACCCCCCACGCTCCCACACCTCCCCAAAGGCCTGGGCGAACAGCCAGGTTTTACAGGCCCACCGGAAAATCAAAAGGCTTGGGGCCAGGTGAGCTTCCTCCAGGAGGGAATTCCAGAGACAATGAGACATGGCCCGGCCACCAAGAATGCCCTCTCCATTGTAGCCCCCCGCTTAACACGGGGGACCTCTAAGAAGTCACCCCCGGCAGACTGAAGGAGCTGCTCTGGGGTATGAGGGGCCCAGACCATGAAGAGCCTTATAGATTAACACCAATACCTTGAACCTGGCTCAGCACGCTATCAGCAACCAGTGCAGAGTCCAGAGCACAGGTGTTATATGCTCCCGACGACCTGTCCCTGTCAGGAGCCAGGCCGCCACATTCTGCACTAGCTGCAGCCTCCGGACCAGGAACATGGGCAGCCCCATGTAGATCACATTGCAGTAGTCCAACCTTGAGGTAATGAAGGCATGGATGAGGGAAGCCAGGTCCGGCCTGGAGATGTATGGATGCAGCCTCTGCACTAGAAACAGCTGGCGGAAGGCGGCCCTCGCCACCACCTCCATCTGCCGATCCAGGCTCCTTCAGCCAATACCATTCTATACAGTTCTCTGTATTGGAGGCATCTGGCGTTGAGACTTTCCACAAATCAAGGACTTTTCTTTATGGCTTCCTTCAGCCTTATTACCGTCATTGTTTAAGGGGTAGCTGGTGGTGGAAGTTTCCACGACATCCAGACTCTTCAAGTTAGAGCTTTCTGCAGCTTCGCATCAATCAGTTGGTCTTATCCCATGATTGTGTTTGGGAAACAATCCTCTACCCAGCACCTTATCAACAGTTACCATGTAGGGCTACCTTTAGCCTCTATACAATTGAATTTACATTTGAAATGCCTGTAGTTTCCACTGTTTCCAGAGTTCTTCACATCTGACAATTAAAGCTTCCTGTCACTTATATATTTACACAACGAAATCCCCCTGCTGGGGTGGGAGGCAGGGGGATTTCATTGTGTAAATATAGTCTCTCCATCCCTCCCAACCCTGGGACCCTTAGAGCCGGACTGCTCCCACAATACATTCCCAGTACCAGAAGACCATTACCACATTTTCCCAGGGCTGTCATTCACACTCTTTTAGGTTTCCTTTTTGGCTTTACTAGTTAGTCAGCAACTTTTTATCCGCAGCCTGTTCATTAGCTGCTCTGTTAACAGAATCACAGGTTCCCCAGCTTTGCAACCTCTGCCAATTAGCTGCTTTCAGCATTGGTAAGCTAGTCTTTCCTACTTTCTATGCTACTTAGCTACCTCCAGCTTGCCATAAGCTTTGTCCAAGCTTGCTGCAGCCTGGAGTGGGGTGCAGTCCCTCCTATGCCTTTCCCAACACCCCACCTTGGGACCCCATAGACCTTCCTAGGCCATATAAGGTAGCCTTTCCTGGACATGCTTTCTCCCAGGGGTTAATGCTTTCTTCCTTTCGGTTTTGATTTAGACCCCCTGCTCTTGGGTATTTTGCCTCTGTTCAAATACCTTTGGTTTTGTCCCACATACAGTACATGTCATGGGCTTCACCCTCATGACCTGCCTTATAGAATGTCCAAGCATCCTTACAATGCAGACAGCCAACTCCTTCTACCTTAAGGTCTTGCCTTTGGGACAAAATCCTGGTTCTTACAGTTCTTGCTTCTACCTCGGCTGTTATGTCTTTGTACACTGCCCCTGGACCCAAGGACTCGGCCTCCTGCAACTTCTGTTGCTGTTCTTGGGTTTTATCTATTCCTTCCCCTTTCCCCTTTCCTTTGAGCTCTGTTATTGCCACATTACTTAAAGAGATTTCCGGCAAATCTTCTCCTTTAACTTCAACAGTCTGGGCTGTTGAGCCCAGTTCCTTTCTTGTTCCCATTGAGCTTCAACATTTCTTACTTGGACTGTAACCTGTACTGAGGCTTCCAAGTTCCCAGCCTTGGGTCACAATTCTACCTGTACTGCAGTGGATTTTAGCTCTAGGTCACTACCCTTTTGACAGCCAAAGTCTACAGCCTTGGGCGTCTCCTTCTCTTTTAACTGAGTGTCAATCCCAGCTATTGTAGTCTAGTATTCCTACTCTACTAACAGACATAACTTGTTACGTCTGGGTTTCTTGTTCAACTCCCTGTCTCGCCACCTGGATCCCTTGAGTATTTACACCAGGGGAAACAAATTTCTCTTGTGCTTCTAGGACTGGCATTAAGTCCTTATCTGCTTCTTCAGAGGCTTCATATTTGGCTATAACCGTTTTTAGCCTTTCTGTTTCTGCTTGCTCAGTCTCCCTCTTTCTACATACCAGTTTAACATTCTACCTCTGTGCTCCCAGGTCTCTTATCTTTATCTTTGAGAGCTTCGTTTTCTTTTACCATCTCCTCTGGTTCCTCCTCTGACTCCAGCGTGGATACGGAGAGCACATTCCCACATACAGAAAATCAGCACTTGTTTCTTTCCCGCGCATAATTTAATGCTGTGGGAAAGTCTCCACGCGCTTAATTTGCTGTACTTGCATTTGTTAAACAAATGCATGAGAGGGCAGCAAAAACCTACCTTTATAGAAGCGCATGTCCAGAGACCCGCATGGCTCCTGCTGTGAGAATGCTGCATTCCCCTTGGGCATGGCCAGAAGTCCTCCCTTCACTTCCGGGTTCCCCCGCCGCCGCTTATGGAGCTGCCGCCACTGCCTCCTTCCCCGCATGAATCAGGTAAGTTCAGAATGTCACTAGCGCATTCTGTAAAGTAGTCTGAATGCACTAGTGACACGCTGGCGTGAATGAATGTAGGCACATTTTTAAACACCAGTATGTGAGAATGTGCTCTGAGTTTTCTTCATTATCAGACACCTTAGAAGCCTCACATTCTTTTACCAGTTCCATAAGTCTATTTACCTCTCTCCTTAAATCCTGAATCTCCAGCTTCAGACCCTAATTTTCCTGCACTCTTTCCCCCATGTCCTGAGTCATTACTTCCCTCTCTTTCTTTATCCCTGATCCAGGTGCTCCCTAGTGAACTCAGTCTGGATACACTCGTTCAGTTTTGTCTTAACTTCTCCCCTCCTGTCTCTGTGGGATACGTGATTCTCTCTGCCCACTCTCACGTTGCCACAGCTCCAGTTCAACCCAGTTCCAGAGGGTTACTGCTTGGTTTCTCCAAGGGCACAGACCTCCTGATGCCATCTTGCCTCTCTGTTGTAGCAGCTCTGGGACCCCCATTACGCTATGTCATAGGGGTGAATCTCCTCCAGCCCCTTTCAGCCCTGAGTCCTTGGGTGACCTCCCTTTCAATCCTTGCTGCTCTGCTGTCTCAGTCTTCTGCTGGGCACAATTCTTCAGCTACTCCTAGCACAATCCTCTTCAGGTGCACTCCTCTGCCACACTTGCTGCTCTAGGATCTTACCGCCTTGGTGAAATGCTAGCATTACAGCCAGCAAGGCATACCTGCATTCAATCTCCACCATTTGTAGCAGGGATCCCACTGACTGTGGGGTGAGTGTTTGCAGGCCCCAGGAGGACAAACACCGCAGGTTTAACACCAGTTATTTGATTCACAAAGTCTAAGGTCAGACACCAAGTCTCTGGTCAGTTCTTAATATACACAGATTTAGACTAGCCCAAGCTCAGTCCCTTGGCTAACACAACCCTTGTCCAGTGCATGGTTTCTTTCTTTCTTTCTTTCTTTCTTTCTTTCTTTCTTTCTTTCTTTCTTTCTTTCTTTCTTTCTGGCAGCCTCTCAGGAGATGCATTCTCCACAGCAGTCAGGAACAGACTGACTTTTGCTTCTTCTGCTGTCTTCTTTTATACAAGTAACCCAACCCATCTACTTCCTGTTTCATGCCTAGTGGCCATCTTAGGTAGTTCTCTTAGGGCAGCTGCCATCTTGTGGCCCTCTTAAAGGTATACTAATGTTACTGTGGCCTATTCTGTCACAGGCCCATAAGCGGAAAATATTCAATCTCCAACTCCTTGATTTAATTTATTCCTTCCACCCCCTTCTCCACTTAAAAAAATGCCCAGTTTTTATGGCAGCCAATGAAAAAAGTGGAAATCCTTGTGGTTTTAGCTGAACATCTGAATGTTCTTAACTTACACCTGGCATCTTACAGAGATGGGTTGCCATGAGGATATTACACCTGTACTTCTGACTGGCTGCTCATAGTCTTCCAGGCCCTATTCAAGGTGTTGGTTCTCACCTATAAAGCCCTAAATGCTCTGGGTCCCTGATACCTGTGGGAACACCTCGCTCCTCAGGTTCTGGATTGGCCCCTGTGGTTGGCTGGTATGCATTGGGAGGCAATGTTAGAGAGGGCATTCTTGGTGGTGGCACCACAACTGGGGAACTCACTTCCAGTAGAGGTTCACATGTCCCGGGATTTTTCCTCCTTCAGACATCAGTGTAAGACCTGGCTATTTGGCCAGATCTTTGGTGGGGGAGACGGGTAGTTGGGATGCGGGTTGGATTGGGGATGTGTTTTGAGTTTAGAGACTTTTATTGTATAATGATTTTTTATGCTTGCATTTATTGCTGTTTTATTGGAAGCCGTTCCAAGCTGCCAGAGGCAGGTGGCACACACACATACAAATTCTGCACCACCAATTTAATTTAATGCCAAAATTTAGGGCTGAAGCGAGATTTTTTTCCCCCTCGTGAATAATTTGCAAGAATCGAGAGGAGGGAAGAGCTCAGGTGTTCTCACCCCCCCCTCGAGTTTTTGCGAATTACTCGAGGGACCAGTTGGGGGCCAGCACAGGGACTGGAGGCAAGCAGGGGGAAAAGACAAGCCCCCTGGGCACCTAAGCCTGGCCTCCCTACCTGGGGGGAAAGAGAAAGTTTGGGTGGGGCCAGGGTCAGGGGGCTTAGTGGGGGTCAGGCAGGGCATTACTCACTGTCCAGGGGAATCCCAACCCCGCCACTGTCCTCTGCGCTGCTCTGCCACTTCCCAGGGTTGAGTTTCAAAAGGCAGAAGGAAAAGAAAAGCTTTGGCATGCACAGTAGAACTGCTCTGCCCTGGCTGCCCTTTGTAAAGATAGCACCCACCGGGCTGAGAAGCTCTTCTGTGCATACTCGGCCCTTTCTAAAGATGGCACCCACAGAGCTGAGCATGCACGGAAGTGCTGCTCGGCCCTGCGGGTGCCATCTTTGGTAAGGGCAGCCAGGACAGATCAGTTCTACCGCACTTGCCCAAGCTTTTTTTTTTCTTCTGCCTTTTAAAAACTCAACCCTGGGAAGCAGTGGTGCCATGGAGGACAGCAGCGGTGTTGGGACCCCCCTGGACAGTGAGTAATGCCCTGCCTGACCCCCTGCTAGGCCCCCCAACCTCTGGTCCCATCCAAACTTTCTCTCCCTTCCAGGTGGGGAGGCCAGGTGGGGATGGAGGTGCCCAGGGGGCTTGTTTTTGCCTCCTGCGCACCTCTGTCCCTGTGCTGCCCCCCCCCTGCAACCCTGCCCCCTGCCCAGCCCCCTCGAATTCTCACCGGTTCCTGATGAGACGGGGGAGGGTGCTTGTCTCGTTTCACCTCGAGGAGAGTTGAGAAAACACCACCACCACCACTGTCTCATTGGGAACCATTGAGAATTGCAAGTCGAGTTTCACCCCTAAAAAATATGGGGCATCCATTCTTTTTGGCTTTAAATTAGAGCCATAATTTGACAATGTGCCCAAGAAAATACACCACAACAAAAGCTCCTTTCATTTGCTCTGGGTGAGAGTGTCCTCTTTCAGAACCCTTCACAAAATCTACTACCACGAGGAGGAATGATTTACACAGATTGGAGAGACACAGCTATGTAAAAGGGCTGAGTCAGGGTGTACGTGAACATAAAATATCGACCCAAGCTAACAAATACCCTTTGTGGTTCTTGTCGCAAACTAGTTGCATTTGAATCTGAATTAGGACATCCAAAATCAACCCTACTCCATGACCCCTTTGCTGGCCATTGTGGTGTCAGACAGAATCTGGCTTTTTGTTTGAAGTTCCCTTTAGGCAGTGTTTAGCCCTTCCACATTCCTGGCTTTAAAATGCTACAGTATCTATGTGTTTCTGTTGATTCAATGCCTTGTGCAATATAACTACAAATTTAACCAAAGGGAACACAGAGCCGAAATCCTGAACGTAGTCAGAGGCCCGGCCTTGCATGTGCTTGGAACATAAGAAATGTTTAGGTGATGGGGTGACCTGCTCAGCCCCTACCTTCCTGTACAACTGCCGCAAATGACTAATATAGGGTGTTTTCACATGGGGAGGGTGGAGCAGCTCTGTGGGGTCCCATGCAGCAACCATCCATGGGGCCAGGGCAGGGAACCCTTCAAATGGGAAGACACTCACATGGGTCCCACGTGTGGGAAAGCAGCCACTACCCTTCCCCTCCATCCCTCCTGGTTCTGCCCGGGAACCCAATTACATGGGTAGAATCCTGAAACTCCACTCCTGCGACAGAAGGATCAGGCCCACAGAGGAAGCAGCTGTTGGGGTGGAAGAAGGGGGGGGAGCATGCCCCAGTCACCCACCCGTCAGATGGGGTGGGGGAGGAGGAAGAGGATCATGCCCGGTGTCCCCAGATGTGTAAGTAGCTACTCCTCTGTGCCTGATTCTCCTCTTCCGTGGAGTTCCCTCTGCTGCCGCAGCTGCTCCTCCTCCTCCCCAGAGTCTGCTCCAAAAGATTAAGGATGGGTGGCCGGGGTGTGCACCCCCCTGCCACTGGTTTAACAGCTAACAGGCGGTGGCAACTGCTTCCTCCAGGGGCATGTTTTTGCTGGCACCAGGGCCTTGTCCATGGTGCTGGTGAACCTGTATGTGGGTGGGTCTGCTGGGGGCCTTTCACCCAGGAGTCATCCCAAGGCATCCCCTTGCCCTGGGTTGGGACAGGTTAACACGCATGGCATGCTCCTTAGTTCTGGGGATAACACCATGCAGAACTGCCCCAGTCCAAACAGGGGCAAACATCCGGCAGGCACTGTTCACACAAGCAGGTGGATCTGGGGTAAAGGGAGGGGGGGCAATGTGGGAATACTTCCCGACAATTCTGGTCATCTTCCTTAGCTCCAGCTAGCTTTAGGTTCCTTGTCTTCTCTGGAACCTCTGGCCTGCTCTACTCGCAGACTGACAGTTCTCAGGGCAGCCCTATGTGATGCAGGGGTACCTGCCCTTGGGGTAAACGGGGCCGTTTCTTGGCTATTTACACTGGTCCTTCTGCCCAGTTGCAATCAACCTCAAGTGGGGGAACCTGTTAGCTCCACTTACCTCTCCCAGTTGGTTCTCTCTTCTGAGTTCCCAACCAGCCTTTTAAAATTTATTTATTATTTATTATTATTATTATTATTATTAATTGCCATAATTATTACTTATTTTGATTTATATCCTGCCCCATCCCCAAACGTTCAGGGCGGCTCACAACCACATGTAAAATACAAGTATAAAACAAACAATTAAAACCACACAAAACTAAAAAGACCCCATCGCTCTTCCCCCACAATCTCTCCCTGTCCATTGAATGCCCGACCAAATAAATAGGTCTTACGCTGCCTCCGGAAGACATTCAAACTAGGGCTCAGGCCTCCAGTAATATCAACTATACATTGGATTGAAATCTCTATTCAGTGCTAATCTTTTAAAACCTTTTCTGTTATTATTAGAACAACATTGACTAGTCAATGATTCTACTACACAAATGCTGATTGATCTTATCATTCTTGCAGCACATTGCTCCTATCGATTTTCAGAAAGGTCTTGAAGAAAGCTATCTGTCCCTATCCCCTTCCCCTGAGAGGTCAATCTCTTAAGAACCACCTGGGAAAGAGAGAATGTTTGGAATCAATAGGTATGTGGGACCAAAATAACACAAGAAAGGTAAGGTAGAAAGCTTTTGAGTCTACTACCCAAAGGTTGCAGCTGGGATGCACAAGTGATACATGCTAAGCAGGAACTACATAGATTTAACTCACCATCAAACACCAGACAGTAGAACAGCCGAACCACCAAAGATGGATATCAGGTCATTGGCCTTGCGCTGCAAGACTAGAGCTAAATAGGAAATGCATGGCTAAGTGGAGATGGAGACAAAATAGTTCATATAATATCTTTGATTGGACAAACTTCTGTTGATGAGCCAGGGTGGCCAAGAGGAAGATCTATATCACAAGCCAGTTTTCAGTAGATCATGGGAAGAGGACCAGCCTCTCAGAAATTTTCTCTGGGGACCAGAGCAGACCAGTGTCCCATGGAGTGTCTCTGGGGAGGAAACAGACTAGGGGAGATCTTCCAGCCTGTTGTGATAGGGAATACTCTCTCTGACGGGAATGCTCCTCTCTGCTCTTGAGGTGCCCGAGAGCAGAGTTGAGGCCAGAATGACTGTCTCCTGTACCATTGGGAAATACCTACCTTTTGGGAGTGCTTGTGTCTGTTCACTGGTATTTCCTCACTGTTCATTGAATCCACATTTCTACTATTGTTGAGATTGGTGCCTGTGACTGTCTGTCACCTTTCAGTATTTTCCATTCGTTTTCAGTATTTTTTTGTAATTTGGGGTATTTTCGGTATTTTCGGACAGCTTCAACTATTTTTGTTAGTTTTCAGTATTTTCCAGTCATTTTGTGTCATTTTTGGTATTTTTCACGAGATAGTTTCTAGCATTTTATGAGAGTTTCCAGCATAAGAATGCGGAAAACAAGGGCTAGCCCTTGAAATACACCAAATTAAAAACACAGCTTACAAGGAGCCAAAACTAGGACCAATAAGGAAAATGATGAAAGTTACATAGTGAATTTGCGATTGTACACAAGCAAACAAAAGCACTATGGAAGCAATGTTACATGGTGGGTGGATGCTCTGCCTAGGAGGAATTACCAGAAGTACTAAACAATGGCAATTATAGAACAGTAATTCAGTTCAACATTATCCGAGAGCTGGGAGTCTGAAGAAGGGGGCCCCTGGCCTGGAATGCCAGCGCTATGGGGAGGAGTCCTGGTTGATTGCCTGAGGCTAACACCTGGATTGAGTAGATCGTGCATACACAATTAGGCCACCCTTGGTTGATGAGGGTATGCAAGATTTCAGGACACACAGAGTCCTTCATCCGACTCGTAAAATGTCATCTAACTTAGTGGGAACTGACACAATCAATGCCCCCTTTTGTACACAAGGCAGGATAGAAGTGATATACTTGACAAAAGCTACAATGAAAACAAATTAAGATAATGGGGTCGTTTGTAAACCCCCGCATGTGCGGATTATGTGACCACATACACATGTATGTGTTTCGCATGGACTATAGGTAATTTACGTGCATGCCAAAGCCCTCATAGCAGGGGGGTGCGTGGAGTGCAGTGTGTTTTATATTGGCCCCAATATATTTTATTGGACCAACTTCTGATGGTGAGCATGCAGACTTTTAAGCCACACACAGTGTAGCAGGGGGTTCCTCCAGGGCCACACAGGGGCGCTGGGGTTGTATTCTGGTGAATTAGCTCACCCCCTGCTACGCCATTTCAGCCTCGACCCTCAGTTGAATCCCCCTCTTTATGAAAGGGGGTACCCTCTCAGGACACACCACACAGTCCAGAGGGTATTAAGTCCACAGTTCTTTATTAGACACAACCAGTGTCCAGTGTACCTGGGACTGCCGGCTCCCTCGCCTTCACCCTGCAGGCCCAGGTCCAGGTCTGCCTTTCTCAGGCACAGGAGCACCATAATATCAACCCCCCATGTCCATCTAGCCAAGCCTCCAAGCCCCAGACTCTGGTCAAGTCTTCCCCGGGTAAGAGGCTCCCTCCTGGGAAAAGCCGTCTCCCACTTGTCTGGGTTCCTCTGGTTCTCCAACCTTCAGCACCCTGGATAGCGTAGAGCAGGCAGGTCTGTTCAGGGAGATGTTGCTCCTTCGGCTCCCTAGCAGAGACTCTCTCCTTTCTGCCTTGTCTCTTCTTATACACAACAGAGTGGGTGTGGCCAGGCTTTTACTCTTCAGCCTTAAAGGGCCAGTAACCTGCCCACTCTGTCACAGGGGTTTTTCCACCTGTGCTCCCCACAGGCTGATTCCCAGCTCTGGGGCTGGCTCTGCCACACCCCTGTGTGCACTCAGCCCTCTGGCTGGTCCACACAGCCCCCTTCTTAAAGGGGCAGAAGACCCACAGGACTGCTCCCTGCTACACACAGTCCTTCCCCAGACATTTAGTTACTCCCCTCATTTGCTGTTCAGAAGGCGGTTGATCAGAATCTAAGGAATGCAACTCAGGGATCAGAGAGCAGATGGCAAATACAAAGAAACATATATGCACAAGTTATATTTTGTCAAACAAAAAGATTCCAACCTGAGGTAAATCAGTGCAGCTCTATTGCCCTCAGTGGTGCTGCATGCAGGTGTACCTGATCAAGAGATGGCATTGCTCATTTATTTCAATTGGTTAAATAACTGCCATCTTAGCAGCTCAATCAATCAAGTATATAATTGAATAAACAGAGTAGCAATAATGAAGTTGATTAATAATATTTTGGAGGGTTTCTCCTAATTTGCGATGGCACTATTTCTTCGAAAAGCAACCCGTTCTCATCCAAAGATGGAAGCCAGACTTAAACAAATACACAGAACAAACCTCCAGATGTTTTTAGCACCTTAGTATAGGAGTTCCCAAAATTATTTTCTGCATGACCCCATACTTTTAGGTACTGGAGCTTTAAGAACCACACAGGTTTATTGCACAAATCAATAACATTGTGTCCCTGAAGCCAGAAACTGGTCCTCAGGCAGTGCAGAGCCCAGCAGATCATGGGAGTAAAATTCAAGACTCAAATATAATCTCACAATATTGAATATCGTACAAGGGCATGCAAAGACGTGTTCTTGGTGGTTGACCCACTTCTGTAGCACTCCCTTCTGGAGGTTCATCAAAGCCCAAACCCAAGCAATTTCCAGAGGAAATGTAAAAAATAAATAAATCCATTTGGTAAAAAGTTTGACAAGCAGGGATGGATGTTGAGGGGTAGGTGTTGGAGGGTAGGGTGGATTTTGTAGGGTGGGGGTTGTATGTATTTTTATTCTTATAGGTTTTCAGATCCCTCTTGAAAACCTGCATCTTCCATGAGGCTTTCCCTAGCTCCTCATCTCCTTAGTATCCTCCCTGATTTTCTTAGGGTTTTCTTCTTCCATGGAACTAAGGTAAGCACATGCACCTGCAACTTCACAACTTCTTGAATGTATTCCTGTCTCTCCCTCTGTCCCCCTCTCCCCATCATCTCCTCTCTTAGATTGTAATCCCACTGGGGCAGGGTCCTGTCTATAACTGATTATTGTAAAGCACCATGCACTTTGCTAGAGCTATAAGTAAGTAAGTAAGTAAGTAATCTGTTGCACATTCTGACCATTAAGTATAGGGCGGAATACAAATATGAATAAACAAATGAATACAGTTACAATATCCTATTTTTCAAGCTACAACTCCTGTCTCAAGAGGGGTGAAGCCACACAAGACAGAGTGGGCAGGCTACCATGCCTTGGGTAGCTTTACCCCACTCTGGGAAGCTGGGTCACTCGATGCAGTGCATCATGGGGCCAGTGCCTGCCAGATGTTCCCCCTGCCCCGGAGCAACTGGCTGCTACACGACGAATCCTTGGAAAAATTCCAAGGGCACGTCACGGAGCAGCTTTACTTAATGTGGGATAAGGCTGCCCAAGACAAGACAAACTGTGTGCCCAGACTACGCTTGCCCCTCCCTATGGGGAGTACTGCTGAAGGGCCTTGAATGGCGGGCGCTGTTGCCCATTGCATGTGGCCATGTCAAAGTCAGGGGCAGGAACTCGGTTGGGGAAGGAGGCAGGGCAGGGCCGAGTGCCTGCTTGTATGGCCATCACTGAGGCTCACCCTGGCCATGGAGACATCTCCAGCAGCCACCATCCCACCCAGTCTCCTCACTACCATCTTCCCGGATACCCATGCTCACCCCACAGTGTGCCACAGCGATTGCTCACCATGAGACCATGTGGAGGTCAGGTCATTGTAGCTCGTCTGGCTGCAGCCAAGATCATCAATGGTTTCAGTCTGAAAATACTAAAGATATGGGTATGCTTTGTTTTTCTCTCTCTTTTCCCTGCACACATGAGAAAATTACAACTCTTCATATAGGTGCCAAACCAAGGCCTTACGAGAGTCTCCACGGCCGCTTCTCAAAGGACAGTTTACAGCGATGGATCATCACTTTGAGAAAAACTCGTTGAAGCTGAAAAGTTGGAAATCAACCACCAAGCTCATTTAGAACACCCCGGGTTGATTAAGCATGGGCTTTGAATACTGATCAACCTTTCGAGGAGTCACGAAGGGAAGAAAAGCAATATTGAAGCAAACAAATGACCTCTGACCAATAAAAATCGCTCACATTTTATATAGCTTTGCTTTAACCCGCCACTCTCTCAGAAACAAAAGCCTTATTGATAAAGTGCGCTCTGGTAATGGGAGTCTGCAGACGAAAAGAATGTGCAGCTCCTGAATAAAAAGACTGAATTACGGGGTCTATTTGGAAGATGAGCTACGGCATGTGGTAGCTTAATGAACTGAAAGTGTGTTAGTTGGAAAAGGGAAGAACTAATGGAATGTGTTATTTATTAAGACTTTTTTATTATTATTCAAGAAGTGCTGTTGAGGCTGGTAAGTACTGCATCCATTATGGGTGTGTTGTTAGCCTATTAATACTCATACGCGCACAGCCTCATACGAGCATCCACGCGCCACAAAACCATCCCTCAGACACTAATTTAATATGTGCTTTATTAGGCACTTTTGCAATCCTTATGCGAGACCCGTGTTACTTCAGATTTTTAGGCCAAATTCTTGACTGATGTAATGTGGCATTGGTCCGCCCATTTCCATGGAGTTAGGCTGACTTTTGCAATCCAAGAATCTAGCTCCACATTCTCTTTAGCTTTGGTATTCATCGTTGTAGCAAAGTGAAATTAATGCAACCAGCCGTCACAACTCGGTCTCACTTTAATGCTCATTTATTGCACTCTGGATTCTTTTTAAATACAAAGAGACACAGATATGAAAATGTTTAACGATCAGCGATATTCTGCTGCACAAAATCCAGACTACTCACAATCTTTATAAAAATGGAAGGACATATTCTTACCTAAGGCAAATCAGCATAGACCCAGTGGGTGCAGCCCCACGAGACATTATCCCATTCTGGGCGATGTTATCCCACTTTGGGTAATGTTAACACATCATGCAGAGGCTTGTATGCCCTGTGTCTGCCTGATGTTCAGCTACTAATGCATCCTCTGAAAAAGGCTGAGGGCGCGGTGTGTAGCAATGCTACCCGAAGTGGGATGATGCTGGTCAAAGTGTGTTAACCCATGTGGGCAGGCTGTGCAGCCCTGCCGTGAGGCGGAGTCTGTGGACCAGGCCTAGAGGGACATGCTCCTCCTGCCTGCCTAACAGCTGATTGCAGGGAAGGAGGTTTTGGGAAGAGTGTGCCCCCTCTTCTCCGCTGCCTAGCAGCTGTTCGTGGGGCCTGGGAAAAGCGTGCATCCTCTTCCCAGACCCCCTACCCCCACAATCAGCTGTTGGGTGGGTGGATCGGGGGAAGTGGGCCCTGGGAGGAGTGATCAGCTGTTGAGCAGGTGGATCATGAGGAGGGGAGCATAGGAGGAGCATGCGTGCTCCTTTCACCTGCCCAACAGATGATCGATCCTGCCAGGGACCCCCAACCCCAATCAACTATTGGTTGGGGGAATGAGCACATTTGCTCCTACCAGGCTCCCCTCCCCCCCAATCCATTCACCTAACAGCTGGTCACTCCTCCCAGGGCTCTCCTCCCCCGATCACCCACCTAATAGCTAATTGCTCCTCCCAGGCCCCCTCCCTTACAGTCAGCTGTTAGGCAAGGGGAAGAGCACGTTTGTGCACCTCCCCACAACATCAAGCCGTGCAGTGTAGCAGGAGTTCAGGCATCCAGACTTGTGTGTCCATGCTCCTCTGGGGCATGGAGGAGCTAGTGATGGCTGCAGGGGAGTGGACTACTGTGTGCCCAGTTCTCCCTGCTGGCTCAAAGTGTGGTGGCTGTGCTTGCCCATCTCAACAGTCAACTGTGGGCCTGGAATCATCCAGGGGACCACATCTGGGCCAGCCACCTACCTGGGCCAGGGCAGCAGTAGGCCCACAACGGGTGGGCCAGAAACAGATGTCTTTCAACTGCAGGCGGGCTATAACGGGCCCTCATTGTATCTATTATCACCTAAAGTAATGAATTTGGGGATTTTAGTATATTGTAAGCCTTCAGGAAAAGGGTGGCTTTGAAACCTAAACAGAAATAATAATGATATAGGGCCTAATCTTATATGGACCCTTTCAGTTGTTCACGATCACACATGTATGTGGTTTGCGTGCAGGTTGTGCGCAAGTTGTACGTACAATGCAAGGTTGCATGCGGGTTGCGTATACAATGAGTACGCACCCTTTCACGCAGTGCACCGAGTTTAGCATCAGGTTGATAAATAATAAATGAAATCATAAATGCACTAAAGGTTTGCATTTATTATATTTCAATAATAAATTATTGTTAATTATATGCGATCTTAAGATGACCTTAATATTATTTTATTTTATGTATTTCATTACATATGCCACCCCCTCATGCCAACCCCCTCATATGCCACCCCCTCATGCCAACGGCATCTCGGGGCAGCTTCCAACAAAAATAGGGCAATCTAAGACAATATAAAAACCACATTAAAAATCTAAAATTCCAATATTATTTAAACAAATTTGAAAAATCCCTCCATACAAAAATTTAACCCATCCTTCCCTCCCAGCCTCCAAAGGCCTGGGAGAACAGCCATGTCTTACAGGTCCGACGGAAGGCCAACATACTTGGGGCCAGCTATGCTTCCTCTGGGAGGGCGTTCCATAACCGTGGCCCAGCCACCAAGAACACCCATTCCATTGTAGGCAGGAAGGCACCACCGGTGGACCGAAGGGGCCGTCCTGAGTCGTGGATCATATGATCTTAATATGATCTAAATGATATGAAATTCAAAGTGCAAATGAACAAAGGTGGATATAGATTTTTTTTAAAAAAGAAGGTATGAATTACACCAGTATCCTGAAACAAGTCTGACTTTTCTAACTCTTTTCTAGTTATGAAGGTAATGCAGGTTAGTTTGATTTACTAATAATGTCTTATAACGGTTGAAAAATACATTTTCCTCCAAGTCTCCCAGGCATTAAACCTTTTGGCTGTTTTTCCACAAGGCATTCAATCTATTCAGTGGATGAGAAAATTCGCCATGCACCACGCCATTGTACATCCTCGTTAAGTAAACATTCCTTTGTTTTCCTACGAGTGTATTATTTTCATATTAGGGCATGATCCCATCTTTCAGCGGTCCTGTTCATTTCATGTTCATCTCAGGGGGCTTATTCCAGAGCACCATAATCTTGAAATGACTTCAGATCTCATTCATATAGAGCTCATATAGTTAATTATCCAACCATCTGGTTTCCAAGGGAAAGGGAGTAAAGCAGTGGCTTCCTGACATTTTGACATGTGTGACCTCCATTTTGAAACTTCAGTAAAGACCTGGGACACAAGACAGCAGCAAAGACTATGCAAAGTAGGGATAGGCGAACAGATCGCGGTTCGGGTTCGGTCATTCAGTTTGGTTTGGTTCAGTCCGGTTCAGTTAGCTCAATCGGTTCGGCCGTTTGGTTCGGTCGCCGCGTTCGGGTTCAGCCATTCGGTTCAGTCATGTTAGGTTCAGTTCAGGCATTCATAAAAAGGCTCTCTGTGCGAGGAATGATGGCCCCAGACCCATGACGGTGGGTCCTGGGCTAGAGTGGCAGATTCTGGATATTGGTCACAGCCCTCCCTGCCCAAAACTTGGCCCCAGAATCCTGATGGCAGGTCCTAGGGCTGGAGTGACTTTTAGGTATTGGCCAGAGCCCTCCCTGCCTGTAACTTGGTCCCAGAACCCTACCGGCAGGTCCTGGGGCTGGAGTGGCAGTTTCTGGATGCTTTGGAAAATTGGCTCTCTGTGCGAGGAATGATGGCCCTGGACCCATGACAGTGGGCCCTGGGGTTAAGGTGGAAGCTTCTGGGTATTGGCCAGAGCCCTCCCTGCATGTAACTTGGCCCCAGAACCCTGGAGGTGGGTCCTGGGGCTGGAGTGGCTGTTTCATGATGCTTTGGAAAACCGGCTCTCTGTGCTAGGAATGATGGCCCCAGACCCATGATGGTGCATTCTGTGGCTAGAGTGGAAGCTTAAAGATATTGGTCACAGCCCTCCCTGCCTGTAACTTAGCCCAAGAACCCTGGCAGCCGATCCTGGGGCTGGAGAGGCTATTTCTTAGTACGGTTGAAAGACATCACCTCTGTGCGAGGAATGATGGCCCCAGACCCATGACGGTGGGTCCTAGGGCTAGAAGAGTGGCAGCTTGTAGTTATTGGCCACAGCCCTCCCTGCCTGTAACTTGGCCCCAGAACCCTGATGGCGGGTCCTGGGACTGTAGTGGCTGTTTCTTGATGCGGTTGAAAGACATTCCCTCTGTATGAGGAGTGATGGACCCAGACCCATGATGGTGGGTCCTGGGGCTAGAGTGGCAGCTTAAATATATTGGCCACAGCCCTCCCTGCCCATAACTTGGCCCCAGAACTCTGACAGTGAGTCCTGGGGCTGGAGTGGCTGTTTCTTGATGCTTTGGAAAATGGGTTCTCTGTGCGAGGAACGATAGTCCCAGACCCATGATGGTGGGCCCTGGGGCTAAGGTGGCAGCTTCTAGGTATTGGCCACAGCCCTCTGTGCCTCTAACTTGTCCCCAGAACCCTGACAGAGGGTCCTGGGCCTGGAGTGGCTGTTTTTTGATGCAGTTGAAAGACATCGCACAGGAGGAGCTGCTGGCACTAGTAGGGGTCCTGCTGCTGCTGCTGATCCTGCTGCTGCTACCACTAGGACTGGGGGCAGGGATAGACCCAGATGGCTGGAAGGGGTCGATGCTCCCACTCCCACCATTCCCAGGGGCGTCCTGCTGCATGGCCCACTCTGCCTGTCAGACCTTCTGCACCAGCGTACCCTTTTGGAGGCCATAGACCACTGTCTCGCTTGCCATGCTGCCCTTGATCCTGGGGTCCAGCATGGTTGCCAGGACATATTCCTCCCAGCACAGGAGCTCATCAACGTGCGCACTCAGCCCCGCCTTCAGCTTCTGTGCCAGGACAAACACCTCATCACAGAGCTTCCTGCCCAGAGGCCCACAATCCCACACCTCGAGAATCTCGTCCAGGATCCTCTTGAGACTATGGACCAGCAGGGTCACCTGGCTGAGGGTGCCCCCCCCAGCCCCTGCCAGCTGCTCCCTCACCCGCTCCTTCAAAACCCTGTAGAGCTGTGGCACCACAGTCCAACTCAGGGTGGAGCCGGAAGGCAGCTTAAAGTTGGGGTCCAGGAACCCAATCAGTCACTGGAAGCCCTTGTCCTCCACAACTGACAAGGGCTGGCCATCCAGGACTATCATTTCTGTCAACAGGCATTTCGATTTCTCTTGGAATCCAGTGCCATGGTGCCCTGCTGATGGCTTTGACAGATCCCCCCACCCTAGCTCCTACATGGTGGACTGACGGCACTGCTGGCAAGGCTCCTGCTATTGTTCTGCCCCCATACTGCTCCTGCTGCTAGAGGCAGCAGCAGTTGGTGCAGGATGCTGGCCCGCTGAAGGATCCGGGCGACTGGACGCTGCAATCGGTAACCCGCTGGCATCCACTTCCCTGCCTTCCTGCTGAGCAGCAGAGCAGTGTGGCATGATTTTAGGTGCCTCGCCATTGCAGTTGTCCCAAGATTGGCGAGCACCTGCCCACACTTCACCAGCTTATTGCACAATGTGCACTGCACCTCTCTGGGATCATCTGCCCGCACCTGCTTAAAATGATCCCAGACTGAGGATTTTTCTCCCCTCCTGCCTTCTTGCCTGCCCCGGCTGACACACTACTGCCAGTGCTGCTGGGAGGGGGAGAACTTGGTGGCTCTGGCAACACAGCTCTGGAAGGAGGCTCAGCCATTGCCTCAACTCCAGACATCTCTGCGGCACTAGTGTCTGCCTCTCACTCACTGTTTACAATCACGGTGATGTCCCATGAAGGGGAGTACTGGGACCCTGAGGCTAGACTGCCCGTGCCCGCCATGCTGCTGGCACTCTCCCTGTGCCCCCCCCATATCCGCTAGTGCTCCTGCTGCTGCTCCTACTCTTCTCCCTACGGACATTGCCCGGGGATTGGGCCCTGCCTCTAGCAGCCGGGGTGGGATCCATCAGCTCTGGACTGCTGGGGATCGCCTCAACAGTGGGGGACATTGGTGGCCCTGGAGGAATGTCGGAAGCAGCACCAGCACCTGCTCCAGCACCACCACCAGCAGAGACAGACGCAGCCCCAAGTCCTGCAGGTCTTCCAGTGCCCTGCGTGGCAGTGGAGGAGGGTACTGCCAGGAGGCACCACTGAGCCACTGAAGCCTGTTGCCCTAAAGCAGGCCTGCTGAGTTTAGGGGGTGGTGATGTGCTCTGCCTCTGGCTACTGCTGCTGCCTGCTGCCACTTCCTTGGCATGGCCCCTCCTGCCTCTGGCACATGCTCCATTGCCTCTCCTATGGGAAGCAGACTGGCCTCTCCTTTACTTCTCCATTTCTTCCTCAAAAATAATGTTTTTATATATTTACAAAGGCCTACTCCTACAAACACTAAAACTAAATCACTAAACACTATCTCTATCACTAAGCTAACTCCTACAACTGTCTACTATCTCTAATATCTCTCTCTCTCTCTCTCTCTCTCTCTCTCTCTCTATATATATAGGATGGGGGAATCACAAACAACACAAGGAGGGGTACAAAACTGAAATGAAACCTAAATCAATCTAATAATAATTCTACTCTAAATTAATTAAAAAACAGGGGAAGGGAAGGGAATCAGGGATGGAATATATGGGAGAGGGAAAGGATTCAATGAAGGGGGGAGGGAGGAAGTAAGATTGAACACAGGGAACACAGGGAGATATAAAAACAAAGAATAACAACTAAATCTATCTAAGCTAAGCTAAATAAATAAGAATATGGAGGTAGATAATTTGGATGGGTGAAATAGGAGGAGGATGGCAATGGATTAGGAATAGGAAGGAACAAAAACTGCTGGGAGAGAGGGAGCCTTCTGAAACGCCTGCTGTTCAGGAACAGTGACTAGCTCAGAAGGTGTTGGGAAGGGGAGAGGCAATCAGTTTTGTTTCTTGCTGCGCCCGCCTCACCGCAAGTCCCATTGGTTCCATGCAGCCTTGCCCGTGGCCAATCGCAGACTGTGAAGCCAGTAGTCTGAGGCAAAAAGGGATGGTGATTGGGCAGACTGGCTGCTACTCCAAGCCTCTCCACCCTCCACCCCTGGTACCTGGAAGTCTGCTCCTCAGCTGACTCCCCCCTCCCTGCCCCATTTGGCCTTCCAGTGACACCACATTTTAGCCACCCAAACTCACCCAAACATGATCGGAACTTACCGAACTGTTCTGTCATTTTGGTGTTCGGAATTGAGTTCAGTTTGGTCAGTTCGGGTTCGGGTTCGGTTTTGGGTTCGGTCGTCCGAACAGGCCAAGTTTGGGCTGAACTCCGAACTTCTGAACCCCATTCGCCCAGCCCTAATGCAAAGTATCTAATATAAATCAGATCCTGAGCCCATCCATACAGGGTATTATCTCACTTGGGGTTCTGACGGACAGTTTGGGGAACCTCTTATATATAATCTCAGGATCCCAGACACAACTATGGGTAAAAATAGACATGTGGGAGACACAGAAGCTCCTTGGCCAACAGCTCCTGGTGCATGAAACAGCATCTACTCCTCCCTAGGTCAGGGAAGGGCACCAAATTCATGGAAGAAGTGGAAGTCAGGGGGTGCAATATGGACAATATATTGTCCTTCCATCCAGAGGCAAATTGCACTCATTAGAATGAAGTGTTAACTCTGAAGTCCTTGTGCTAAAATTAAATGCCATCTATCAGACGGGTAAACAGCAATAAATTAAAGCAGCATGAGTAAATTAAAAAATATAAATCACACTAATTGATGTCTTTTTTGCTGCATCATGGTGGCCACGGAGATTAAACAAACTCTGGTTATTAATTGTAAGTTGGAAAGAAAGAATTCTGGGACTTAGAGTCTGAGCTGAGAAGGGACAGCCTGCTGCATGGTCTCACTACAGGAGGAGGACCACAATAAAGCTTGCTCACAGCTGCCCCAAGCAGCCCTGGCAGAGCATGCATTCACTTCTGTCTGTTGGAGTTCTTAGCCAGCAGTAGCTCATTCACAGGAGCAGGATTTTCTGGTGGGACTGAACCTTGTTAGACCCAACAGATGAGTTGCCAATGTGCCATCATGGCAATCGATTCGGAACCTCAAAGTTCCGAGGTTCTGAGGAATAGGTCAGGTACTCTGTGTGCTTGGTTCTACTCGATCGAGTGTTTCTCTGCGCAGTTCCAGCTGTGAGTTTGGCCAGGTGTCAGGAGGTCTCGGGACCTGAGCAACCTACCCTTATCTTACCTTCCCTGAGCTGGGAAAGTGAAACTTAGTGCCTTAGTTAGTAGGCATGAGGGTAATAGGAGGGGACCGGGGGGGAGGGACAAGCACAAGACAGTTTTTGATCGGATGCCAAGGGAAAAATAAAAGTGGACATTTGGGCAATATTAACTCTCTTTGGTGAGTCTGGTGAATGCTACACTGCTCTTTTATGTAAGTCTGACTCCTCATTTTTGTGCACAAAATTAATTGTAAAGGGAGGGCGGGGCTGGCCATAGTGGCAATGCTGGGGTTTACTACACCCGGCTTTTTATATTTTAAAGTGGGTGCTTGGGTATTATGGTGTGTTTGGGGGGCTTGTGGATCTGCCTGCTGGCAGGGCAGGGATGGAACCATGTGCTCTGGGGCTGGCCACAGCAGTGATACTGGGGTTTATGCTGGATGCAATGTTTCCGAATTTGAAGGTTCCAAGTTTCAAGATTTTCTGAGTTCTGTGGTTCCGAGTTCTGATTTCTGAGTCTTCAGTAACAGTTCCAAAAACTCAGTCTTGGCACTCGGAACCTTGGAAACATTTGCAAGGTTTTGGTTTTTTTTAATATTCAGTGTTAAGTAAACTGCCTCCAGTCGTGATCAGCGAGAGGAAGGGTTTTCATTCCTGAGGCATTTACTGTTCACTTGGGAGTGTTACTTGCCACTTTCACAGTCAAGCCACTGTGGAAACATTTATCCTTTTGGAGTCTGTAATGTGAACCACAAGGTTAGGTAAAATGTTACGCCAAAGGCCCTTTGTCAAATCACTTAGGTGTTACATAGGAAAATTGTGCACCACAGCTTTCTTAGGCCTGACACGGTGACTTGCACAGACTTGGTATTTCTTAGCCATATTCAAATAGGGCCCTGATTTGACCCCCATTAGCTAGCCCCTACAAATGTGTATGGCAAGGAAGCATACAGAGATATTCTTGGTAGCTACCCTACAATTATGGAATTCCCTTCCCCTGGAGGTTTGTCCAAGTCCATGCCTGCTCATCTTCCGGAGGCAATGCGCACTTTTTGACAGACAGCAACCCAACTTCTGTTTGTACCTGCCTGCTTCACCCCCAGATGGATTGACCAGTCCATGTAGGAAAACTCGTCAGATGTGCAAAGTGGAGCAGCCGGCCATGCTGGTGGTGCTCCAGAAGATCCCGGAGCACACCACGCAGAGCAGGCCATCCAAACCAGGGGCAATGGCCAAACATGGAGATGCTGTCCATCTATTCGGTGGTCCCACAGTGTAGCTCCATTGACCCGGTCAGCACCATGGAGTTGTGACTGTCAGCTTAAATCATCGAGTGAGTGGCCACAGCTCTATGGTGCAGCGGGGGGCAGGCACTGCAGGGACAGACCACAGCCTGGGGAACCCCACTGATCCATCTAAAGTGGACCAAAGGAGAGCTGAAAGCAGGCGGGTGGACGTGGGGGTGCATTCCCAGTGCAGCTCCGGGTGTGGGCAGGCTCCCCATCCAGGTGTTTACACCCAATGTAAGACTTTTCTATTTGATCAGACACTTGGCAGACAGGCATGGATAGCGTTTGGGAAAGTTTGGGATACTTTAAATTAGTTGTGTGTGTGTTGTGTTGGAACCCACCCAGAGCCCTTGGGATAGGGCAGGATAAAATTTTATTTATTAAATTAATTCATATTGTTATGAGTCACTTAAATCCCTACAAGAAAAACAAAACAAACTGGGCAAAAGTCATCAGCATATTGGTAATTTCATTTCATTTCAACTTTTATTTTTACCCCACTATCTCTCGCCTACGGCGACTCAAGGCGGCTAACAACAAAAGTAGAAAACATCCAAAGAACAATAACGATGATAAATTCAACACAAACCACACAACCTAAATAACCCCTCAAATATCATAATAACATAACATTTCATAACATAATATCTCATTTTTTAACCAAACCCTCTCCTTCCCTCACAAAATCCAATATAATACAACAAATCAATAATCTTACAACATATCATATCCATCTCAGTCCTTCCATATGCTCCATCTCTGCTGCCACCAGGGAAGGAGCCCATCAAATCCCCCCCTTCTACCCTCCTGCTCTCACCAGGAGGGGGGGACCTATCATCCACAACAATACACTAATAATTGAACTGACCCTGTATTGTCAGATTCCAAAAATGTACCTGTTTACCACCTGACGAGTTACTCAAGGTACTGGATTACTGAGTTAATGTTATCAAGTTTCCATGTGTGTATTTCCATACATTCTGTATACTCAAAAAAGAAGAGCAGGGAGGAGTGTCGTGTGTCTTGGGAGATTTAAGGTTATTCGATAAAGTGGAGTAACTAAGCAATGGGAGGTAAACTGGAAATGGTAAACTCCACAATGGTAAGTTGGTAACTCGATACTCCCTGGAATTTCAGGACTTTGGTTGCCCAACTTGGTAATCAGTTAGTTACCAACTGGGCACCTGATAAGCTGCTCGAAGTTGCAGTTATTACCTGCAGGTAGTAAATGTACTATCTGTTTCTGGTCTGCCTGCAAAACCCTCCTACCACTCCTAATTTAACAGAACATCAACACCCTGTTCCCTCATTCCCACCCACTCCAACTCCCTTACCTCTCTCACCCAAGGGAGTCCTCACCCCCTCCACACATACCAACTCAGCCAATTTATCCCTTCCACCTCCCCCCCCCCCATTCTCATCATAACTCCCCTTTCACAAGGAGGGTGGGGGTAGTAGAGGGAAATGGCTAAGGATTTGCATTTGTGAATCTGGCCTTGTGTGTTTGGCTGAAACACTCTTGCAAGAGTGGAGACACCCCTGACTGTAAGAGCAGTAGCCTGTGAAAATTACGAGTGGAGAGACAAAGGCTCTAAACAGATAGACAGTAGCTCTGCTTTTGTCCGTGCCAGCTAACTTCACCACCAGGTTGATCTATCCATTTGAAGAGTGACCACAAGATATGCAAAGAGGAGCAGGCTGCGACTGCTCAGGGGAAGTCTTGCAGATGGTGTTTTCGAAGATCCCAGAGCACACGGGCACACATCGAATCCTGCCCATCTAAATAGGCCTGCGAGCCCCGGCCAAGCAGGATCCCACCCAGATTATAGATGCAGGTTGGCCAAATGGCCAGATCAGCTGCTGCCATCATGTCCCATTGCCATGGTTACCAGAACAAGACATGGGGTTGGCTCACTTGTCCATGGGCATCTTTAGACATAACAAAGATCAGGTGTCAAAACCGCTAATCACATGTTTGGCGGTTGTGTGTAAGCACCATAACAATCTCAATACCAATTTGGCCACCCATTGAACACGCAATGTGAACACCATTGCATCACAAGGACAATTTACATGTTCCGACTGAACAGGTGGCCAATGTTGTGTCTAATGATATAGCATGGCATGTTAGCAGGTACAACACAGGAACAAGGCAGCAGTGCTTGAGTGCTGAGATTGGGTGGTGAGAAAAACACCGATTTGCCCCCAGATGGGTCGTGTGTCTAAGCAACGCCACATGGTGAACACACGGCCAAACCAGTGTTCATATCAAGATCAAAACACACATTCAGACACCCGTTGATATTATGTCTAAAGACACCCCATGTGTTCCCAAGCCAGGGCTTTCCTGGGGGCAGAGGGAAGGCATGTTTTCTGCCTGTATGCTCGGTTCGCCCACCTGCTGGGCCGTCCGTCTGAACGCAGTCAAATCTGTAGGTGCATGCGGCTTCCATTTGTGTCACCCACAAACCTGCTCCAGGGCTCCAGACCACTCCCTGTCCTACAAAAAACGCCCATGCTGCTTTTATATGATCAGCCAAGGAAGCGCATTCTTCAATGCGGTGCTAGGAAAAGCTGTGCTGGGTGCGCTTACACACACCGGAAGTGGCCACCCACCATAGGAATCGGCAGCTTGCGCAGCCTCCCACAGCCTCCTTGAAGATGCATTCTGGAAACCCTGATATCGAGGTTTCCAGAACGCATCTTTAAAGAGGTCGTGCACGCCTCTGAATCCTAAGGCAGTCCCACACGGATTTTCCTAGCAGTGCATTGAAGAATATGCTTCCCTGGCCACTTGCTTAAGAGCGGCCACAGTCATGGATGTGTTTGCAGGTGCAGTGTTTCAGCTAAGATGAACCCTAATTCCCGGTTGCAGGTTTACACTCCTCAGTAGCTAGAGATTGCCACCTAGTTATCAGAAATCTATTAACCCAGTTTCACTAAAGAAATGGAAATCGTTCTGTGGGTTTCAATGCATATTAGAGCAGGAGCAGGAGATAAAATGGTAACCAACCACACACTGAACTAAGAGAGAAATCACCTAAAGAGGTTGGTGTCACAGGGACAGCACAAGTGGTGACGGGACAGACTCAGTTTTTTAAACTGAAATGAAAAACACGGGTGCTTGACCAAGGAAATGTTGGGGGTGGGGTGCGAAGTAGTCCTCTTCCTTGTCTGAGGAGCGCGACCAGCCAACCAAAAGCAGAAAAACCAGTCCAATTCCCCTCTCGCCGGTACTTGTCAGTACAACTACTCTTTCCCGTAACTTCTCTCAGCCCTCTTCTGAAATAAAGAAGGCTAGCTTTTAACTTGCTCCCTTTCCTCTAATTGGTCAATCCCAATGGAAATTTCATGGTAGGCTAGAACATTTGTCTTTCTCCCTTGATTGCCTGTTTCCAAATACTAGTACTCAGGGACATAAAGGGGAGTTGGAAAAGGGAGAAAGGAGAAAGTGCTGTAGCACAGACTATCATGGAATAATCATTCACTCTCTATTTGTGTCCTGTTCACTTCTATGCTCACACTATCTATACTTTATGCGGTTCAGACAAGGGGCACAATCCTATGCTGTACACGTAACGTCCACTCACGCAATGTACGCGTGCATGGTATGCACGCACACAGGACAGCTACGTGTGACAAGCGCAAAACCCACGCTGACTCGAACCCCCCCACCCAGGAACCCCACCGCCAGGGGATGGGCAGGCGCAGTGCATGGAGCAGGCGATGGAGCTGGCGGGGTACATGGCTGTGGGGGGTTGGGTTGGCCTGGGTTGTGCGTGTGCCTCGTGCAGCTGTCCTGTGTGCACATGTGCTGTGCATGCATGCATTGCGCGTATGTGCTGCATGCATTGCACAGGCTAGCATGCATGGCGTAGGATTGTGCCCAAGGTGTGTGGGGGAGGAGGTTAAAAGATGTCTCTTTAGAGCAGTTCACATGGTTCCTGTCGTAGCTAGAAACAGAATGAACAGTCAAATGTGAAAGCTAATGCTGCTCCTTCGTCTGCATTTATTTAATTGTCCTATTTTGTTCAGGTTTTGTTGTCCTCCATAGTCCAGTATCTGAGCAGCTTCCAAGAGTGCAATAAAACCATGACCAGCATCTTTCATGTGTTGTTTATTCTCTTTTGTTCCTTACCCAGGAAAAGATGGTGTGTGCAGTGCAGGGTTGTGCTGACAAGTAGACATTTTCCCTTTATTTTTGCCTTTACATTATACTTCCATGTCAGGTAGGCCATGCAGACATTGACCTTTGCAACATCCCTAGGCAATATTTGAAGATGAAGAGTTTGCGGTCAGCTTCTCCACTATATTAGGCACAAATACACGACTTTCCATTTGCATCTGGGCTTTGCTTTCAACAGTCCATTTTATCAGTGGCAAAGAAACTCCTCTTATTTATGCAAATTCATACTCCTTGTGACACCACTGCTGCTTCTTAATGATGATTCCTATTTATGGAGTACCATTCATTCACAGATCCCAAAGCTCTTATCAAAGTGTGAAAAGAAACAAAATAATAGTCCACATTAGCTAACATTATTAGCCCACATTAGGCTGCATCATTGATTAGGTGCTCACCAGATGGTTGCTCCCTACCACCACCACCACCACATGTTCTCCAGTATATTAGGCACAAATATTCTTGGTTCCATTGCATCTGGGCTTTGGTTTCCTCAATCCATTGCACCACCAGGCAAGTGGCGGCTGGTGGGTTCTAAGGCTGGTGGGGCAGTTGGGTGGAGCCAGCAGTGGGCAGGGCCAATGGTAGGTGGGGCAAAGCCAACAGTAGGCGGAGCCAAGCCAACAATAGGCAGGACCAACCAGAATTTTTGAAATTAATATGGAATTTTACACCCTCAGTTCCCCATCAGTAATGGGAATGTGTGTGTGTCTGTCTCTCCTTGTGTTCCCCCCACCCTTGAACTTCTTAGATTGTAAGTACGCTGGGCAGGGACCTGTCTCCAATAACCACCAGCAGGCAATGGGTTCAAAGGCAGGAGAACCATAAACCAGCCCCATCCCCTCACAGTCATCTTTGAGAATGTGCAGCTCACCGTGTGGGTGAATGCTGGCTAATGTGGGCTAGCAGGGGTCCACTGCCTCTCTGTTAGGCTGTGAACTGCCACGCCTGCACACAGGTCTGTTCTCGTGGTCACTGGTGCCATGAAAAGTAACAAGCACCAAAATCAAACCCACGTTGGGTGGGGACATTCTTGTTACCAGCACATGCCCAACGCTCACGCCTCCACAGCCACTGGAGGAACCAAGGTCATAGACCAGCATGGAGCAGAGCAATAGCCAGTCCAGTATTGTGTGCACCCAGGGGGAGGGTGTTGAAACAACCATTCAATGGTATCTGTCTAAGTATGTGGTGTGTGTCCTTCCCTGTGTTCACAGGCATCTATCAGTACTGTCACCCCCTCAATATCATCACGGAGACCTGCTGCATCAGTAGCACCCCCCAGTTACCCATCAGAAGGGCATACCCTGGAGTGAAGAGGAGACAAGGCCTTCATTGCCCTGTGGGGGGAGGACCAGCTCATTAAGTGCTACAAGAGCAAGGTATTCCAGCACATCTCGGAGCAGATGGCACTCCAGGGATATAAAAGGGACATGGGCCACTGTCATCATAAGGCAAAGGATCTCTGGAAGTGTTATAAGGAGATCAAGGATAAGGATCAAGGATCTGGCCACAGGAGGCAAACATGGCCATACTACAACTGCCTGGACCAGTTCCTATGGATGGATGGAGCCATAGTTGCATCCCTCCTATACAGCAGTGCCTTCACCAAGGACCAGAAGTAGGCAGAAACCCTTGCCCCACTGCCAGATCCTGCCCCTACTTCTCCTGTTCCCCCCTCTGCCCTCCCTCCAGAAGACATACCCACCAGTGATGATCCCTCCATGCCCATCCTCGATCCAGATGCAACAGTTGATGATAATGGGTGTTTCGCACACACATTTTTCCTGCATGTTTGCTGTTACATCCAGAACTTTCTGTGTGTCTAAATCATTCACCCAGATCTTAAACATCCGGCTCTTTGAACTTCTGCCTAGAACTTCTCCCAGAATTTTTGTGTGTAAAAAGTTCTCCTGGTAACCTGCTTTGCTCCAGGCAGCTGTGGTCACTTGGTTTCCATGGAAACCTGTCTTGTCTACAGCTGCGGCTACTTGAGGCTGCCTCAGGGCAGTGTTTGTGTGAAGAATGCATCAAGGAACTGCCTCAGGGCAGTGTGTGTGAAGAATGAATCTGGAACCTACTTGTGGACTTGTAAACCCAGAAGATTGAAAAATCCAGAACTTTAAAGTGTGTGTAAAAATGCCCATTATGAACACTCTGACTCTCGTATGCAGCGCGGTACAGATACACACAACTTAAAGACAGTCCCTGCTCCAAGGAGCTTACAATCTAATCAAGACACAAAGACCTAGGCAACTTAAAAATAAGAGCCCTCCTATGAATAATGGAGTGGACTTATTAACATCTGGTGGTGCATAAACACACATGTTGATGGGCCACAGCAGACCACTGTCACATGTGTTTTTACCCAATGGCTGCTTGCCCACATTACTGAAATACACGTGAGCTAGAAACTCACTGTGTTCTTTGAACTCACGTGTTTTGTGATGGGAGGTTGCACACATTAGCTGACTCGCAGATATTTGCAGGTCACATGGTTAGTGAACATCCATGAGTGAAACTTCCTTATCTGCTCCCACGTTACCCAAAGATCGGTGAGTTTGGAAGCAGAGGAAACCCCTCCCTCCTCCTTTCCCTGTATCCCTTGCGAGAGTTCATTTCCTGTTACGTGACCCCCCCCAGGCTACAAAGTAGCTTTCTCTCTCCAATGGATCAGGAAAGGGATTGTAATCTGCTTCCTCCTGCCTCTCCCTCCCATAGTCTCTACGGTCAAAATGGCCACGGGAGGACTGGAAGACAAATCTCCCGGTGAGCAATGAATGTGTATGTTTTGGCCACCTTGCATAACGTAAAATCTCACTGTGAGTTATAACATCCGCGAGCAACAGGGCAAGATTTTCAGCCCTGTCAAACTCACGTGTTTCTTTGTACCTCATGCCTTTTGCTGCTTGGCTACATTACTGAAATATTCATGGGTATTTCAGTAATGTTGGCAAGCAGCCAGTGTTGCAATTTTACCAGGATACCAGGACTAACCAATTACCTCTCAGTAGTGCTGAAACTTGATATTCGAAATTACTTGGTTTTTACTGAGTATCTCAGTATGCGACTTGGTTTTAACCGAGGAATTGGCCCAGTACTCGGTCCAGTACTTGGTACTCATGTAAATCCTCAGATGGGTAACATACGGGGCTTTTCCTGGTCTTATATAAGGGAACTTAGTACTCAGTACTCAGAAAATACTCAGTACTTGGTTTTATTTTACTGAGTAACAAGTATTTAGCCGAGTTACTGAGGACCAGCCAAACACTCGGAGCTGATCCTCGGAAATACTCATGATTTTTTCCCCTTCCTATTCTGTGCATCCCTACCTCTCAGAGAACAAGTAAGATCTTCAACGTCTTTACTGAAATACAACAGCATGGTAACAGAGCTCACTTTAACACCATGCTGTGAGATAATATGGGGTGAGGCTAGAGCGGAAGTGATCACTTGTTCAGACAGGTGTACCTGGCAAATCTATGGTGCCCGACCCCTCAGAGAGGATTTGGGTATCATAAATTACCCACACGGCACCTAATGGCTGCTCACTTTAGCTCTAGTTTTTCCTTCTTTCCTCCCCGGTTGCCATGGCACCCTCCCTGCCTGTGGAAATGTTGGCTCACTCTGTGATTCTGGGAGATGTAGTTCTCAGGAAAACCCTGTCAGCCATTTCCTAATGGCCAGGATTCTTCTTTGGCACTGCAGTTCCCAGAAGCACCCAGTAACTGACCCTGAGCCTTTAAGAAGTGACTGATGGGGTTTTCCTGGGAACTACATCTCCCAGAAGCCCTGAGTCAGCCACCATTTCCACAAGGAGGGCGGCTGTGGCAGCTGGGGAGGAAAGAAGCTCAAAACAGCCAGTATGGAGACACCCTATTCAGACCTCCCACTGCCACACACCCAGCCGCTCTCCCTTCATCATGAGGAACCTCCCCTTCATCTACCAGGGCTCCTTATTGCCCCCACAGGTATTTATTTTTACTTATACTTTAACAACTCCTGGGCAATCATAATTTCGGGCAGCTCTTCGGGCACCTGCACATATGTGTGATTGCTCATCGGAAGCCCAACAGGCTGCTCGAAATTGTGGGTATTACTCAGGAGTAGTAAATGAACTACTCATTTCAGCTCTAGGTGAGGCCACAGAGAGAAGAGTGTCAACAACTGGAGTGCAAACCCCATTTCACTGGGCTGTGTATAATTTGAGTGGAAATTTCACATCCAACATTTCCTCGCCATACAAAATAACGACATGCTTTTCTTCTAGATTTTTTAGGGAGAGAATTCCCTGTCCCAAAAGAATTTAGAATCTGAGTAGAACTAAATATATAGGGCCCAATCAAACGGCACCCCTACGTGCACGTCCCGAACACGCGCACTCACGTCCACATGCGTGCTGCGCGCACTGCACAGCTTCACCAGGCAAAGGCACAACCTGTGTTGATATGATCCCCAGCCCACACACCCATGGGGATGGAGTAGAAGCCATGTCTGCTTCATCCCTCGGGTCATGGGGTGTGTGGGCTCAGGGGTTGCATTGGTAAAAGGAATTAAACTATATCCACATTATGGTACTGGCTAAGGTTGGAGAATAGCTGTCGGTGAGCCCAGGCTGTCGGTCAAACTCTTTATCGGGGCTAAAACAAATATTGGTGCTAATATTGAATTAGACAAATTTAGTGCATTTATACCTTGCTTAATGAATGCAAAGTGCTATTCACTTCTTGCTTCATTTGCCAAAAAATCATATTTTGTTCACTTTGGCAGTACTGCTGACATGAACCAAGTGCAGGATATGGAAATGCAAATAAACAACAAAAACACATACATGAAACTGCGACAAAGAAGACAGATTTAGATATTCATGTGCAGGGATCACTAAGCAAATTATCCTTGCCAAATGGCACTAGGAGTGCTTCACAGAATCAGTGCATAAGACACAACATAAATTCATTTAAAAACCATTAGAAGGTGGAGGTAAAGAGCGAGGACAAAGTAGATTGAGGGGAATGAGCAGAGGATCTTCTAAAAGCACCTGGAGAACAAAAAAGTTGATCTACTCAACCCTCATACCTCGGGGACCGCCTCACCCTCCATGCCTCAGAGCAATCCCTTTGGTCCGCTGGGGGCGCCTTCTTGGAGGTCCCCCGGGTGAGACGGGGGGCCACAATGGAGAGGGCGTTCTCTGTGGCCAGGCCGCGACTCTGGAACTCCCTCCCGGAGGAAGCCCGCCTGGCCCCAGGTCTGCTGGCGTTCCTTCGAGCCTGCAAGACCTGGCTGTTTGCCCAGGTCTTCGGAGGGGAGGGTTGGGTAGTTGAGGATATTGGGGGTGTGGGGTGGGGTGGGGTTGGAGGGGATTGCTTTTAATTTCTTTGTTGATAGCTTTTAAAAAATATATATTGTTTTTGTATTGTTGTAAGTCACCCCGAGATGCTGTGGTCATGAGGATGTGGCTAAAAAATGCTTTTAAATAAATAAATAAATAAATAAATAAATCTACCTCTTGACCACCTCCACGTAGAGCTGAAATGAGTGCCTGCAAAACTGGGTGTTGCTGTTGAATTTCCAGTATTTGAATCAACCTGAACATTTTGGGTACAAATCGATACTTCATTGGTGGCCAACTCAGATTCCTGATGTCCCGGTTTTCATCCTGGAATACTGACTTCTGGTTCTGAAATGCCAATGTCCAGTCCCGGAGTTTTTGAATTTCCATCCCAGTTTTCTAAATTTCCATCCCAATTTATACCTGGCAAAACAATAATGGCAAATACTGATTTGTCTTGAATTCAGATAGCCAATTTGGTACTCGGCAGTCTTTTGCGTACTTGACATGGTAGCCAAAATGATAGCTATTGCCTTTGGGCACTAAATCAGATCCCTGTTTCAGCTCTTTTCAGGTGTTCTTGGAAGATGAGGAGGAAGAAACAGATGAACATCTGCAGGGAGCATGTTCCACACTGGGGGAACCTCGCAGCAAAGGTTCAATCACCTGCTGACTTAGGCACGATGGTGGGATCCTCAAACAGTGAGTGGTTTCCCAGCATAGATCACCAGCAGGGTAAAGTTGAAGGAGAATGTCTCTCACCAGCAGGGTAAAGTTGAAGGAGAAGGTCTCGAATAAAGTTAGGACCTTTACCATTCAGGCCTCTGAAAACCACCAAAGCAACGTAATACAACCTAAATAAATTATTACAGGGGCTGTACAGTTATTACTGTCATCAGGGAGTGGGGCTTCTGGGTGCCTCCCAAACATACTTTAGGTTGGAGGTGGGTGCTCCTCTTGGCCCTCCACCTCCAATCAGCTGTTTGTCGGGGTGGAGAGAGGGGCATGCATGCGTCTCCATGTGGGCTCCCCCCCAGCTGTCAGTTGGGTGGATGGGGGTAAGGGCAGTCTGCATTCTTCCCAGGCTCCCCCCGCCATCCAATTGACTGACAGCTGATGGGAGGAGAGGGAGCCTGGGAAGAGGGTGCATGCATCCTCTTCCTGGACTCCCCTTCCCCATGAGCTGTCAGGTGGGGGGAGGAGCACGCCCCATTGCCCAACAGATGCTCGTGTAACCGGCTCCCTGCACTGGCACCTCAGTGTGTTGGGCCAATTGCCTGCCACAGGGATCAGACCCGCCCTGCTCGTCTGACTGCACCTAGAGATCACCTGTGTGGAGGAAAGCAGGACCGGCTCTCAGGTATAACATTGGGCATTTTTACACACACACACACCTTAAAGTTCCGGATTTTTCAATCTTCTGTGTTGAGAATAGGGATGGGCGAACGTGGTTCAGATGTTCGGAGTTCGGACTGGACTTGGTCTGTTCAGACATCCGAACCGAACGTCCGAACCGAACTCTCGAACGAACGAACAGTTCGGTCATGTTCGGACGAGTTCAGATGAATTTGGAGGCAGGAAAAACGTCTTTCCAGGGCCGAAAATTAGGTTTCGGTTAGTTTTTGGTTCGTTTTCACTATTTTTGAATGTTCTGCCAAGTTCGGCCAAACCGAACTCGGCTGAACCGAAACATCAAACCCGCACTAGGGTTTTGAACCAAACGACCGAACATCCGAACCGTGTTCTGTTCGTCCAGGCCTAGTTTAGAAGTCCACAAGTAAGTTCCAGATGCATTTTTCACACACACACTGTCCTGAGGCAGTTCCTGGATGCATTCTTCACACACACACACTGCCCTGAGGCAGCCTAAAGTAGCCGCAGCTGTAGATGTGACAGACTGTCATGGAAACCAAGTGACCACAGCTGCCTGGAGCAAAGCAGTTTACCAGGAGAACTTTTTACACACAAAAGTTCTTGGAAAAGTGCTACGCAGAAGTTCAAAGAGTCAAAAGTTTAAGATCTGGGTGAATGATTTAGACACAGAGAAAGTTCAGAATGTAACAGCAGACATGCAGGAGAAATGTGTGTGTAAAAACTCCCGAGAGGTCAGACTGCAATTGGAATGTTGGAGGGAGTCAGTTAGGATGGGCAGTTGACAAAAAGGGAATGAAAAGGGTAAATAAGTGCGAGATCTACATATGCATCTGAATGTCATAAGGATAAATAAAATATATGTATATAGTGAACAAACGGAGTTTGAAGAAGCCTGTGTTGTTGAGTTCTATAAAACAAAACATGGTACCAGGAGTGGGGTTCGAACCCACACAGACACGCGTCGATTGGATTGAAAGTCTCCTGGAATATCTATGAAAGCCCCCTTCAGTGCAATGCGGAAGGCTCTCTCTAAGGGGGGAGTGCTTCTCTCCACTTCTAAGAGCAATTGTCGTGGTTGTCCTAGAACTGGGAGCTAGCGGAAGGGGGCTTCGTAGATCAAGTTAGCTGATGTCTGGATCAAATGGATCACCTGCACCGCAAATCTGCCCATCCCTGCTTTCAGTGATCATGAACCAAGCCTGCTAGGCCACCTAAAACGTCCCACACCAATTACCCAGACGAAACTTCAAGAAAAGGCAGGACACTGGTCACTTGTGAATGGAAGGCAAGCGTCAACGCTCCACAAAGGCCAGTCAGCCCTCANCCCCCCCCCCCCCCCCACTCCCTTAAGCAGCCTGGCAAGACTAGATCGGTTTTGAGACACCCTTCTTAGTGTGTGGAAGTGATTGTTCTCTTGGCACATGACCAGGTCACTTGACTGCTTTCCATATATGGAGACAAGGAGGCATGTTTTCATGTTGCCAAAGGCATGCGTCCAAGCACAGCGGGAAAGGAAGCCGACTATTTATACTCCTGAATCAAGAGTTGGTTCCACAGCAGGTAAGCAATGAGGGCTCTAGAAAATTGCAGTTGGCTGGATCTGAAAGGGCCTGAATGGGGCTGCCTTGGGCTATTATAGCCTTTGTTTTCCAAACAAGATGTAAGCATCTGAAAATCAAATTCTCGTTTAGCCCCCGAAGAGCAAATGGCGTCAGAACTCACTTAAACGTACATGACGGCTGCCTTGCGTTAATGCATATGGTATGATATGCTGTAAGCATGTTGCATTTTACTCTTCAGATTTTTTTTGTGTTTACTGACAAAATGGATTCCAAATGTAAGAGAGAGAGAGAGAGTTTGCAACATCTTACATTAGCCTGTAAAAAAAAAATAAAAAAAAAATATGATCAAAACAGGAGAGATTAAGGTAATTAAAAAAGGTTTTTCTTTTTAAAAAAGGTAGCACACAAGTTAGTTAATTCTTCTTTTCAGGATCTAATTAACCACTCCAGAGCATTGAAATGCTACAGAGAAAGTCCTTTTATTGTATGTGACAGGGCTGATTGAATGGAGTTTTGATTGCGGATATGGTCCAGATTGCCAAAACCCTTGGTTGCCAAATGTCACTTCCCCCCCTCCCCCTACTACTTGCAAAGGATATCTGATGAAACAAGAACTGAAGAAAAGTCACTGTTCTTAAATAAAATAAAATAAAATAAAATAATAATAATACGTTTCCTGTAAATCTCTCAATACTTTGTGTCATTCTTAAAATCCAGGCTACTGTGGTCAGTTATTTCATAAAATTCACAGCTTTCATTTCTAAAAAAATCGCAAATGTCTGATCCTTGTTGTAGCCATGGAAAGTTGAAAAGTGAACCTGAGTTCAAAAACGAGGCTGTCCAAGTCCAGGAAATAGATAAAGGAAATAAAAATGTACAAATGTAAATTTCATGATTTAAGACAATCTCTAGATTTGAAGGGCCTGTGCACATTTTGTAAGATGCTTTGGTTTGACGATACGGAACTCTTTACTTATATTGGATATCACCTTGCTCCATAGGGGGTCCTGTTGATTTTGACAGGACTACTTAAAGTTTAAGATACTGTTTAGTGGGGAAATGTTTGAAACTGGCCACAAGTGAAAAGCGCTTTACTCCTTTGACAAGAAGCCAAAGAGATAGACTGTAAATTTCTTTTGCTATCCTTAAATGAATTTTGGGGATCTTATATCCGCCATCCTATTGCATTTGAAACCATAAAAGCCATCATGCTGGCTGAGAGCATCCTGTCCCTATTAGTGACCAGCTTTGGTTGTTTGGATTAGTGCAAGGTCAGGACTAGGGCTGAAACTCGCTTCTCAGAGATCACTGGTTCTCAACAAGAATGGGGTTTTCCTCATCATGTTCCCTAAATGGGATGAGAAAATCCCCCATTCTCACCGAGAACTAGGCTGGGCAGGGGTCAGGGGCAGGTAGGGGGCAGGCAAGGGGGCAGGGTGCGGTGCCAGAGGTGAGCAGGGTCTGGACACTCCCAGCCCCTCTGCCTTCCCAGGAAAGGAAATTCTGGGCAGGGGCCCAGGAAGCGAGGGTTGGGGGCCTAGCAGGGGGGGGGGGTCAGGGGTGGAATACTTGCCCTCTGTAGAGGGTAATGTGAAGCCCAGCCTCTTCCCAGGCTTGTAAGTTTGAAAATTTAAAAACAAACAAACTGGGCATGCTCAGAAGAGCCTGACTTGTCCCTTTTCAAAGAGGGTGCCGGCAGGGTCAGCATGCTGTGGGCACCATTTTTGAAAAGGCAGCCCGTTCTGAGCATGCTTAGAACTTCTGGGCTCGCTCAGAACGGGCTGCCCACATCCAAGATAGCGCCAGCACTGTGTTGATGCTGTCAGTGCCATCTTTGAAAAGGGCAAAGCATGCCCAGAAGGGGCGATTCAGGCCCTTCTGAGCATGCCATTTGTTTTTTTAATTTTTATTTTCAAACTTACGAACCCAGGAAGAGGCTGCATTTTGTGGGACCCACACTGGAGGGTAAGTACCCCACCCCCACTAGGCCCCCCCATCCAGAATTTCCATTCTCAGGCAGGCAGGGGGGCCGGGTGAGTACCAGGGGTAGCTAAGTGGTAAGTCTTCGCTCCATGCTCACCTCCGGTAGCTTGCTGGCCCTCTTGCCTCCCACCCCCAGCGATGGGAAGAAGGGGCCAGATCGTGCAAGGTCTTGCTCCCCCTCAAGTCTGGGAAGATTCTTGTCAAGGGGGTGGGGGGGTGAGTCTAGCCTCGTTTCAGCCCTAGTCAGGACTTGAGGAGAAAGGGATAATTAAACATGGTATATTTATTGGATTTTGCTGCTCTTACCCTCCTCTGTTGAGTCAGATATGCAACCTGCTCCAGCAGTGGATATGTTCAATTTGGTATGGATCAGTCTGGTTTGATATGGAAGTTTGGTTTGGATAAAGAAGAACGTATTTTTTTTTTCATTTCATTTCATTTCATCTTTAATTTATACCCCACACTCTTCCAACCAAAGTCGGCTCAAGGTGGCTCACATCACTAATAAATACAATATTAGGGTTTTTATCCCATGCAGGGGAAACCCAACACCAAATACATCATAATACACAAGAAAATCCTACCCTCCCATTTAACATTTCAATAATAACAACATCTAACAATATGCCTTACTAACCCATCCCAATACCCACTCTACCAGTATCAAACCATCCTTCCTTCCATCCCCTGCTGCCACCAGGGGGAGCCCTCCCTCTCCACCCCTCTCTCACTGGAGGGAGAGGAAGGCCTCACTTTCACCAGTAAAACCTCACATTGGGCAACCCCACCAGCGACCCCTCCATCCCAACCTCCAGGCCCGACCGAAGGGCACGATCAAAGGGCAGGCCCCTTTGATCGTGTCCCTTCAAGCCGTGCACATATAGTTTGGTCTGGATTGGTCCGGTTTGGTTTGGGGCAAATTGGTCTGGTTCAATACAGATTGGTGGAGAACAACTGATCTGGTTCGGTATATGAACAAAGTAAGCCCCTACCAAACTGGACTCCCAGACAAAAACACCATGGACCAAATCAAACTCCAGACACTCAGACCCATCAGCCCAACCATCTGAAAACCCCTAACAAACTGAAGTCCCATTTATACACAAGGGACCTAACTGAATTCCTGGACAGCCAGGCCTAACCAAGCAGGAACCCTGAACCAAACTGAACCATACCCTGATGGCTGAAGCAAATCGCATTGGAGCTCTGGTTCAACGCAGACCTTCTCCTTCCTTTCCAAACAAGAGGATAATAACCACAAGTAGCATTTTCAATATCCGTTTCATCTCTAATCAGGACAAAACAGAGTGGTCAGGTCCCTGCCATTCCTGCCCAGAACTTGGCAGTCTAAGATCTCATCTCCTGACCAACTTATAAAAGAGCTACTCATGGATCTATACACTAGGAACCTATCCAATTCTATTTTGAATCCAGTTCTGTTACTGGGCTTCACAATGAGTGAAAATGCACGTGCAGCTGGCGTGTCAGCTACACGCTTGGAGGGAGGGCAGCCCAGCCCTGGTGGGGTCAGGTCAGGGCACAGATCAAACATCTGCCTGACTGGGCTGGCTGGCGAGCCCTTCCCCACACTCCCAGTGGGGCAATGGAAAAGACACATAGTTGGGCAGACCCACCCTGGCAACCCCCAGTGCCTTACCCCCCGACATGGTCAGCAGACATGGTGGCCAATCTCGGCCAGCCACGACTGCTGCCCCCAATGGGGGATGGGGCTGCAAATAGATGCACGAGTCCACCATAGCCTGCCTGTACGGCCCTTGACCCAGATTATGGATCCAGAATCATCTGTGGAACCACACCTGGGCCTGCTGCCTACCTGGGTCGGGGCAGCAGCAGGCCTTTTGGCAATCCAGTAATCCATGTGATGGGGAGTCTCTAGCTCAGTCTGGCCATAGTAGGCACCTGTCAAGTTTATTATAACCCAACATCCCTTGGCAATGAGTTCTACAGGCTAACTGTATGTTGCGTGGAAAGGTACTTCCTTTTGTTTGCCTTTTAAAGCCTGATGACAATTAACTGAAACCTGTAGCGCCGAAATATGGAAACCCACACAAAATGGATGGAAATCAAAAGGAATGACAGTAACTAACGCTTGTTTCTTTTCCCTTGCTGAGTTGTGCATGCGCCAAAAGAAACCTGTGGCCCAGATTCATGTATTTTGGGATTCACTCTGCTGACTTCAGTGGACCTACATTTCTTGTAAGAGCAGAATCAGTCCTTCTACTTTTAGGCTAACTTGTCAGCATCTGTGGGAGTTTTGCATGAACGCTGATAGCAGTTCATTAAATTCATGTCAAGTTACCTGGGATGTCTCTGCTTCCTTCAACTCCTACACACCCACCGGATACTATATTTTGTCTGGCAGAGAGCTCCCTGACAAAGGTTACCTTGGCATCAACACTGTGTGCCCTTACTATGCCAGACTCAATAAATCATCCACTGTCTTCTATGCTGAGCTGGTTCCCAAAGGTCTGTTTGAGGGGTCAGAGCAGGCTTTGTGCAGATTTGGGGAAAGAGCAGGCAAACCAATTCTATTTTACTTCTTTAACTGGATCTAGCCCTTTCTTGTCAGTTCTGAAAGAAAACTGAGGCCTCCTGCAAACGGATCCATTGGAATCCCATCCTGTTCCAGCCCTGTAAATCAGGAGAGCTCTTTAAAAATAAAAAATGACATGGGGAAATGTAAGTTTTGCTCCAGTGTAAGAATGAAACTCACTTATAGCATAGAGAGCTCACTAAAGTGCTTTTGTGTAGGGTCTTCTAGAGTACAGAGAGAGTAGAGTAAGGACTGGATGTTCAAGTTAGAGCTCTGTTCAGGCTGGAAATTGGGGTGGAATCCCAACTCTACTGGACACAATGCAGTATAGCCAGGCTGTGCTGAGACCAGGCCCATGTGTGATTGCATCACCGTGCTCCGTCAGGGGCAGGGCTACCTCAGATAAACAGTTGGGACAGCCCTCTTCTGAAATGGCCACGCCTCCTGGAGCACTGTGTAATTACAGTGCTCTGAAATGGCTGTGATATCATGGCACTTTTCAAGGGGCGGAGCCTGCAAGGGGCTTGGGCAATGCGTGTTTTGAGAGTAGGTTGTGTCAAAAACCCAGGTTCCAATCATTGCATAAAGTCCTTATCACTTCTTGTGCTCCTGGACAATCCCTTGTTCTCCGCCACCTGATGCTAAGGGTTTACTTACAAAGATCTGAGTCAATGTAGTAGAATTTGTGTGGCGTGATTTGATCATTACGGAACCAGCTTGAATCCCCAATGTCGTCATTTCCTGATTTGTCACTTCCTACCTTAGATGTGTGGCAAAAGAGTCCTACAGCAAGGATTTCCTCCTACACTCCATGCTATTTCTAAAGCACTGAATGCAGGGATATCGCAAGGGCAGTTCTCCACGGGAAATAGCACAAGAAAGCGGAGGAGAAGGATGGAGCCAGTGGGTGTTACCAGTCGTAACGATAAAACCATGGAAATCCATCATGGGTTGAAATTGCTACCATGATCTGGATTCTACAGAGTCTCCTCCCACCAGCTGTTACAGGAACGATATCATGTTTAATGGGCTCTTGATAGAGCTGAAACAGATGTAACTGGCTGGGTCCGGGGTATCGAACCCAATCAGTTACTGAGCGGTATCCATTTAATATTTGGTGATTTAACCAGTAAACCATTTCATCACATCAACAGTGGTAACATTTGGTTATGTGGTAATATGGTAGCAGTAGCATGGTAAACTGGTTAACTCTTGCAGTATTATTAGGTTCGTCGGATAGCCATTGTGGTAATTGCTTAATGGCCAAATAACCACCAAACTACCCAGAATAGCGGATAGTAACTGCCAATAGTAAATTTACTATTTCTTTCAGCTCTTCTTTCAGATTACCACTGATTGAATGTGGCGTGTTACGCTTATCTATGGGTGTAACCAGACAGATGCAAGGCTGCCTGCCCCCAGAACTGCTCTGGGAGAGCACCCTTGCATTCACCCGCTTGTAGCCCTGCCTGGGTCCGTTTTAGAGGCACCCAGCGATTTCATAGGCACCTTTTTTGGAGAAACATTCAGAATGCAAGTATGTAGATGCATGATTATCAACTGTATGTAGGGAAGAATAATGGTGAAAAGGGAAAAAGAAAGCAAACTTCATGGGAGGTCCCTGTATAAGAGAGTGCTTGTGAAAAAGAGTCCTATTGAGTTTTTTTGTATTTTTCCTTTTGGGTGCTGGCAGATTCACCTATGATGTATAATTGTACATTTCAGGATAGCTAGTGCATGTATCTACTTTAGAAGGGAATGTCTACATATAGGAATTGCTGTCTCCAAGAAGCTGTGGTAACCATAAAGCCAAGACCTGTTTCATAATGTATTATGAGGAGGTATGAGACAGTCTAAAAAGTGTTTTTAGAGCCTTCTAAAAGGCTCCTTATCGATAAGCCCTGATACATATTACACTCCATATGTATCTTATTGGTGTACATGTATATAAGTGTGTAATGCTGGGGATTTTTCCTTTCCAGTTCTTTTTTTATTATCAGATAAGCCACTGACGAAGGGGGGTGCCCCCTGAAACGTGTTTGGCAATTAAGAGCTGTGGACAGACCTTCTAGATGTCAGAACAGCGATTTTAGATTGGGGACTTCATTCACCCCCCTGGGGGTCTGCCATTGTGCATGTATCATTCTTTGTCACATTGACTTTTCTAGTCTGGTATTTGTACCGATTGTATGGTCCAGTTGGATGTGTCTTGGTATATTTGTAGTTGAGATCTTTTTTTATACATAAAATACTTTTGCATATAATTTGTGGTCATTTCCACATAATTGCTTGTTCCCCTTTTTTCTTGTTTTGAGTACATAGGGAGTTGTCCCTTGGGGCAAGCTTTTCTGCCTCTTTACCTTTTTGCTTGCACCCAATGATTTCCCCAGCCCATGGTCAGCCACCGCTCTGCACCACAGAGTTGTGGGGGGATCACCTGAAGCTCTAAACTAGTGCCTGCAATTTTATGGTAGTGCCCAGGGCAATGGCTGGTTGAAAGTGGAGCTGCAACGTGGGTCCCCCAAGCTGATGGACAGTGGTTCTGCTTTGGGTCAGTGCCTCATGTTTGGCTGACCCGCTCCGCAGGCGATGCTTCAGGATCTTCCAGACCGCCGCAAGTGCCCTCCCCTGGAGAAGGCTCAGTCTACTCCCTTTCCACATCTGGTGGGACACTTTTAAATAGACAGGCCACCCCAGGGGTAAAGTGGGCTGGCACCGGGAGAACCAGAGCTGCAGTCCATCTAAAAGTACCCCAGGTGATAGCAGCAGGTGAGTGATGGTCACAACCATGATTTCTTGGCGCCCAACCTGTGGAAAGTGCCTACTAGAATGGATGTTTGCACAAACAGACGTAACTTCGTCAGCGTGTGCAATACTGACAAGTCTCTTGTGTTATGTTTGATAACACCAAGTGAAATGTAAGTTGTGTGAATGCATTGCTACAGAACGAAACACACACAGAGAACAGATGGTGGGGCCCATCCCGTGCGTGCACATGAGCACAAAGCGTACACATCTCCACAGAGATGGCATTGTGTTGCGCGGAACCTGCACCGATGCTGTTTGGGATTGCAGCCATTGGCAAGGGAGACAACTCTACTGGTGTGTAGACCTTGTACCCATTCATAACACAGATTGCAGATTTTAAACATCTCACTCATTGCAAAACCAGAATCCTCTAGCTCTCTGCAGAAGAGACAAATTTAACCCCAAACACAATTATTATTATTATTATTTTTTGTGGCTTTCTGTTTATTTCTTCAAAGAACATTGAAGTATGCAGAAATCACAGAGGCTGATTGATTAAAACCAAAATGTAAACATACAAGCATGGGAAAGTTGTTTAGTTGTCACCCTAAGGAAATTTCTATTATCAAAGAGCCCAGCAATATCAAAGACCTTCTTATTGATGAAATTTTGAAACTAAAATTGCAGCACTTATCCCATGCTGTTTGCAGAAGTGCCAGTCATTCCAATACTCACATAAGCATGCTGTATTACCATGCATTTGTTAGAATTTTATTTTCCAAACAGTTTTGCAAGTTGCTTGTGTGTGGGGAGGGGGGAGGCAGCTGGGCGAGGCTTCATTCCAGGCACCAAAACATCATAAATCGTTTAACATTCATAACAAGTGTTTAAAGCAAAGTACAGCGTCTCTAAAGATAAGGGTTTTATCAACGTTTCCATTGCAGTTCTTATTTGGGAGTGTTTGATATTGTATCTTGCTTGTTTGCAACTGCACCTAGGAAAAACTCAATGGGTGTTTTCAGACGTGATGGGGCCAGTTGGCCCCGTCACGAAATCAATGAAATGATTCCCTGCAGGGATGACCCGTCACGCCCTAATAGATGTGCCGGGAGATCCTGGCGGGGAATCGGGGAGGGGACGGTGCCCCGCGGTGCAACGTGCGGCCACACAGCCACGCCCCTGTCTCTTATACACATCTAGATGTGTATAAGAGACAGGCCCTGCCCCCTCCACGCTCCCCGCCGCCCGCCCTCTGGGGAGACGGGCAGCCGCCACGGCCAATGCTGCCACAGCGCTCACCTGCTATGGCCACGGGCCGGAATCCCTGTGGGGATTCTGGGCTGTGGCCGCCGTCCAGACGTGACAGCGGGGGTCACCACGGTGGGTAATCGGCTTCAACACGCGACGGCCTCCGGTCCCGCCGCTTTGGCCGCTCGTGTGGTGAATGTGATCCCACGCCATGGTAACATCTGGGGGGGAACATCCTTTCCCCCCAACAGACGTTACGTGGTCCAAGCCACCACAGGGAATTGACTGTGGTGGACATTGACCACGTAACATCTGAAAATACCCAATGTGCAAGGTGTCTGTTTAATAAAAAATTATTTTTTCAATATATCTACAAATTAAATTGGCATCTCTTTAAATCAGTAACCAGGAAGATAAATGTGGAATTTTAAGCATTTCAAATCCCTTGGCCATAATTGGGAACAAAAATGATTTTAATATACATTTCAAGTATTTATTTTATTTATATACAAATTTGATATCCCACCCCTTCCTGCCTTGGCAGCTTGGAGCAGCAAACAACATAAAAATATATGATATACAATACAAAATATAAAAAGATAAACATATAAAAAGATAAACAATAATCTTAATACGGGCCAGCAAAAATTCCCCCTAATGCAACTCCAGCCGTTGCAGGCCTGGTGGAACAACCAGGTTTTACATTGACACCTGAAGGAGGGGAGATCTCAGGCCAGATGTACTTCCACCGGGAGGGAGTTCCACAAACAGGGTGTGGCAACTGAGAATGCTCTCTCCAATGTGGCCCGCCGCTGAACACAGGGCCCTCCAAATGGGCACTCCTGGCCGATCGCAGAAGCCGCTCCAGGATCCAGGGTGTGAGATGGTCTCGCAGAGAGTTGGGCCCAGGCCGTATAGGGCTTTATAGGTTAGCAAAGTAGAGGTGAAATGAGCAGCAGAATAATTATAGTAAGTAAATAAATTTATTTGTCTCAACCAATGGTTGTAGCAAAATAAAAACAAAGCCTTATAAAACAATAATAAAATAATTATACAAAATTTCAAATTCATGTCCCATTGTAGTTTTCCTACCATTAGCTTCTTCAAGTATTTAGATCTAACTCCAGCTGTCCGTGGACAGTTAAATAAATAATGTTGCAAGTCCTCAATCTGTAAACCGCATGCACATAAATGTTCTTTATATGGGATCCCATTTAATTGTCCCTCTAAAACCTTAGTTGTCATCAGTTGAAAACGTAACAATGTAAATTCTGTATTTTAAACAGAATAATTATTTGTGTGGGGTTTTTTTTTCTTGATTTGAGCAGGTTTAATCGACTTGAACGCCATTCGTCAAACCATTTGAGCAACCAATTTTTCACAATTTCGATTTGCTCGGTTCAGTTCATTGGTTTTGTCTGTTTCCGGTTTTCTGTTCATTTTCTTCAGAAACAATAAAAATGAGTAATACAAAATTAATGGTAAAAAATGAATGAAACAAATTAACCAAAGTTACAGAAATGGGTAATTAATGGAAGATCAGTCAGGTAAGCATTTGCTACGCTTTTCATTTGTTTCAGGCTGGATAGCTGTTATTTAACGGATTCACGTTTTGGCGGGTACTCATTTAAGCTCTAATTTCAAGCAATTTCTTTTGGCAGTCAGGCTGCACAGGAAAGGGAGATTGGTGTGCAACTGTTCCAGGCACATCCAAAGCTTGAGGGGAAGAAAGGCAAAAGACCACAAGAATTTTCTTTCTTAATATACACTGAAAGACTGCCTCTTCCCTCATGTTCTGTCTCACTCTCTGAGGTCGGGCAGGAGCACCCACTTCCTGGCACCATCTGAGGTTTTCACAACATGGGCATGCAGGGAGGCATTCTCAGTGGATGTCCCACAATTATGGAACTCCCTACCCTTGGAGATCCATCTAAGCCCAAGCCTGTTCGTCTTCTGGAAGTGATGTAAGAACTTTTTGTTTGCCCAGGTGTTTGGTAAGCAAGGATAGGGTTGAGTGGGACTGGGTGTAGCGGTTAGAGGTTGGGGGGGGCCTTGAGGATTTATTAGCTGTCTTTATACTATGTAAACTGCCATGAGCCTTAATGGGAAAGGCGGGGTACAAATTAGAATAAATAAATAGAATATTATGAGTATAATAATAATTTCAAATAGTATATATGCATATAAAGTACCACTATGGTTTTCAGAAATTGATTTCAAAATTTATGATGGTGGAATGGGAGGAGAGCGCCCTCAGCTATTAGAATGTACCAGGTCCCCATGTTTTTCTAATGGGATTGCTGGCAGTACAGGGTGGTCTAACCTTTTTGTTCCTGATGGGTAGCGCCAGGTGTGAAATGGATGAAAGTCCAAAATGTGAAAAATGTACATGTTTTCCCTCCTAGAATCATTACTGTTTAAAATTTAAATCCTTAACTAAATACAAAAATTGAAACATATGACTTCTGACTACAATGGGTTGTTTTGCTTAAATCAATGCTTTCCAAGGTCTTCAGGGTAGAGGTCATGAGCACGATCCACCTAAGCCCTACAGCCAGCACAAGGCATGCACTGGTGGCAGGGCCAAGAAGCAGCAAGCAGCCGGAAGCAGGGGGGGGGGAGTGAGCGCCAGCGGAAGCAGGTTCTGCTAGCCAGACCCCCTCTGATGGAGTGGTGGCCACCCCCCCAGTGTTAGGAAATAGGGCACAGCCTGCAGAAGTGGTTCTCTACTCCTTGGCCATGCCCCACTGGGGCTGAGGGCACCCCACTGAGGGACTGCCCCCCAGCCCCCCCAGCTCGGAGCAGGAGTAAGGCCCGCACAGCCATAGGGACACAGGAACCAGTCACCTCGAGTCCCTGGAGCCACTGCGCCTCTGCCAGGCCAGCCGCCAAGACACCCAGGGAGAGCCCTAGACAGGCCTCCGCGAGGTCCTGCTCCTCCCCCGTCGTGCCTTGTGCCGCAGTGTGAGCCAGGTCTCACGTGGAACCAGTCTGGCTCTCTCGCCCTGGGGGTCTTGGGGGCTGGCCGGGTGGGGTTGCAGCAGCTTTGTGGAGTGGGGACTCCAGGTGGCCAGCGTCTGTGTCCCTATCTGCAGCTCTGCCCCATTGCTTCACCTCCCCTTTCCATCAGGGAGTAGAGCTGGATGCGGTGCTGGGGCCACCAGGACCCCAGCGCCATCTGCTGGCGCTGTCTCGGCACATTGCTGGATCGCGCCATCTTCATATGTATTTGTGCAATGGTGGCCTAATTCCAATAGGGGTTTTCAGTAAGAACTGAACCATGGATCTTACAACATGAGCTTATACCCTATTGAGCCAAAAGGTCTACAGCTCATAAAAGAGGGCAATAGCAGATTTATCAGCTGCTGTGTGGCCTGGCCCAACCACTAGTGGGAGACAAAGTACCACAATCTCTTCCCAGGCTACGTTAGAACGACACATAGGCTACTGTTAAGTTGTAACAATGCTGCATCTTCTAACCTATTCTTGTTCTCGGTGGCTGCTGCTTCAGAATGGGATCTACATCACTTCCAGTAGGACAGGGGAACATCTACCCCACTCCACCCCACCCCCAACACAGATTTCTCTCCCTGCGTATCTTTTGGAGGCGTTTTTAAGCACCTTGTCTAAAAGCAGTCTCAAGAGTCACATCTGGTGGGTCTTACAAGGCTGTGAGATCTCACTGCTTAAAGGGAATAGTACATTCACACATTACAAAACTCCAGCATTTATAACACCTGGGATTATCTTGAGCACTTATAAGAACCCATTTTTATCATGTGTAAAAGCAGCTATAGGGTAAAAACAAACGTGATCATGCTGCAGCAGCAAACTAGCCCGGGTAGGGTCAGGAAGCTACCGCCGACTCAGTCTGGATTGGGTCGGGCCATTGGAGGGGGAGACAAATGTACATGCAACCAACCCCAACCTCACGCTGCAGCCAGACATGAGATGCAGCCATGGCCGACCCGCTCCAGACTGGTGGGAACAGATGTGCTAACACGGTCTGGCCACTTTGCTCTGACTGGGCATACCTTAGCCAAGGCTGTGACCATGGAGGTTTCCAGGCTAACAGCCCAGGCTAGCCACTGGCACGGCCGGGGTCAATCCTGGGCCAACATCTGGTGGCGCAGTAACAGACATGCTGGTGGCCCGCAGGCCACAGCGGGGCTGAGCAGGCCACCGTCAAATCTGTTTTTACCCAAATACCAATTTACAGATTGCAATTAGCAATGTGACATCCCTTCCAATAAACTTCAATTGGCTCATTCATTTTCTTTTTCCCCAACCTATATTTAGACACAGAGCAGCCAGTTGTTGCAATTTGATCATGGAGTCTTACAACACCTGGTGCTTTTCTTAAAGCGCCCACATCATCCGAATTTCTGAGATTCTTCCTTTCAAAAGTCAAATTTGTGAAATAAAACACAAAAGATAACCCGCCCAGCGTAGCCTTAAAATATCATACCAGAGGTGTGGGGGAACGTTTCCCTCCCTGGGGTCACATTGAAAATTAGTCCAAACTCCAAGGGCCGCATAGACGTTGTGGGCAGAGGTGCTTAAGGGGTGCACTCAGGAAGAGGAAGCTGCGGCTGCTGCTGTGAGGATAGGGGCTGTCCTGATTGGAGGAGCTTACTGCCACTCTGCTCTTCCCTCCCCCTCCCCAGGTAATAACACCCAAGGGCGGGGCCCTGTGGGCAACTGCGTGCTGTGGCTGCTGCTGTGGGGATAAAGGGCTGTCTTGATTGGAGGAGCTTACTGCCACTCTGCTCTTCCCTCCCCCTCCCCAGGTAATAACACCCAGGGTGGGGCCCTGTGGGTGCGAGCCCAAAGGGCGACACCCAAAGGGTGTCGGACGTTGACTGGGCCGTTTGCTGGGCCGGGGCGCCCAGGGGACCCTCTGGTCAACAGACACCACATCTGTTATCGTGCGGCCCATCTTTGCTGCTGCTGCCCCACTGATATTCACTACTGCTGCTGCTGGACCCGCTGTTTGACCCATTGTTCGCTGCCACTATCATTTTGCACTGCAGTCAGCGTGTGGCCCTTAGCGGGACTGGGGGGGATTAGGGGTGGGCAGCTTTTATCTTGTGTTTAACTTGTGGTTTTGAGAGGTTTTTTTGGGGGGATGAGGTGGGTGTGGCTTGAGGGTGGGGGTCATAGGAAGTGGGTTAGGGTGGATAGGGCCAACCCCCCTGGTGAGAGGAGGAGAGGTGGCCCCTGGGGAGGGTTGGGGGGATGCCTTGTGAGAGGGGGAGTCCCGTGGGGGGGATTCTTTGTGAGAGGAGGAATCTCAGGGGGTGGGGAGGAGGAAATGGGAGGGGGAGGGGAAGGGTTTGTAGGGGAGGAGGTGGGGAGTAGACTCTGGAGGACCTTGGGCGAGCAGCCTAGGGGAAGGGGTCAGGAAGAAGTGGACGGAGGGGGAGGAGTGGCTATAGGGGTGGTTGTGGTGCACCGCGGACTGTATGGTCCAAGGGGACAGGTGACTCGCACTCCATGGGGACCAAGGTTCCTGGTGGAGGTTAAGAGAGTCACACACACACCCCACTGAGCGTGAGGGAGGAGCAGGGTCTAAGGTCCACTTGGAAAGGGCTGCTGCTGCTAAATGCGAGGTCTGTAGTTAATAAGGCCCTAGTAATCCAGGATCTAATCCTGGATGGGGCAGCGGACCTCGCATGTATTATGGAGACCTGGCTGGATGAGGAGGCTGGACCAGTTTTAGCTGACCTCGTTCCGCCCAGGTATGCCGTGCAGCATCAGTGCCGCACAGGGGGTCAGGGTGGAGCTGTAGCCATTGTTTTTAGAGAGGAATGGTCAGTTAGGAGATATCCAGTCCAGGAGATTCCAGGTATTGAGGCCCTCCATCTGGTGTTTGATTTGGCTGGGGGAAAGCTTGGGGTGCTGCTGGTATACCAGGCCCCTTCCTGTCCAGCAGCATCCCTTGCCGCTCCAGCAGAGCTGGTCTTGGAGGTGGCGCTGAACTCCTCCAGGACTTTGGTCCTGGGGGACTTCAACGCCCATGCTGACGCCCGCCTTGTAGGAGCGGAGTGAGAGTTCATGGCCGCCATGGCAACCATGGACTTGTCCCAGGTGGTCAACTGCCCGACCCATGTGCGGGGTCATATCCTCAACCTGGTTTTCTGTTCTGGCCTTGAGGCGGGTGATCCGTTAGTGGGGAATGTGAGGGTCACGCCCTTGTCATGGACAGATCATTCTCTCCTACAGGCCAGCCTCTCAGCACACCACCTCCAGAAGGGGAGTGGACCAGTTAGATTGGTCCTGCCTTGGAGGCTGATGGAACTGCAGTGGTTCCAGGAGGCTCTGAGGGAGTTAACCTCAGACCCTGAAGGTCACTGGCTGCCTATAGCGTACCGAGCCACATTCAAGGTGTTGGTGTTGGCCTATAAAGCGATGCACGGTCTGGGCCCCTCATACCTCAGGGACCCCTCACCCTCCACCCCTCAGAGTGATCCCTTCGGTCTACTGGAGGCACCTTTTTGGAGGTCCCCCATGTAAAACAGGGGGCCACTATGGAGAGGGCATTCTCGGTGGATGGGCCGCGACTTTGGAACTCCCTCCCGGATGAAGCCTGCCTGGCCCCAGGTCTTCTGGCTTTTCGCTGGGCCTGCAAGACCTGGCTGTTCGCCCAGACCTTTGGAGGGGATGGGGGGAGGTTGGGGTAGTTGGGGCTAAATCTGGGGTTTTTAAAGTTTTTTTTTAAAGGTTTTTTCTTGGATTTTTATTGGGTTTTATTGTTATACATATATATTGACTTTGTAAGTTGCCCCGAGATGCCATAGGCATGTGGGGTGCGGCTAAGAAATATAAATAAATAAATAAATAAATAGATATGAGTGGAGGTCCTGTCTTCTATCCATGGGTACATGCCTTCATTCCCTTAGCCTGAGCTCAGTCTTTCATCCTAGGTGATAAGAACTAGATCCAGGCACCAGATCCAAGACCTGGAGTTGGGCCAAATAAAAATGTAGCCATGGGCTACATCTGGTCCCCATGCCTGGGATTTCCAAACTCTGTCATACGGCAACAAAAAAGAGCTCTTTTAAAAAAAAAAAAAAAAGCATGATTTTCATACCTTATCTCAAGATTTTGGGGCTGAGTCATAATTTGTAAATACTCAGTGTTAGCAACCGTGTATGGACTGTGGCATTCTATGCCATAGAATTACTTCCTTACAGAGACACGTGGGTTTTTGTTTTTTTCTTTCACTTGTTTTTTTTTAAAAAATTTAAGGGAGGTTATTATTTTTCAAAGGCTAGAAGGATATTGTAGTTTAAGCTGAAAAAAGCAGGAGATATTTTTTTCTCTCTCCTAAATTAACAAAAAAGAGATTTATTTTTTTTTATCAGAGAAACAGTTCTCTTGGCAGTAAAAACCAGAAGGAAAATCAGCTCTTTCCCAAAGTGATTGTATTTCCACCCCCACCCCCTTTGGCTGCTCTCGTCAAAGGTAAATTGCTTGCCTGTTCAGTCTCGCTACCTCATTATTATTGATTACAGATGGCCTCTTGTTCAGTGCAGCTTATTGTCAGTAACAAGCTTTAAACAGCCCCATGCATGACAGCAAAGCCAAGGCTTTAGGATATAAGGAACTGCATAACTGAGTCAAACCAATGGTCCATCTTAACCAGTATTGTCACAACCTGAGATGACAGTAGGGTTTCAAATCCAGCTCTCCAGGGTCTCTGGCAGAGGCCTCACCCAGACGTGCTACCCGAGACCCTCCAGGCTTCCCAGCAGAGGCCTCACCCAGGCATGCTACCTGGGACCCTCCATGATTCCTGGCAGAAGCCTCACTCAGGCATGCTTTCGGAGACCCTCCAGGATTCCCAGCAGAGGCCTCACCCAGACGTGCTACCAGAAATCCTGAAGTGGAGATGTCAGGGATTGAACTTGGGACCTTATGCATGCAAAGTGTACGCTATAGCACCAGAGCTACGGCCCACCCGTGGGCCAAGGCCTTTGCACACCACTGACAAGATGTCCTTCAGCTACTTACAATGGGCCTGTTGAAATGATGATGACAGTCAGAACTTGGAATGATGCCTTTTGGAAATGGTCGGGCTCAAATTTGATACATTCGGCCCAATTCTCATTTACATTAAGGTCACCTTACACTTCTCCATGTGCCAATAAATGGAGGTTAAAATCAGCAGAAATTACTGAAATAATCAAATCTGACCAGTTACTGCCTTAGAATTTGTATTATTTAATATTTATATAGCACCAACAATGTGCCTGGTGATTTACAATTATAATTGAAAATGGTATCATTGTCTATCAATTTTAGACAGCGTCCCTGCCCTAGTGGGCTTACAATCTAAGAGACAAGGGAGGGGAGAAAAAGGAGTGGCAGGAATATATCCATGAAGTTTCCGGTGCATGTGCTTAACTTAGTTACACGGAGTGGGGGGACCCTAAGAAAATCAGGGAAGAGATGAATGGGAGGAGGAGCTAGAGCAAGACTGAGAGAAAAAGTAGGTTTTGAAGAGGGATTTGAAGGCTGGAAGAGAGGGAGTTCCAGACATGAAGGGCAGCAAGGGAGAAGGGGTTGGCATGTTTCGAGGAGCAAGGGGGTCACAAGCAGGAGAGGGTGGTAGCAGAGGAGAAGTGGAGAATGTGGCATGCCAGATCTCCAGGGCAGAGGAGATGAGGAATGTTATTGGGGGTACTGCTTACCCGGTAAGGTGCTAAAGAAGACTCTGCAGGAAATGCCTGCCTGACCACAGCTTCTAAGGTATGCCAGTTCCTTGGCTACCTCCTCTACACCAGGATCCCCAGGCACTGACTGTGGAGCCCTACAACCCACAAGGCCTAGACAACTGCCCTATTGGTGCCACCTTAAGGACAGCCCTGAATCTGATCTCCTGTATAATTGAGGCCTGTTGAATTTTCTCCAGTTCTTACTAACTCCAGACCACTAACCTGGGTATTTTCAGACATTACGGGCGGCCGGTTCACCACAGTGAACCACCAGGGGGGGTGAACAGCGCAACCACGCCCGGGGGTGGGAAAACGACCCCAACAGACGTGCCGGGAACGGGACCACGGGCCGGAACCGGGCCGCACCATCGCGGGCCGCGGCAGCACAACAGACGTGCAGCCGAACCCCTGCCGGGCGCTAAACCCCCACAAGGCACCGGGCAGGGGCGGGACACAGACATGGCCGCCTGAGGGCAAACGAAGCCACAAGGCACACAAGGGAA
>QEPC01011901.1:16898640-16952719 GCA_003113815.1 Sphenodon punctatus | reverse complement strand
TGCCCCCTGTTCCCCTCCCCTTGGTTGCCCTTACCCTTTTCCTGGGTGCCTCCTGTGGGCCCATCCCGGCCGCTGTCCCCGGGGCGGCGCGACTCGGCTGCAGCTGTGGGTGTTGTTCCCGGGCCTCCTCCTTGGTCGGGTGCTCCCGTGTGCCCCCTTCCTGTGCCCCCTCCGCCTGCATCGCTGGGCCTGCCTGCACCTCCTCCGCCTCCTGGCCCGCCGCTGTCGCTGTCTCTGCCTCCGCTCTCTTCCGCCTCCCTCCTCGCTCCATCCTGCCATGCTTGCTTGCTGCTGCTCTCGCTTTAAATCTCCCTCCGGTGGTTGTGTTGTTGCTGGTTGCCTGGCTGCGACGCTGCATGCCTTGTCCCCGGCTGGGGCTCGTTTCGTTTGGTTCCGCCCGGGGATTGGCGTCCAGACGTTACTTTTCCTTGGTTCCCGGTGGGGGTTCGTTTGACCACGCTTCCCGGGACCTTCCCCCAGCTAGCCCGGGAAGCGTGGTTGAAACTGACCCCATGTGGGTATTGAGCGTGATGAACATCTGGTGCGCGCTGTTCAGACGTTCAGGGCCCTTTGGCCCCACGGGGGGGTTGAGCATGGTTCAGTGTGGTTGAGCGTGATCTCGTAACGTCTGAAGACACCCCTTGTCTCCGGCTTAAGCATACAATATAGAAATGACTTTAGTCATTTGACGCATTTATTAAAGATGACAAGCGATGCTGTATCCTCCACATCTCTGGGCAGTTTACTCAATGATGGTTAAATATTTAGCCATATTTGTTTGCCTTTTTAAAGAGTAAGACATGGCACGCCGTGGAACGTCTCAAGGCTACTAGAGTTGTGGCAAACGCTGTTTCCCTCAAAAATGGCCTATTTGACGCTTTCTCAAAGATGCAGAAATTATTTATTTATATAGCGCCACCAGCGTACCTGGCACTGTGCAATCAGTAGTTGGCAGCACGCATGGCCTCTTTGACAACATATTCTGGAAACCCCACTATCGAGGTTTCCAGAATGTGTCTTCTAAGAGGCCCTGCGAGGCCGCACACACCGCCAATTTTCTTTCCCCAGCAGCGCATTGAAGAACACGCTTCCCTGGACGGTCATATAAAAGTGGCCTAAGAGTTTTCATATTCCTGTTTTCCTATTGCCGGTTTTCATATTCCTGTTATCAGCACTCTGGGATTTTGTTTTTTCAGTTCTTACTTTTGTAAAATTTTTGGAGGTATTTCAATTTTTTGGGTCAATCGGACAAAACTAGAAATAACCAAAGTGAGCAAAGTGAGAAAAAAAATTGCTGCCAGAAATATTAAAAGTGGCGAATGGATGAAATGTGTCCATCATGTGAAAATTCACAGAAGAATTTGGCAGTTTCCTGAAAAGACAAAAATTCCCATTGATTCAGGAACAGCTGATTTATTTCAACACAAAAGGCTACTACTCAATGGACTAAGGCTAAATCAAAAGAACCTTTCCATTTGTGTGGAATTTTTTCAATATTTCTTTAATGCCGGCCAGAATTCTGACGTGGAGTTAAGCCACGGCAGAATTGTCACCGGAATTCTGAATTGCAGGATGCTGCCATTTTGTGCCCTGTACTATGCACGTGCAAAATGTCACGCCCATACTGCACAGGCACAGTAGGAGGGGGAATCAATCTGATTGTTCCAGTGAAACACACACCAGATTATATTCCCGTCCACGTTTCAGAGGAGGGGAAGCCACACGAGCTGCGGAGGGTCTGATTAGTGCAGTCATCATGCTGTGGGGCCAGCGTGGGGAGCACGGCAGACAGTCGCCCCTCCCCACCCCACAGGGAAGGCAGGTGGTCAGGATACTGTTGGACCTACTGTCACGGGCTGAGGTGCCGGACACAGCCCTTCCTCGTCTCCCTCCCCTGACCCAACCACTATCCTGCCCCTCACCATGACATGGCTGTGCAGAACGGGGGCTAGCGGCCATCACTCAAAGCCCTGCAGTGAACTTCACCATGTGGCATGGCAGATGGTGACAGCATGTTGGGTAAGCTTTACCTCGTTTTGGGTAAGACTGCTATGTGCTGCGTCCTCAGCCTCTTCCTGGCGGACACAACACATAGCAGGAAATAACCTATATATAGTTCTATAGGAACAACAGAAAAGAATTTTCATAGAGACATATTTGATCAAATATTCACAGAAAGCTAATCTGGAATGGCAGCTGTCCTCTCTGGAAATCACCAACGGAGTCATTTTTCTCCTAATCATGGTATGGACCCTATACCCAACTACAGCTAAGCAACAGGGCGTGCATCTTCACTGCAAAAAATAAAGGTTCACCAAGAGCCGATCATGAATCAGAAGGCCATGATTATTCATAGCAATTACTTGGTGGATAATTTCAATTAAATAAATTCAAGACAACATGAAGAAGAGGTTCAACTCATAGAATACATTAATATTATTATTATTATTTGTGTACGTTGCAAATTACTCACTCCAGGTGCAATTTCATTCTGTGCAGACAGCAAAGGTAGCTCCAAGTTTTTTCCCTTCTTCTGCAGAAAATGTTGAATCTTTGTCTTTTTGCCCCAGTTTGAGGGTCAAAATATTCCAGTCTCCCAAGAGACCCAAATTTCATTTGGTAAATGTAACTGGTGACATGGTTTATTGTAGGGCTGGCAAAACAGTTCCTGTGATGCCTTAATGTCCCTGTGCCTTACTTTGATGCATCTGACTGTCAGCAGCTGAATCGCCACTGTCCCTCAAAATCTCAGCAGCCAGGGCCAAAAAACATCAGTTCAACAAATCATAAAGTAGGAGAGATGCTTCAAAGGGCTACATATGCACATGTGTGCAGTAGAGTTGAAATGGGTACCTATTAAATGTTGTACCTGTGGGTAATATTCACTTTTTTGAGTACCGGTTCAGGTATGCAAGTTGGGACCCAAACACCGATAGAGTACTCAAAAAACCACTAAGCAAAATTTTGGTTTTTCGAGTACTCAGAATTACCTGAAAAACTGAAATAATACGGAAAAAACTTCCCAAAATCCAGGAAGAAGTCAGGATGAAAATGGTTTTTCGGTATACCAGTTGTTGGTATTTTGACATTTCACATGCCCAATTGAAAAACAGTGCAGGTACTGGAAAATACCTGAAATGTTTGGTTCTATTTGGGTACCAGAAATTTGATGGCTATACTCGTTTTTTTCAGGTACTCATTTCAGTTCTAGTGTGTGCATGTCTTGTGGCTCTTGGGGGTGGAAACTTTGGTCACCCCTGGTCTATAGGAACTTTTCCAATTCCAAGTTAGAGTCCACATACTCCCTTGCTTTGCAAATACAAAAGCCAGCACATCCCAAAATCTATTGAGGTCTCCATGACTAGTCAATGACCACTTGTCATGCAGACCCTCTGTCAAATAGGTACTGAATTAGAGGCCTGCAATCCAACCTGAACTCGATGGCTCCTGTCGGACCTGGCCCAGGCTCTCTACCTGAAGGAGGCCCCACCCTCTACAAAGTACTTGTGACATCATGGCATACGGGTGTGGGGCGAAGGGTATACATGTTTGGAGGGTTTGTGGGGGAGTGTGGGATTTATGTCACAACCCCTTTGTGGGAGAGGGGTATAGGAAACGGGGAACTGAAGGTTTAAGTCATGTCCCCCTGTGAGGGAGGAGTATGGGCAAGATGGGTTTGCCATGGTCCCTTGTGAGAGGGGGTATTAGCAAGGGAGCGAGGGGTGGTGTTGCCATGCCATTTTAGGCCTGAACAACTGTTCCTCTGTATTGGACAAACACAGTAGCCTTCTAAGGACTAGAACTACTTCCCCTTTAATTATAACTATTTAAGAACAACAACTAGGTGACTGCAATCTTCCTTGTTCTGACAGCCCTAGTAAAACACCTTTTCTTTAGGCGCGCATCTGGGTTAGCACTGAAAATCGCTAGCACTGAAGAGCCCTCTGTACTTTGCCTCCAATCCCATACTACGCTCACACGCTAATTCCTAGGATTGTTATGTTGGTGACTCCTTTCACTCAGTATGTTGCCCACAAGGCCTTCTCAACAGCACATTCCCACAAAAAAATGACCACACACTCATAGCATAATGCTCCAGTTGGGTGGCCATTCTCTTTGACTGGGAGAGATTTATTTTCATATGGGAGAGATTAATTCAATGTATATTCAGCGGGAGATAACTGAATTTGTGTCATCACATGTATATCTTCGGCTGGGGCTAAACAAGCCTTACCGCACAGTAAATTACCCCCAGGGAAGCAATGTTTTGTTTTAACATGTCCTTGGAGAAATATTTCAATCAAGGCTGTAGTTTGGGAGATAGATCACACGCTTCTCTCCTCCTCCACACCCCACGCACCCATCTCCAGAACTAAAATTAAGCTTCTTAATCCAGGTCCTTCACCAAATATCTGAAAGACCACCTCCTCCCTCATGTACCATCACAGAATCTGAGGTCAGCTGGGAGCATCCTCTCGCAAGTACCATCTGCCTGCCAAGTTTCCACAACAAGGGCACACGGAGAGGCATGCTGGGTGGGTGCCCCACAATGACGGAGCTCCCTTCTCTTGAAGATGTGTCTAACGGGGTTACCACACAAGATGGGAAGCTGGCTGGAGCCGTGTGATGGACTGCAAAGACGGGACATTCTGTCCCCCACTGCGGTCCGCTGCTGTCAGCCTTCCTTCCACCACCGAGTTGCTGCCGTTCTAGCAACCCGTGACTCCATGGTGCACAACACACTCTCTAACACACAGATCCAGTCCCGTGGGCACACAGTAGCCTACCGCAACAGACAGGCAGTGGCCTCAGGGGCGCCTGTTAGCCTGGCTCCACGTTTCCTGGAATGACACTGCGGGTAGCGGCACCGGAGCAGCCCCAAGGCGAACATCTGGCGGCCACGAATTCCGGGTCGATGGGGGCTGATGTGGGGGAACGTCTCGACTGTTAACACCCAAGACCAGAGCTTGCTCATCTTCTGAAAGCGAGGCAAGACGTTTGGCCAGGCACCGGGCAGGCAGGGATAGGGGTTGTGTGGGTGAGTTTAGAGGGATGGCGTTGGGTTTATATGTTTTCACTTGTCTGTGTATGTCATAAGCCGCCCTGAGCCTTAGGGAAAGGGCGGGGTATAAATAGGAATAATGAATGAATTAATTAGATATACTCTCTTCCAGGCCAAAGGGATCCCAGCTAATTTAAATCTACTGGGTAAATTACATCTCAGCAGCCCCCAATCTCAGGGCTGCTGGTGTCGTTCTTAGGAAAACAGGCCAGTCCCTTAGCTAAAGGCCCTTGGGGCTGATACGTCCCCTTCTGCCCCTCTCTCAGGGGTGCACACAGGCTGCCTTGCTGCTGCTGAGCCCCAGCTGCTGCAACAAAGGAGAGACTCTGCCAGCTCTCTCTCCTCCTTGCCCTTCAGGCTGACACTCACCCCTGGCCCTTCCCCGCCCAGTCTCCAAAGGAAACCAGTGACAGCGGGCGCCTCCTCCTCCTCCTCTTCATCCCACTCTCCCCAGTGCTGCAGGCTGGGTTGGAGCCGCTCCGCACGCTGTTTACCGCTAAATGCAGCAACTGTTCATTTTCTTAATCATTGGTTTGGGAGAGGAGTAAAAATATCTCACAGTGTAACAATGGCTGTGCTGGCGGCACACAAGCACACATTGGTAGAGTGGCAGTGACTCCAGCTACACACACACATGCACCCCCCACCCACACAAGCACCCACACACACACAGAGGGGTAGAGTGGCAGTGACTCCAGCTACACACACACATGCACCCCCCACCCACACAAGCACCCACACACACACAGAGGGGTAGAGTGGCAGTGACTCCAGCTACACACACACACACACGCACCCCCCACACACACCCAGAGGTAGAGTGGCAGTGACTCCAGCTACACACACACAAGCACCCCCCTCACACACACACACAGGTAGAGTGGCAGTGACTCCAGCTACACACACACAAGCACCCCCCTCACACACACACACAGGTAGAGTGGCAGTGACTCCAGCTACACACACACAAGCACCCCCCCTCACACACACACAGAGGTAGAGTGGCAGTGACTCCAGCTACACACATAAGTACACACACACACACACAGGCAGAGTAGCAGTAACTCGTTACACACATGTATGCGCATGTACACACACACAAGGGCAGTGACAGTGATTGTAGTTACACACAAGCATACACACACACCATTAGAGTGCACTAGCTATACACACACAGGCAGTGTGACAATGACTCCAGCTACACACACACAGTCAAGGTGGCAGTGACTCCAGCTACACACACACAAGCACACACACACACACCCCACACACACAGAGGTAGAGTGGCAGTGACTCCAGCTATGCATATAAGCACACACACACACACACACACACACTGACAAAATAGCAGTAACACCAGTTACAGACATGTATGCGCATGCACACACACACACACACAGAGGCAGTGACAGTGATTGTAGTCACACACATGCATAAACACACATCATTAGAGTGCACCAGCTACACACACACAGGCAGAGTGGCAATGACTCCAGCTACACACACACGGACACACACAGAGTCAAGGTGGCAGTGACTCCAACATACACACACATTCACATACACACACACTGGTAGAGTGACAGTGACTCCAGCCAAACACCCACAGACACAGGGGCTCAGGCAGTATAGACACACATGCATAGAATGTCTCACACACACACACACATTGAGAATGGCAATAACTTATCTCTGGGAGAACACAGAGAGACTGTGACTCTGGAAAATAACACACACAGGGCACAACTCTTTCTAGAAGTGCATGCACAAACACATACATACCCCTACACATGCACTCACATGTGCATGCACACAAACACATGGTAGTACCCCCGTAGCTTGGGCAGAAACCCAGCACTTGCTTAGTTCAGACTGCAGAAACAGACTCCCTTCCTTCAGCCCAGAGGGATCTGAGTCCTCCATTTCTCCAGCATTGCCTCTTGCTCGCTGGACTGGAAGGTCCCATACATCCCACAGGGCCACCTCTGTAGTGATCAGACGTCTAAGTGACGAGTTAACAGGCCAATCACCCCCTTAACTCTGCCCGTTAAGTTTCTCCTTTTCAAGAGCTCCTATTCTTTGACCGCATCCCCAATTCAGGGCCCACAGCCAACGCAGCCCCTTCCTTCAGGACCCCAATCCCTTTCCTTGCTGCAGTCCAAGAGGCTGCAACACCCAAAGCTATGGGGAGTTTAGGGGAACAGCATCCACTCTCCTCCTGGACTTTGAGCCTTTCGCCTTCCACACTTGTATATGGAGGAAGTCTTTCTCAGCCCTCCCTGAACACCCCCCAACTGCCCTGAACGACATCAGCTCCCAGTTCTTCCAACCTGGCCCCCAATAGTCAGAATGGGGGGGGGGGGGGGCATACATTGCCAGTTTCTTTAAACAGCAGATGGGAAACCAGGCGAGTCTTAGGACCCAGCAGGAGCCTCCACCCACTTCACTTGCAGAGGGCTGGCTTAGGCTGTTGGGCTTCAATGAAGCAAGTCCTTCAATGTCTGCCTGTTCTTGAGGGAGGTGAGGGGGGGATACAAAATGCCTCTTCAGTCAGTGGATGATCCTCCTGAATTTGCTCCAAACAGGGTAAGGGGGGAACAACACCTTTCTGGGGACTACCCCCTCCCCTCATTTCTTAGGGGGCAGGAGCAAAAGGGCATTTTCCCAACTCAGCAACTGCAGCTCGTCCACCTGTTGCCTCGTGAGTCAACCCAGTTTAGGGACTGGGTTGGGAGTTCCCTGTGGCCCCTGCAACTGAGGCTCCTCCCGGGTCCTAGCGCCCCTGGGTAGAGCAGAATGCTAAGAAAGCAGAGACTTCCCAAATCTAATCAGCTGCCAGGGTGTTCGATTAAAAAATGGACTAGGCAAAGAGTATTGCTGGTGGGCTGAAGGAAAATCAGGTCAGGAAACGCTGCTGTCAAGCTGGCTGATTTCAAAAAGTCCCTGTTGCTGGGTTTTCTGGAGTCAAGGTGTTCAATAGCGTGAGGGAATTGTTAGTGAGCTCTGTGCCTGTCTCGTTAGTTTACTCCTGCAGTCGCTCTGCCTTCCACCCTACGCATGCATTTGGCAACCCTTGCTGAGGCTTTCTCGTGCACAAGCAAAGCCCCTTGCACAGGCATGCTTAGCAGCAGCTAGTAAAAATGCACACCCTACACAGGCATGAGAGAGGGAGCTGAAATGAAACAAGATACACTCACACACAAGAGATGAGAAACGGAAGTGCACTCACACAGAGATCTGAAATGTACACACACACACAAACACACATCTGAAAAGAAACAAAGTGCACACACACACAGAGGCCAAAAATAAGGTGCACGCTTACACACACACACACACATCTGAAAAGAAACAAGGTGCAGACTCATACCTGAAAAAGGTGCACACACACACACACACGTCTGAAAAGGTGCACGCTCACACACACATCTGAAAAGAAACAAGGTGCAGACTCAGACCTGAAAAAGGTGCACACACACACACACGTCTGAAAAGGTGCACGCTCACACACACATCTGAAAAGAAACAAGGTGCACACACACAGAGACCTGAAAAAGGTGCGTGCTCACACACAAAAGTCTGAAAAGGTGCACGCACACACATCTGAAAAGAAACAATGTGCACACACAGAGAGAAACCTGAAAAAGGTGCACGCTCACAAACACACACAAGGTGCACACTCACACACAGAGACCTGAAATAAGGTGCAGAGATCTGCAAGGGTGCACACTCGCGCGCGCGCACACACACACACCTGAAAAGAAACAAGATGCACTTACTCCCCCCCCCCTCTTCCCCGCCTGCCTTTACCAGCTGAGCCGGGAGAGAGACCCTTGCGTTTGCCAAGAGTATTTAAGGAAGCTGCAAAATGTAGCTGGGGGTGTGTGTGGAGAAAGCGTGGGTTGCTGTATCTGCATTCTGCTCCAGAAAGCTTGGATCCACCTAAACTCTGCATTCTCCTGCCAATTCTTAATTCAATATCTTCACCCCCCTCCCGTCACACAAATTGAATCCCAACTGCACCATACAATTTCGGACTGGCGGGCGCTTCGAAAACCCGGATTCGGGACTCCGATCCGGCCACATTAGGGCCCTGGACCCCGCCAGATGCTAATGACTAATTCGAGAACAAGTCCAGCTCTTCCTCTGCGCCCCCCCCCCCCCAAAAAAATAAATTCGGATGCACGTTGGCCTTCAAAAGAAGAACCAATCTGAATACGTGGCTCTGCGTGCATCTTGCTATTTCTGGCCCAAGTCTGCAAATTGTGTAATCTAAATAATAAGCAACTAGTAAGAAACAAACAACTTGACACCCTGGTGGGTAGCACTGGGGAGATATGGATCCTGCCCATTTTTAAACCCTGTCTTTCAAATTCTCTGGGAATAAAATGACATCACCCCATCCACTGCGATGGTGATCATTGATTGATGATTGACACATAAATAAATTGAAGGCACTGTTGCAACATGGCGCCAAAGCTCGCTGCGCGCATGAAACTGACAGGAACGACTAGGCGCTCAAAACTGTTGCTGCTCTGAAAATCCCTAGGCAGTCATAATAAATTCTTTCAAACACAAGTGCAGGTGCATCCGCTTCAATCCTCCCCCTCCCAAAAGCCTGGGCAACCCCCACCCCAACACTTCGCCCGTTAGATCCTTTCACATTTTGGTCCCAGCATTTAAATTGATCAAGCAAAACCCCCCAAACAAAACACTATTTCTACTTGACTAGTAAAACTTCCCGTTGACACACATGGAAAGTCGAAAGGACAACGCCAAAGAAACCTCACTGTCTGGAAGTCGACAGATCCAGCAAACTTTTGGCCCCAACAAGAGATTAATCACATTCACAACCATCTAGTAATCTCATCTAGTCTATCTCTACGCGTATTCTTCCACGCAAACCCTTCCAAAATCCAACCGTCTCCTCGATCCGTCAGCTTGCTGGGGCTCGACCCAGATGATCCCCTATAGTTTGCCGTCTCTCCCGTCCAGAGGATTTCACAGATACCACAATGCTGCTCTTTGAAAATCCGGCTACCCCCCCCCCCCAAAAAAAAAAATCTTGGCAGCTGGCAGGAGTCGCGATTTTCAAAACCATCTAGAGGAATGTAGACTGCGCGTCTGTCCTTTGCGCGGCAAGACGTGCGCCCAAAGCCCCCTTTAGACAACTTTTGAAAATCGGAGCGCATCGGAATTGGAAAAGCTTTAAAAAAATAATTTAAAATTGGTTGGATCTAATTATTGGATCCACTTTTTTGGGTGGGGGGGCAACGCTTCTGATCCGGGATACTTGGGTGTAGGTGGGGGGGGGGGGGTTCACGGCTTCTCGCAGTAACTTCGCTTTCTCTTTTGGGTTGGGGTCCCAAATCCTGCCGATCCTACAGGCTCCAGCTTTTTCCTTTCTCCCCCCTGTCCTGGGAGCCGGGCGCTCTGCGCTTCCTTTAGAAAGGAGCCAAGCGAGGGGAGTGAATTAGGCTATTTCAAAGGCAGATCGCAATAGGGGGGTGGTGGTGGTGAGACTGGAAAGGAGGGGGGGAGTTTCCCCCCCCCCCCACAGCTCCCCCATCCCCAAGCGTGACGTCAGCCCCAGCTCGGCGCAAGGCGAGCCTGCAAAAGCCTCCCCATTCAAACTGCCGGGCGCACAGGCAGGAGCCGGAGCTGCAGCCAGTGCAGAGGCGCCCGGGGCAGCTCCACCACGCCTTATCCCCGGGATCGCCCCCTGCCCTCCCAGGAGCCTCACAACCCTGTTCCCCACTCCAGGACAGCGGAGATCGCGCTGGCTTCTGCCCAACTGCTGGGAAGAAAGAAGCTTTGGGAGGGGGATCTCGCTCCGGCTAAGCGTTCTCATGCAAGATGCTGAACTCTTTGCTGCGGCGGCTGTCTTCCTGATGTGTGAGTACCGCATCCCACCCCGGATCTTGCGGGGCAACCTCCTCCAGTCCAGTCCGTCCGAGCTCTCCCCTCCCTGCAGCATGCGGGTTAAATGCAGGAGCGCAACTCTGGGTGCTTTGAAAATTGCGGGGGGGAGAGAACTGGGTTAAGAAGGTTGTTGTGTAGAGGGGGTGGGGTGGTTGTGTGCCCCATAGTGCCTTCCCCTTGCTAAAATGGTTTGGGGGGGGGTGAGGAGACCTCCCGCTTAGGTGAGCTGGATTGAAGGGACCAATCTTCGTTGGGCTGATGGACACCTCCTTCGATGAGGACATCCAGAGGTGAGGGGAGGCGTGGGGGGCAGCGGAGATGCTGTTGTGGGTATGCAGCCAGTGGGGGGAGTTGGAGTTGAGCAGGGCACATCAGCTGAAGGAACGACCCCTCCAAAGGTGGGGTGGGGGGAGCAGAGCTGGCGTTTTGTAGGGCAGCTGGGTTTGAGGTGAAGAGGAGACGCAGGAGGGTGAGTGGGCAGGAGTGCAAGGGGGACAGTATGGGGTTTAGTGGGATGTCTGTGATGAGGGAAAGAAAGGGAAACAGATTGGGGGGGGGCTTAATGGGGCAATTTGGTTAAGGCGAACTCCGGACGGTAGCTCACGGAGGCGTGCCAGTGTTTTGGCAAGGGGGTTGGTGAGCTGTGTCCATCAAACTGTGCCTTGCTGGCATTCCCCTCTCCTAGTTTGGCCATTTTAATCGGAGGCACTGCTCTCTCTCTCTCTCTCTCCTCGCCTCCTTCAAGGTTTGACTGTAGGTACCGGAGCTGGGATCGACGGCGTCTAAAGATGCTGAAGGGTGTTTGGTTCCTCAGTGTGTTAACCGTGGCTGGGATCTCGCAGACGGAGAGCCGCAAACCTGCCAAAGACATTTGCAGCAAAAGCCGCTGCCCTTGCGAAGAGAAGGAGAACGTTCTGAATATTAATTGTGAAAACAAAGGATTTACAACTGTCAGCCTGCTGCAGCCTCCACCATCCAAGATCTACCAGCTCTTCCTCAACGGCAACGCACTCACCCGCCTGTCCCCCAATGAGTTTGTCAACTACTCCAACGCCGTGACCCTGCACCTGGGCAACAATGACATGCAGGAGATCCGCACCGGGGCTTTCGTCGGCTTGAGGACCCTCAAGAGGTTGCACCTCAACAACAACAAGTTGGAGGTTTTGCGGGAGGACACGTTCCTCGGTCTGGAGAGCCTAGAGTACTTGCAAGCCGACTACAATTACATCAGTGCCATCGAGGCCGGGGCCTTCAGCAAGCTCAACAAGTTGAAGGTGCTGATTCTTAATGACAACCTCTTGCTCTCCTTGCCCAGCAACGTGTTCCGCTTTGTCCTGCTCACCCATCTGGACCTCAGAGGCAACAGGCTCAAGATGATGCCCTTCGCAGGTGTCCTGGAGCACATTGGAGGCATCATGGAGATCCAGCTGGAAGAGAACCCTTGGAACTGCACCTGTGACCTTCTGCCTCTCAAGGCTTGGCTGGACACCATCACGGTCTTTGTTGGGGAGATTGTCTGTGAGACCCCCTTCAGGTTGCATGGGAAAGACGTCACCCAACTCACCAGGCAAGACCTCTGCCCTAGGAAAAGTGCCAGTGACTCTTCTCAGAGAGAGAAGCACCCTCCCTTCTCCGATACGCACATTCAGAGGTTGCCCCCAACCACCAACGCTGCCGTCAACCCCACCAGAGCCCCAAAAGCCAGCCGGCCACCCAAAACAAGGAACCGCCCGACCCCGCGGGTCACTGTGTCGAAAGACAGACAGATATTCGGACCTATCATGGTTTATCAGACCAAGTCCCCCTTGCCCATCACCTGCCCAAGCGGGTGCATCTGCACTTCGCAAAGTTCGGACAATGGCCTGAATGTGAACTGCCAAGAGAAAAAGATTCACAACATCTCAGATCTCCACCCCAGGCCTACCAGTCCAAAGAAACTCTATCTTACCAGTAACTATCTCCAGACTGTTTATAAAAACGATCTGCCTGAATACAGCTCTCTGGATTTGTTACATTTAGGCAACAACAGGATTGCAGTGATCCAGGAAGGTGCCTTTTCCAACCTCACCAGCTTGCGTCGTCTTTATCTCAATGGCAATTACCTGGAGGTCCTGTACCCTTCCATGTTTGATGGACTGCACAGCTTACAGTATCTCTACCTAGAGTACAATGTCATCAAGGAAATCCTTCCACGTACCTTTGACGCTCTGGGGAATCTTCATCTCTTATTTCTGAACAACAACTTGCTTAGGTCCTTGCCCGACAACGTGCTCGGGGGCACTTCCCTCACAAGGTTGAATCTGAGGAACAACCATTTCTCATACTTGCCTGTGAGAGGGGTCTTGGACCAGCTTTCGGCTTTAATTCAGATTGACCTCCAAGAAAACCCTTGGGATTGTACGTGTGACATCATGGGGCTACGAAACTGGATAGAACAAGTCACTGAGCAGAACAACCAGCAATCGAGTCCCCCAGTGGTTATCAATGAAGTCATTTGTGATTCTCCCGCTAAGCATGCTGGAGAACATCTCAAATTCTTAAGCAAAGAAGCCATCTGCCCAGCGAATCCAAATTTGTCTGATTCTTCTCATTTATCTATGAATCATAACACAGATACACCACACTCCTTTAGCATCTCACCCAGCTCCTATCCTGAAATACACACAGAAGTTCCGCTCTCTGTCTTAATTTTAGGCCTGCTGGTTGTGTTTATCTTGTCTGTCTGCTTCGGCGCTGGCCTCTTTGTTTTTGTTCTCAAACGCCGGAAGGGAGTTCAGAGCGTGCCCAGCAGTGCCAACAACCTAGACATAAGTTCCTTCCAGCTGCAGTATGGGTCTTACAACAGTGAGTCACACGATAAAACTGAAGGGCATGTCTACAACTACATCCCCCCTCCCGTTGGGCAGATGTGCCAAAACCCCATCTACATGCAGAAGGAAGGGGACCCGGTTGCCTACTACAGGAACCTCCATGAGTTTAGCTATAGCAACCTCGAACCTAAAAAGGAAGACCCACCCAGCCTGGCTTTTACAATCAGTGCAGCCGAATTGCTAGAAAAGCAGGCCTCAGCGAGGGAACCTGAGTTGCTCTACCAAAACATTGCAGAGAGGGTGAAAGAACTCCCCAGCGGAGGCATGGTTCATTATAACTTTTGCACCTTGCCCAAAAGGCAGTTCACCCCTTCCTACGAATCCAGACGCCAAAACCAGGACAGGATAAATAAAACGGTTTTGTATGGGACTCCCAGGAAATATTTTGCAGAACAGTGCAGACCTGAACATCCCTTGCTCCAAGGAAAGCTACACTCAGAACCAGACTACCTCGAAGTTCTGGAGAAACAAACTGCAATTAGTCAGCTGTGAGGGGGCTGGGAGGGTCGGGGAAGGGGGAGGAGAGGGAGCATTTACAAAAATAATATAAAGGTCTTTAAAAAAAAATCAAACTTGATTGATTTCAGAACTTGACACATGCCAGATTCTTGGCATGTCCACCTTCTTTTTACTTTCAAGCAACCCTTCTACTAATGCCAGAGACGAGGTGTTTGCTTTTCGCGAAGTTCCTTAAGTTATTTTTACATCTCTTCCCCATTTTACTGCCCCTTAAGAACTGTCTCTACAAATGAATGTTTCTACAATCGATTTTTGCATTAGTCTCTGTCTCCTTTTTTGCTTTTTGGTGGGTTGGAAGAAGTGAGGAAACTGGGGGTCTTTTTTCCCAATTAAAAGCTGAAACTTAATGTATTATGTAGAAGATCTCCAAAGATCTTTTATTTTTATTTTTTTTCCATGGACTATAACTTTTCGCCACCCCAGCCCTCCTTTTTGTAAATAATGATATACAGTTCTGCTGTTTCAATTACCAAGTATAGCCACTGGGCGTCACTTTTTTGGGTTAAAGTGCCTTTGCACTTTAAGTACATTATTACTTAATTGTTGCTCTTAGCTTTGATAAATCAAACCTATTTTAATGTGTTGTATTTTTGAAATTAAACAAAAAAAATGTAAAATAGATCTATATGTCAGCTGCATTACATCAAAAGGAGCTCTCGCTTGATTGATAGCAAAAACAAAACAAAACAAAACACAGCCCTTCTTTAAAGGAACCTAGTTCTAAGACTTTATAGACTGGACTGTAAATTATTTTGTTATTATTATTTTCATTTCCCCTCCTTCTGGGTTTGTTTTAAGTGATACGTCAAAATCAGCTAAGAGAATTTAGCAATGGACTAGAGGTAATCAGCTGCCTCAGCTGGGAGTAACAGTTCATTAATAAAAGACATTTAACATGATATCCTAGTGAACTGCACCATTAATGTCCGTTCTTAATTCATCGCCCTACAACTCTCTTAACGCCATCAGTAATGTTCAGTGGTTTTAAGATTATTTTCCTACTTAAGAGAACATTACTTGTAATATATATTTTCTGCATTAAATTAGATATTTTTATACATTTAAGGATAAGAGTTTATATTTCTAACTTTTGGATTGAAATTAATAATTTTATTTTTTTCCCCCCCTTTTCTGGCAGGTGTCATTCCTTTTCATTTTTAATAAGCATGTCCACCAGTAGGGGTCACCACACACCTAAGTACCCAGGCCTACATGTCAGTTCATTAACAGATTTGCCAAGGAGCTTCAAATGAGAGATTAGAACCTGGGTCCTTTTTTCTCTGAGAGGTCAATGGACCGGGGGCTGGTGCCTTCATCATTTCACATCTCTGAAAGTTAGCACATTTCTCGTTTGACAGATGACCGAAGAGCAGCATTGGCATAATCCTTCCCTAATTGATAAATAACTCTTATCAATTACGGTAGATTAAATTTTCAGACATTGCTATGAGCCAGTTAACTTTAATCTCCAGATGGGTTTTTAATAAGTACATCAGTGAGCATAGTCAATATGTTTTCTGCCCTGCCTTTGATTCAAGCTTGTTCTGTTTGAGTTTTTACCAAGACAACTTAAAATGTACACTGCAGAATATTGAAAACATTTGAATTAATAAGCTATATACACAGTCTTTATGCACCCTTATTAGCCTGTAAATAATTTTCGGATGCAAACATCCTTGTGGTTTTTTTTTTTTGGTTTTTTTGTTTTTGTTTTTAAACAAACAGCCCTTATTTACAACAAAAACAGTTTTGTTTTGTCTATTGTAAATCCTTATGCAACTGGGATGGTGATCTGCATATAAAGTAGGGCAGGCTTTTCAATTCCTTATTAAAGCAATTGATGGGGTCTGAAAGAAGCACACTGTTTCCTTTTCATAAATAGGTTACTGCACATAATAATCCTTTATTATCATGCAGAGATTGAAGTGGACTCTGCTGACTGGGTTTTTAAAGCCTTGCTATAACTAATGATATATTAGCCACAACTCAGAGGAATCTTAAGTAATAGAATTTCTCTTGTAAATGTCTGCAATCTGTGTTATTTCAATTGGAGGCTTTGCCGACAGGAAGTAGCTTTATCTTTAAGAACAAAACGAGGTTTGCATGTGCATAGTGAGAAATGGGGCACTTTAAACTGTCTCCCTGTGACTTATGGGACATCGAGGTACATTAATATGCTAAGGTGTCACCTCTTTTTGTTTCATCCCTCTGACTTCTATTGCTGTTCATTAGATCAGGTTTAAAACTGAGAAGAACTTGGTCTCCCTGCAAGGAGGAGAAATGATGCCACCTTAGTTGAACTTAGAGCATTTGCTTGTGATAGCATCCCTCTCCAAGTCATTGCCAGGGCTGTTATTTACTGGATTTGAGAGTTTCCAAAAGTGTTTTAGGTTGTACTCAGGGATGGCAGCTTTAACCAATGTATTTCTTGTTGAGACTTTTCTGAAGGAGTTTGCTCTATTAATTCTTTCTAAGTTCCATTTTAGTACGGTCTGCTGAGAGAAGCCCTGATTTCTTTCTGTGGCTCGTTATATTTTACCCAGGATAAACAGAACTAATCTGTTTGGGGGGGTGGGAATGCTAAATTTCCTTCTTTTTTGCAACATTGGGTTTCAGTTTTGCAGTGTTAGGGCAGCACTTAGCATATGAATGATTTTGGGAACAACTTCTGGTTCCTTTAATTTTAGTGTTTGTTTTGCTTGACAGACTCTTAAGCTTTGCAACAGTTTGCTCCACTTTCTCCTGTGGCCCTGACATTCTTTGTCAGCTGTTGTTTTCCATTCCACTATATCTCTTAGAACCACTCATGTATATTAAATAGCAAGTTTATTTTCATTTGTCTGCTTAGCATAAGCTTTTTTTTTAAAAAAAATAATCAATTATTATACTAGGATCTTTTTTTATATCCTCCAGCTGACACTTATTAAATTTTAATTTAACTTGCAGCTTGTGCTGGTATGAATAATTTCTTTCTTTCTTTCTTTCTTTCTTTCTTTCTTTCCAGTTAAAAAAGTCTAGAAGAAAGGTACCTCTGAAGCTTTGGGTCCATGGAAATAGTTGGTCATAGTTCTCTCTTGAGCTGCAGCAGCAGAGGCTGTTTTTTCTCCTGAGGGATGTTACCTGTCTTGGTAGCAGCAGCATAATGAGCCAGTCTCAGAATATCTCTCTGGTTGATAGCTCCTTGCCAGAGCTTGACTGGGGGAGGGAGGGGGGATCAGCTGGAGCTCCCCCCCTCCCTTACAAATGATGAAAATGGTTTATGGTGGTGGTGGGTTGTTGCTCACAACCCCCCCCAAAGTACTTTTAAACGCTTATTAAAATGCTCTTCCTGGGTGATGGAGGGAATATATATAGATAGCAGATAGATATTCACAGTGCAAAGAATGCCTGTCGGTTTGCAAAATGCATGATTGCATGGTGGAACTGAACTTATGTCTTTGTGAATATGGAACAGTAAGCGAACCTTGTGAGTTGTCAACCAAGAGTCACTATCACTCAGAGGATGAGTGCCAGGATCTGGCCTGCAATGACCAACTTTCTTGCTACCGGTATGGCCGTGGGTTGGGCTGCCCCCAAAATCATGACCTTATGGAAAATAATGAGATTTTAAGCAAAAAACAAAACATATTTGGACTCTTTTAATTTAATTGCCTTCTGGTTGATTTTTAATCCTGAGTTTGGATTAATTTTTCAGGAGTTGAAGAGAGAGAAACGTTCTTGGGGGAAATGAAAGCTGAGATTCTCATAAAGTAACATGCCTCCAGGAGCCGGGCCTTTCAGACGAATACTGTGAGAGCCCTGTCGATGGCAAAAGTTGCCAAAACCTGTGATAAGAAGAGACCCAAATTCTCTCCTTGAATGACACCCCTGGAAAACTGGGTCAAGGAGGAGGCGTTCAGTGCAGCAGAACTGGTACCCCTATTTCTTCCGCAGAAGTCCCACCCTGAGGAAGAATGGCCTTGCATTCTCAAAGTTTCCTCGGTTCTTTGAGGTTCATTTAATTTCCTGATTGTTGAGGAGGCGGGGGAGAAATGTGTCGGGGGAGTGCCTGTGGCATCAGTCTTGAACACAAGTTTGTTCATGACCATATCTGGGGCAGAACCTAATCTGGATAACTGTCAAAGAATGACTTTAAAATATATATCTATATATATCCTAAAACCAAGATGTCACCCTTGGGTTTTTCTCCCCATGATTTTATCATTTCTTCTACTCCCTGTTGCATTCTCTTCCTGAACCCTCTTCACCTTTCCTTTTCCACAACCCCTTTTGCTGCACCAACTTAACGCCGTCATCCCCCAGACTCCCCCCCCCAATGTCTGGAAATGAAAGCAAATGACCTCGTTTTTCCTGGCAGGGTCTGTTCCACTCATCACCTCGCCCTTCTGCTTCCTGTGGCAGCTGCTAAATGTTTTTTCTCCCTATCACCCCTGCTTCACGATCTCCCTGGTAACCACCGGCAGCATCACCAGAGGCAGCTGAGCCTACTGGCATTTCCACTCCCCACGTCCATGGGGGTCCTTTCCAGCTGGATGAAGGAAGCTGACAGGCATGAGTCTATCTGTAAAGCAATTGCTTGGCTCCTCTGTCAGAGGGTGCCTTCAGTGGGGTCTGTCAGGCGAGTCAAATTTGTCTCCCTACGCGTTCCCCCTCCCAGCACTGTAGTTTTGACTCAGTGTCATATTCTTTATTTCCTGCTATAAACTGTTGTGGGATGTTAGTCTATGTTGGGTAACATCTGCTCCGTTCTGCCCCTGCGGTTCATGCATTTCATTGGTGGAGGAAGAGCTTCCTGTGGAGTGCTTTGGGATGAAAAGATGTATAAATCTCCGGTATTGTTTTGTACCGAAAGAACAGCACCCCGGTTATCCCAAGGTTGTTTTCCTTGCAGATTGTTTTCAAAGTTGGCAAGAAAACAAACATTGGGAGCGGGTTATGGTTTTTTTGTTTTTTAGTTGGAAGTTGGAACCGAGCGTGTCGAAAGTTTCGTACAAATTACACAAATAGAACACTTCTCGAAAAGATACTGACCTTGCCTCGGAATGCAAATGCCATATTTTTGAACTGCTCATGAGTGAAATGAGATTGTAGGAAAGCTAATGGAACTTTTTGGTCCCTTACAGGCTAATCACTGTTACAGTGGGTGGGTTTCTGTTTGTTTGTTTGTGTTTCAATATTATTGCAACTGCAGATGGCAAATGTCATTAAACATGGTGGCGTGGGGTGGGGGGGATTGTTTTTACTTACTAAAATAATCCAGAGAAATTAGGTGTTTGGGTTTTTTTTAAAAAAAAATTCCTTGGGAGATTTGTGGTCTATCTCTGTTGTTTTTTTGTTGGTTTTTTTTTAAAATTCCTCCTTCAAAACAGTCTATAAGAGATGTAGAAAAATGATTCGTTAGCAATGAAATCATTATGCCAGTTTGGACTATTGATTTTAGAGTTGTTCTGGGCATGGAGCCAATCATTCTGACTATGGTTTTTAATCTTAGCTAATGAGAGAGGTGGATTAATTAAGTTCTGAATTTTTTTAGTATTATTAATATGATTATTTTGAAGAAGATGATGGACTCATTGTGGATATGCAGACTAGATCAGCTTCAATAGGTGGAATTATGGAGTAGCTGTTGGTTTTTAATCACAGCGAAGGACAGATAGGTTCAAGCACATGAATAACAAGACACCGTAATGCCTGTTTTGTTGCTAAGATTAAGAACAGAATCTTCCTTTCGAGTACAACAATGGCTTTTCTTTGTTGCATGGTGTTTGTTTGACATCTGGTGTGATGAAACTTAGGAGCTTGCTACAGTTCATTCATTCTGATGAAGTACAGCCACCTAATTGAAGCAATTGGGATTTGAGGGACTTTCATTCCATTGTTTATTACCCTCCAAATATAGCATGTTACAGGTTGACAACAGTACCGTTTAGCAATGTTTTGCTGGCAGACAATGCTTTCCCAAGTGTTCCCATTTGCTAAAGTACATGGGGCAGGACAAACTTCTCAGTTCGCTGTTGGTGCATAAACCAGGTACATCCCATCGAGGAAGGGGGTCATGTATTGTGATTGGTGTTTGGGTCTGTTGGTTAGGACCAGATTTGAAATGAGAACCGGCAAAAACGGGTATACCCATCAACTTTTTGGTACCTGAATCAAACTGAATATTTTGGTTATGAATTGGTTTTTGATCGGTTACCCAAAATATCAACAACCGGTATACTGAAATACTAAAATACCAACAACTGGTATACTGAAATACCAACAACTGGTATACTGAGATACCGACAACTGGTACATCAAATGCCGACAACTGATATTCCAAAATCCTTATTTTAACCCGGATTTTAGAGATGATTTGGGGTATTATTTTCACTTTAAAATTGGTAATTTATTTTTTTGTTTTCCAAGTTCTCAACTGGTATTTCAGTCTCTTATCGAAATGGTAGCCAAACATACAGGTATTACCCGTGGGTACCCAACATTTATGCTCTAATCTGATTTATCCTTTATCTGAGGCAGGTTGCTAAGTAACACAATGCTATCTCTTGTCTTTCTCTCCTGTCTCCCAGGGCCAGGCCAAATATTTTCTTGATTGCTTTTCGATGACACATCTTTTATAATTTCTGACAATTTCAGGAAATATTGTTCTCTCACACATAAATGCAGTTAGCAAGAACAAGCCTAATTAGAATCGTTCCCAAGCCTCTCATTAAGATGATTTTTTTCCTTCTTTACATAAAGATGCCATGAATTGACCATTTATATAATAGATCCTGAAGTCTTTCCCTTTTTTAGAACTTTTGTTGAAGCCGCCTCTGCACAGGGCACACAATTCAAATGCTTCCCCCAAATCTTGATTAAATTAATGCAGGCTACTATTTGGAAAATAGACCAATCCATAAAGGCACTGCTTGTTGCCCTTGAAAGCTAAGTCATCAGTGCAAGCTGATTGTTACCCTTTAGCTGACTAAGATTAATTACATGTGTCTTTACTATCAGTAATGAGAGAAACTGCTCCCCCCCACAAATAATAATGATTATGAAATATGTCCAGCGTCAAAGGCAAGTTTCTCTTTGGCTGCAGAAGTAAGCTTAAATTTGTGTCTTAGCAGCTTGCAGTCCCCTCTTCCCTCTTCCAAGTCTAGAAGCGCTGAATTTTAATTCTTTTCTCACTAGAGACAGTGAGACTGTTTTGTTGATGTTGTGGATGTTTTTGGATGAACAGAACTTTTTAGCATAGTTTACTCTTTTAGATGTAGATGTTTGAAGGTTAGAAAATCTTTTTCTCTTGAGACCACCATTACCATGTAGATCAGGGATGGAGAACTTTGAAAATTAGTTCAGGCTCTGTGTGCCGGTTAGGTATTAGGGGTGAAATCCTTAAGGGGTGTGCTCAGGATGGGGAAAGGGTGAGGAGGGTCCAGATCATAGATCTGTTATGGATCTGTCCCTTATCCTCTATTGCAGGGGCAAGAAAACGTTTCCCTCCAGGGGGCGCATTTTGGAAATTAGGCCACTTTCAGACATATTCTGGCTGTGGTGGGGAATGCGCAGCCAAAATATGCGCAGGGATCAGCCGGTCTGAAAGCCTTCCCACCCCCCCGGTGCGGCTTTGCCGGCAGACACATGCAGGGATACAGAGCAGGAAATCCAGCTTTGCATCCCTGCGCATGTCCGCCGGTGGGGGGGCGACTTTCAGACCGGCTGCTCCCCGTGCACATTCTGGCTGTTCATTCCCCCCCACAGCCAGAATATGTGGGGGGGGGGGGGATGTCTGAAAGTGGCCTTCGTACAAGCTCCAACTGCCACATAGGGTGTTTTTAAATGAGATGCTACCCCACATGACTACCCAGGAGCCACTCGTCCAGCTGTCTGTCTGAAGGTGGAGTGGGGGGATGCTCCCTGAGCTACGCAGCACCCACTCATGCCCACACACGGCACACTGCTGAGAAATACAGAGCGCCTTGTGCGGGGCAAGCTAAAAAGTGCCCGGCAATGCGTACCCATGCATCCCCAGCTCATATGAACTGGGCTTGCCACTCACACCAGCAGACAGGTCTCCCATTCATAGGCACTGTGGGGGAGGGACACGTCCTTTGCAAGATGCAGGAACTGTCTGTGAGCGTTGAGGAGCACGGTTCCCCAACGTTCACGCCCAGGGCGTGTCAATGTCATAGGCCAGCCTCACGCGCTTCCCCCTCCCCCATGGTCTGGGCTAGGGGGAATGTGAGGCAGCTCGTCACACTGTGAGCTGCCCTCTAGACTCCCTCCCCACACACTCCCACCTGAGTGGCTGCATCGCAGCTGTGCCACTCAGCAACCACGGCCCCCCACCTTCCCCCCAGCGTTACTCACTTAAAAACACCCATAGAAGTCAGAGTTGGGGGTGGTTAAGGGGTCAGCTCAGGAAGAGGAGGGTCCAGATCATGGAGCTTCCCCTCTCCTTCTGGACAGGCCCTCTCTTCTCTCTTACCTTGAGCTAAGTCACTCAGGCCTTGGGGGTAGGAACCTGTAACCTGGGGCCAGATCCAGGAATTAGAAAGGTGCCGCCTACGACTAGGTGTGGGCGGCTCTCGGAGCCATGGCCCTAGGTTCCCCGCTGGGCTCTAGTGCATACTTTCACCTCCACTCCCTTCCCTGGGATTCACACAGTCAGTGCTTGAGGTTCTGGCTGCATGAGCCACATCCTGGAAGTGGAAAGGGGGCAGGGCCAGGACCAGCGGTGGGCCAGGTTTGGCCCCCAGGTCTGAGGTCCCCCACTCCTGAGACAGCTAGTATAATCACAGAATAGCTAATAGAAGTATCACAGAAGTGAAAAGTTGGAAGGGACCTCAGGAGACATTGTGGCCAACTCTTTCACCTGAGGCAGGAGACCTTAGACTTGGAACATCATTGACAGGTGCTTGATGAGTCTCTTCTTCAAAACTTCAAGAGAATACTTAGGAAGTTATCCCTCATAGTAGGACTGAAATGAAATTTTTCCCTCCTTGAAAATCTTGTAGAGAATAGGCTTCTCAACAAGATTTTCTGCTCTCGAGATTCTCAAGAAACTCGAGATTGTTGTGAGATTCTCAAGAACCTCAGAATAGGCAAAAAAACCTATCTGCACATGCGCGAAAAAGGCCATCAGGGCCGTTCTGCGCATGTGCGTGCATTTTGTGAATGCGCAGATCATTTGGGTGATTCTTGAGTTTCTCGTGAGAATCTCGAGTTTCTTATGAGAATCTCGCGAGATCTTGCCAGGGCTGCAAGATTCTCGCAAGAATTAATTTCATTCTCGTTTCAGCCCTAATAGTTAACCTACATCCATTACCTTTTGTCCTACCTGAAGTCACAATGGCGAACAAGCATTCTCCGTCTTTTTACAGCATCCATTTCAATATATTGGAAGACTGTCGTGTCCCTTCTTTGTGATGTCCTTTTCTCAAGGCTAAACATGCCCAGTGCCATCAGCCATTCCTCATATGACTTGTATTACTTGAATATCTTTGGGTAAAAAAACCAGATGTGCCGGTGGCTCGCTTAGGCCCACTTTGGCCCAATGTCAGAGGCAGGATAACTGGCTCAACCCAGTAATGGCACTTCTGGGGATTCGGCCAGTTCGCTGAATTAATAATGTTCTGTTTTGGTGAAAACAGTAAATAAAAATCTTATCAAATAATGATCAGTTGAGGTCATCTTGTGTTTCATGAAGATGCATGGGGCCATGTATTATATCCAGGAGATAGGAGAGATTTGCCTGGATGCGTTCCATTTATCTTGAATTGATACCAAAAAAATGGCTAGAAGTCCTATTTGGTCAGATTTGCTTGAAAAAGACAAATGACCTTGAATTCGAAAGGAAAACGCAGAGCTGATAGGAATGTCCCGGGAGATTTAATTAGCAGAAAAACAGAGAGATATAAAAGGTAAAGGGAAATAAATCATGCCACGATGAGATAACTTAGGTTTGACAAAAGTACAGTCAGTGACCCTGGATAAAAGTAGAGTAGGGCCCTTTTCACACAGACACTCTAACACTGATAAAATGGGTGTTACATTTTATTGTACATGTTGCAGGGCTGTAGGTGTGCTCTATGGGTGCCCTGCAACATGTATAATAAAATATAACACCCATTTTATCAGTGTTTGTGAAAAAGGCCTAATTGTACTGACTCTAGGTCACCGGTTCCCAAAGTTTTGAGGCTGATGTATAATTCTTGGATCCCAAACTGCACCAAATCAGGCAAAATCATAGGAAATATTGATTGGACCATGAGCTCATCCATAGGTGACATGAGCCAGCTGGGGGCTATGACTCGAATTAAATGGGTTGCAAATTTTGTACACTGGGCGATACCAGATATTTTTAGAGGTGTGCACCAGGGACCCATGTCGTTATTTATTTTTGTTTTTGTTATTAAAAACTGTTATTTGTTTTCATTAATAACAAAATTTTGTTTTTCGGGATCAGTATCGCACAAAACTAAAATTTTTGATTTCAGTTTTGTTTCTGTTTTCGTCAGTGTGTGTGGAGGTGTGTGTGGCTCTGTGTGTGTGTGTGTGGTAGAAGTGCCAGTGGCAGAAGTGCCAGCAGATTGCACCTCATTATAATCCTCACACACACACACACACACACACACACACACACACACACACACACAGCCCTCCCCCACCACCGCACGCGCGGACGGAAACGAAACCGAAAACAAACAATTCAGTTTTGTGGAATACCGATAACGACAGCCAATAATGAAAAATTAATTTTTGTGATTGATTTTGTTATTTTCGTTTTCATTATTGTAATAACAAAAACGAAAATGAAGTGCACACCCCTAGATACTTTGGGAGGCTTGTCAGATTCCCAATCAGTATCTGCTTTTCCTAAGGTTTCCTAGGGGCCTTATTAGGAAATCAAAAGAAAAATCCAACAACACTTTAATCTGTTTTTTCTCCATCTTTTTATGCAAGCCTGTAAGGAGGGAGGAAATGTAGGTTAGACATGTTTGAAGCATCAAGAAAGTGGGAAATGAGGCTAGCAAGAAGCCGAGGGTATTAGTATTGATTATTAAAGCAGCTAGCTTAAATATCTCTTTGCTTGAGAACTTTTCAGAGGGACTGAGTACACTTAGGCTAGATTTTTCAAAGCTACCGAGGGGATTTGGACCCTAAATTCTCTTGGCTAGCTTTGAAATTCTCAAGCTTACAGTTCTGATACTAAATTTAGAATGATTCTCCCTATAACCATAGTGCATGCAGAAAGAAAGAAAATAACAGGAAGGATGACTAACTATTCAGCTACATTTAATTAGTGGTTTAAATGATGTATTTCCAGCTCCTACTTATATCGCCTTACGTACTAGAGAGCATTGATAATAGTATGGCAGAAAGCATCTCTTCCAGATACCATGATTTTTGTCCAGGTAAGAGAGTGTTCGGATTAAGGATGGAGGGGGATTTCTAGGGATGTGCGAACGGTGTTCGGAGTTCCAGCTGAACTTGCCCTGTTTGGATGACTGAACCGAATGTCTGAACCGAACGTTCGAACGGCCGAACAGTTTGGAAAAGTTCGGATGAGTTCGGGGGTGGGAAAAACGTGACTTTGGGCAGGAAAAACGTGTCTCGAAGGGGGAGGCAGCTGAGGAGCAGACTTCCTGGCACCAGGGGTGGAGACCAGGGGTGGTTTCAGGGCCAAATGATACCGATACCAAAAAAAATATATTCGATTTCGGTATTGGTATTGATAGCACTATTTTTGGATGTTTGGCCGAACCGAACTATGCCGAACCAAACCCGAACTCGGGTTTTGAACTGAACGTCCGAACATCCAAACCGCGTTTTGTTTGCACATCCCTAGGGATTTCTAATATAAGGGTTTTATGGTGGGGCTGATCCCATGCTCCACACATGATACGCGTGCGTGCATGGGTCCCGCATGGGAGTTGTGCACACCCCCATTATTGTGGAATTGTGCTGCGCAGCTCCCACGTGGATTTGCATGGGACCCGCACGTACAGCGCACGGAGGGAGGTATGGGATTGCAACCAATGGGCCGATCCGATGGCCCACGGATCCCACGTGCGCACGCCCACACGGGAACCTCATGCACCTCCATTGCCAGCACACAACAGAGGGATCCGTGGGCCATCGGATCAACCCCTTAACAGTTAGGTGGACATAGGCATTTCAGAATAAGAAGGGATCTGGATCACAGATATCTAGATAAGGACCTTTTCTTCTGTGATTTGGTAAGATAACCTATGCGTCTATTTACAGGTTGTCCGTAGGAAGTTTCCAGTTTTCTCAACACTGTTTTGTTGTTTATCAGCTTATGTTAGTGAATAATCCTCAGTCTTTTGACTGCTCATGGATGGTAAGATTATTAATTATTATAATAATTATTATTATTATTAAATACCAGGAATATACCAGGCACTGAACAATCATTAATTTAAGGCAGGTCTTTGTCTCAGGTGGCTTGCTGGACAAGGGAGAGAGGAACATAAAGACCCAAGGATACATTCACAAAGTTGAGAAGCTACAGGTGCACGTGCTTGGTAATAGGAAAGAAGGGGACTGTGAATGAAAAGATTTCAGAAGGAGCATGAGTGAACAGTCTGCACGGATGAGGAGCTAGCGGGGACTGAAGAGGAGGGACTGAAGGTCATGTGTTCATAGTGAATCTTGTTGGTGATTCCATTTAACTTTTTAGGTTTTGATTAGATCCACTGATCTATTGCTACTTTCCTCTTGACCAATTTGATAAGCTCCTGATGCCCAGTTATTATGCCTTGTACTTTCATCTACCATTCATTGGCAGCCTAGTAATTCATAGCTTGGGAGTGTCTTATTAGTGTTAGTGTTAGAGTAGTAGAGCATTAGATCCGCAGACCAGAGGACCCCACTGAGCAAGGTTTTGTACAAATGCAGAACGAAAAAGATGGTTCCCTGCTATGACCTTAGAGATTTTACTGTCTAGCTGTAGTTAGACAACCTACTGGGTTGGGGAGACCTGCCTTGTCCGGTTTACTTGGATCAGCTTTGATTAATCTTGCCCACCGCTGGGGAGGATGTGTTTGGAGGGGTGTGGTTGACCAGGTGTGAATTAGATCCATGCCATCTGGGAGACACTGGGGGCACAGGGGGCATTGCTGGCCAGGGTTGTCAGTGCCTCAAGGTGCCTGACGGTCTTAAAATTGTGGTCATCCAACCCCTGCTCAAGAAACCATCTCTTGATATTGACTCCCCTGCCAGCTATTGCCCTGTCTCTAACCTTCCCTTTTTAGGGAAGGTTATTGAAAGGGTGGTTGCCTGACAGCTCCAGGCACATCTAGATGCTATTGGATTCCTGGACCCATATCAGTCAGGTTTTTGTCCTGGGCATGGCACTGAGACTGAAATTGTGGCCTTAGTTTATGATCTCTGCTTGGAAATTGACAGGAGAAATTGTACCCTGTTGATTTTGCTAGGCCTGCCCATGGTCTTTGGGCATTTTTACACACACCTTAAAGTGCTGGTCTTTCAATCTTCTGGGTTTACAAGTCCACAAGTAAGTTCCAGATGCATTCTTCACACATACACTACCCTGAGGCAGTTCCTGGATGCATTCTTCACACAAATACTGCCCTGGGGCAGCCTAAAGTAACTGCAGTTGTAGACGTGAGGGGCTGCCATGGGAACCAAGTGACCACAGCTGCCTGGAGCCAAGCAGTTTACCAGGAGAACACCTTACACACAAAAGTTCTGGGAGACGTTCTATACAGAAGTTCAAAGAGTCAGATGTTTAAGATCTGGGTGAGTGATTTAGACACACAGAAAGTTCAAGATGTAACAGCAAACATGCAGGAGAAAAGTGTATTTAAAAACACCCTTTGATACTGTTGATCATGAGGTGTTGTTGAAATGATTGCGGGACCTGGCAGGGGTGTGCTCGATTGCTCTTGAGTGGTTCTGCTCGTTCCTGGCTGGGAGAACCCAGAGGGCGGTGATGGGTGGTGGGTTGTTGTCTCCTTGGGAGCTCGCTTGTGGGGGTCCCGCAGGGTTCCATTTTCTCTCCATTCCTGTTCAAAGTGTATCCAAGGCCCCTGGGCAAGATCGTTCAATGATTTGGAGTGAAGTGCCATCAAGATGCTAACGACACCCAGCTCCTTTTCATCCAACCCAGGTCCTCCAGTCTCAGTGCTTACCTAGTGCCTGGCTGCCATAAGGGACTAAATGCAGGCGAACCAGTTGAAGCTGAATCCAGACAAGAGCAAGGTGATGATGGTTGGCCAGCCATGTGGCCTGGGAGACATAGGGACCCCTGTTATTGATGGGGCCCAACTTTCTTTGGTCACACAGGTTTGCAGCCTTGGAGTGCTTTTCACTGCTGCACCTGGATTGTCACGTTTATTTATTTTATTTTATTTATTTATTTATTTATTTATATTTATATGCCGCCACCTCCATGCCTACGGCATTTCGTTGCAGTGGTGGCCAGGAGTGTCTTTCACCAATTGCATCTGGTGAGAAGACTGCAACCGTTGTTATCTGATTCATGTCTGGCCACTATCGTCCATGCCTTTGTAACCTCAAAGCTGGACTACTGCAATGAATGTGCTCTATGTGGGCTTGCCCTTGACGACTGTTCAGAAGCTGCAGTTGCAGAACGCGGAAGCCTGCCTTTTGTTGGGGAATGGGTCGCCGGGAGCACATTACACTGGTGCTTCAGAGTTGGCACTGCCAAGAGTGTGTTTCTTTATATGTTATAGCCTAAGCCAGGGGTCGGGAAACTCCAATCCATGGTCTGTTTCTAGCCTGTGGGCTCCTGCCCTCAGTCCCCCTGGGGGCTTCTCCCCTTACCTCCATTTATTCTGGTCTGCTGCTGTGCTCTGTGGGCCACCAGTGAGCAATCAGAGGCCAGCTGGACAGCCATGGATCCCTTGAAGGCTGTCAGCCCCACTCCTTATAGAGGAGGCCACGCCTTCTGCAGAATGGTCTAGCCCGGCAGAATGAAGTTTTCCTACACCTCCTGTAAGCTATAGAATCATGACACAAGTGAAATTGGTCTCCAAGCTGCTAAAATCAGATCATATCTAGATTTTTAATTTTCCAAAGTCTGACGTGCCTTGGATCCACCACTTTGGTGTGGCCTGTTATGGAGCCTGTTCCAGAACACGTTGAAGTCAGGAAGGAGAGAAGACTCATATCAATTTCAGTGGGCTTTTGGATCAGGCCCCTTGAGTCCAGTGACAGAATCGGATCCAAGCTCATTTGTTATCCACAAGTAATTCATGAAATTTTGAATGTCGTGTCAGGTGCTCAGTGGGCAATGGGATTGGGCACCTGATTAGCTGAAAATACCAAGTATTTTCATTACCAATTTACTGTTTTACTGATGGGTACCATTTAGTAAAATGGTAAATTGGTAAAGAAATCAGGATGAGTAGTAGAAAAATTAGTCAGTACTGGAAATCAGAAAATTGGGACTAAAATGATATTTCAGTATATCAAATAGCCCGTTGGACACTAATCAGATACCGATTAGTAACTGATGTTATTGGGTCAAGTTGAGTACTGTAATTTTGATGGGTTACGGGTATACCTGGTTTTGCAGGTACTTGTTTTAGCTCTAATCATGACATGGTTGTCTTTTATTTTTTCCATCACATATTAGTTATGGGACATTATTATCTTTAGGTTTCTTTGTTTTATTCCTTATTAATGTTCACTTTGGCCCTGACTTCACCATTGAAGTCAATGGGAGCATTGAAGTCAATCCACTGCTACCGATTATTTCATTACTGGGCCTTTGGATGAGTTTTTTTTAAATCTGTGCAGAAGAGGGGCATTTGACATTTGGTGTTTGTTTGGTCTGCTTGGAGCTACTAGAAAAACAAACTTGATTTTAAGGAAAATCGGGATGGACCCATAATGTGAGAGTGTTCACAATGTGAGGCTTAGTTGGAATCTGGCACAGAATCACCGCAGGGATTCCCCGTCGGGATCACACTGGCATGTCCAACAGACGTGCCGGCTGATCCCGTCGGGGAATGGGGGAGGGGATGGGGCCGTGCGGTGCAACGTGCAGCCGCATGACCCCGCCCCCCCCACACTTCCTTGGCGCCCGCCCTCTGGGGTGATGGGCGGGCGCCGCAGCCAATGCCGCTGCAGCGCCCGCCCGAATTGACCACGGCCCGGAATCCTGCCGCGGTAGCCGTCCAGACGGGACGGGCCCCTTCATCACGGCAGGGGTGAATATCTGGGGGGGAACTTCCATTCCCCCTTCAGATGTGACGAGACCTTTCTTGCCCAGTGGGAATCCACCGTGGTTGAGCGTGATCTCGTCACGTCTGAAAATACCCGCAGTGGGCATTTGGAGTGTCAGTGGGTCAATGATGGATTTGCACTGTAGGCAAAAAAAGAAATATTTCATGCTAAGAAGATTTCGGGGAAACAGATGGCTATACTTTTAAAATATCTCAGTTTTCTGCTGTCAGCTACTACAAGAAGCATAAGGCTGTTAGGAAGAGTGAGAATAAAATTATCTGGATGATACACTAAGAATATTGTAAATCTTATCTTTATATAAACAGAGCCAGATTCTCAGTGGAGATCTGCTGAAGTCACTTGAGGAAGTCGATACCAGCTGGGTATATGGGTCAGTATGTGTTTTCAGTGATAGCCCATGCCAGTCTCTTGAATAAGCATTCATTTAAAATAAATATCGTTCTCCCCTGTAAAATGATGTCTCATTAAATGACACCAGCCATTTGTATTGCTGACAACATGCATTGGCTTTTCACATCCTTGATCTCTAACCCAGGAAACCTATGCTCTTCCTCAGATAGGCCTCTTTAGGATGCAAATGAGTGGTTTGTCGCAGGAAAATTGCCTCTTGTCAATACCTTTTGTCATGCAGTTATTTACAAACGTCATTAAATCCTCAGAGGGCCCGGTAATCATTAACGCCAATTAGCAAGATAGCAGGATATCTCATTCTTTAGTTTGTACGTTGGGGGACTTATTATTTCTGCTTTGAGGGATTGGGTGAGGGTTTAACCAACCCTATTGATTTGGGTGAAAATCGTCAGCCACTGACAATGCCACATGTGCTCCTTAAAGAGACATTTGGAGGAGATGGCTCTGTCTCCATGGCATCTTGGCCCCACTTCTGGGAGATGGGGGAGTTGTGTCTAGAATGGTTTTTCTTCCTGTGGTTGGGCCACAGCTGTGTCCTCGTTTTGTAATCAATTTAAGCGTTCTCTCTGGTACCTCAAGCATAACCGTGGTCATATTCTATGATAGACTCAGACCACCTTTACAGGAGCGGCCAGGGAAGCGTGTTCTTCAACGCGCCGCTAGAAAAAGCCACGCGAGGTGCGTTTACACACACCGGAAGTTGCCGCCCACAATAGGACTCAGCGGCGCATGCAGCCTCACATGGCCTCTTTAAAGATACATTCTAGAAACCTCGATATCGGTTTTTCCAGAATGCGTCTTCAAAGAGGCTGCAGGAAGCCACGCGCACTGCTGAGTCCTATGGCGGGTGGCTACTTCCAGTGCATGTAAACGCACCCAGCACGGCTTTTCCTAGCGGCGCCCTGAAGAACGTGCTTCCCTGGCCGCTCGTATAAAAGCAGCCTCACTCAATCTCCTAGTGAATGGATATTTTCTAGAACTGAAATGAGTACCTGCCAAAATGAGGAAAGCTAATGAATCCAAATGATCTGACCCAAGATGAACAAACTGAGTAATGAACAGTCCCTGTCTGATCATCAATTGATTGCCCTTTTAAAAAAAAAAAATTGCATATTGTTCAGTTCATTTGGTTTCTCCAGTTTGTTCATTTCATCTGCTTAGTTGATTTTGACCATTTCCAGTTTTTAGCATTCATTTTTCACCGCTAATTTTCATTGTTCCTGGCTAGAGGTGAAATGAGTACCTGTAAAAATAGGGGTACCTGAGGAAGTTTCAGTCCCCAAATTGACTAGAAAATATTGGGTACCAATTGGTACCTGATTTCAAGCTGATTCAGGTACTCAGTGTCCTGAAATGTGCACTTCCATTCCCAATTATTTTACTTCCAGTCCCAGTGTTTTGGTTTTCCATCTCAATTTTTTTTTTTTCCCCCATGCCGATTTGATCCTTGGAACCAGGCAAGTCAGTGAGCATTTGGAGTGTCAGTGGGTCAATGACGGATTTGCACTGTAGGCAAAAAAAGAAATATTTCATACTAAGAAGATTCCGGGGAAACAGATAACTATACTTTAAAATGTATCTCCGTTTTCTACTGTTGGCTACTACAAGAAGCATAAGGCTGTTAGGAAGAGTGAGAATATTCTCCTTGCCCTGAGTGGCTTACAGTCTAGGCTGGATAAGGGAGAGGGGGACATAGGGAGAGACAGCAAGAGATTCGGGAAGTCAGGATGGCATGGGTGTAGCTTTGTTATAAGGTGAGAAGGGGGGCCCTGAAGGACAGGCCAGTAGAAGTCGTATCACTGAGCAGTCTGTGGGGATGAGGGTATAGGGAAAGACTAGAGCTTTTCCCATGGAGTGAGTGTCATAAGGAAGTATCCAAAGTGTCTCTGTTGCTGCAGTTACCAAAAATCCAATTTCATCCAATGTTCTCTTGTTCTTCCTCCCTTATCCCCATTTATAAGTGAAGAACTCCTACTGTTACATTCCCATTCATGATTTCTAGGGGAAATTCTCCCCTGTAGGAATGCTGACTATTGAAATTAGTCTCTTTCTTTTTCTCCCTCTTCTCCCCCACCTTCTTTTTTTTAAAAAAAAATGCACTGGGACAAAAAGCTTTTGCTCATTCTGGAATTATACAAGTGCAAGTCAGGAATAATTGAAAATACTTTTGATCATCCTTTGAAATCCTAGATTAAGCATTTTGCTAACACTCAAAGACTTTCTTTGGAATCTTTTGATTTCTCCTACAATGTTTAGAAAGCTTCCTTTCTTCTTCTTCTGGCTCTTTCCCCTGCCAATGGGTGTTTGTTCTCTAAATAGCATTGACATGAAAGTCTGAAGTTGTCCACTTTTCTCCCTTTGACCAACATTCGCTTGATAAACACAGAGAGAACCATGGCTAGAATGATGTTAATCTAAGTTTTCCTCTTAGTTGGGGGGTGGGGTGTGAGGACAAGCCACCAAGGACTGAGAAAGTTTGAAACTCTACAAACTTAACAAAACGTCACGCTTGTGCTACAAAATTTTATTCGTTTTGCCACCATTTGTGGTTCCTACTAAGTAAAATTACTGACAAATTTTTTGGTGGTGTTTTTTTAATATCAGTTCAATTGCAAACAAATATTGTCAAAAATGCAAATGTCTCATACGGCCATCTTCTTAGCTTGTTTGCTCCGTTGGCTTCAGTGGAGTTGCAGGAGTTAAACCACCTGATAATCTGGCTCACATGTTTGTTTTGAGTTCCTATTAATGTAGCAAGAGGTCAGATGAAATGCTTGAAAGCCTCAGTCACGTGACACTTCTTCGAGTGGATAGGAGCACAAGCCCACATTCTGAGTGTCCTATAAAATCATTAAGAAGACTTCCTGTTCTCCTTAATGATCACTTGATATCTGCCACTCGCTTGCAAGGCTCTGACTTTAACAAGTAGCAACAGTGTTGTGTGAACATTAGCGGTGAGGCAAGCAGCTAAATTGCTGCTGGTAAGAAAATTTGCCATATTGGGAACCAGGGTCAATTTCACAACCATTTTTGGAGCTGTTTCCAAATTGATTTCACAACCATTCTCTGTGATTTCTCAATTCTCGCATTACTGCGAGATACCACTCCGATTTACTGACTTTTCTCTTACCATTTACCGTGTGCCGTTCATTGACCACTTCCCACATTGCCAAGGGTACCGTTTTACTTCTGGGTTTGTTGTTTCCTCATTTCTGAGCCAATCACACAGCGCAGTTGAATGTGTAGACAGGGGGGGACATGTGTGGACGCGTCTCATTTAAAAACACCCCAAGTTAGCTATACCCCTGATCAGTCTAACTATTTGTGGAGCTGGGTACTATATAGAATGATGAGATCCAATGTAGCCAAGAGGCTAAAGTATTGGCCTTAGACTTGGGAGACCGGGGTTCAACTCCCATCTTAGCTATGAGCTTCCTCGGCAACCTTGGCTCAGTTGCTGTCTCTCCGTTTCAGTTCCTCATCAGTAAAACTGGGATATTAATGACCTACCTCATTAGGGTGAACAAGATAAGGACCCTAAAGCACTCTGGGTACTGAAGATGCTGCAGAAATGATATAACAAGAATAGCAAGTTGGACTATTGTCTGAAGTAAGCTGTGATCCTCAATGTGCTATTTCGGTGCGAGCCTTGTTTGTTTCTGTGCAGCACTTTGAGGATGGGAGTGACTGAGTCTGCTGTCTGGGGTAGCTGAACTGCAAACCCCAGAAGTATTTCCCTGCCCGGAGTTACGACGCAGCTGGAGTTTTAAAGCCTCTGCCTCACTTAACATTTGCAGCCCAAAAAGCTCTTGTTTCTTGCAATCTGTACAATGTCACCATTAAAAATCCATCTCAGATCTATTTAAAATATTAATTAACAAGGCGTCATAATGCCAGTCTGGAAAAGACAGTGGATGGCAGCCTTCCCTGTGAGAATGCAGAAGCGAACAGCCCTTCTGGCTTGAGGTGAAGTCTAATTGAATCTATAAACAGGCAATTCCTTTGGAGCTGGAAGTGGGGAAGGGGCTCCCTGGTGACCTCAAGAGTCAAAAAGCATAGGAATCCTGTCTTCCTTCTTCGCGGGCTCTGGCTCCTAAGTGCCTCTTGCTCACATTGGCAATTGGAAGCAGCCCTGGATGATTTCTGCCCCTGGAATAAAGTGGGTCAGATCGAGCCATCAATTTTTAAACAGCTCTGTCCCCCATTGGAATCAATGTCTGACTTGCACTTAAAAATTGTGGCATGATACAGCCCGTTTAGTTTCGCTCAGCTCCAGCCGAGAATGGGAAATCTCGGTGCCAAACGGGGAAGGGTTTGGAATGGAACGGGAAGAAGGATTAGATAGTTGCAATAACAGTCAAGGAGTTACTGCGTGGATGAAATATCATTTATGCACGGGGGGGGGCGTTCCTTTTTGCCATTCAGAGCCTGTTTTTAGTTGTCCTTGACTTCAAGTTGCCAGTGGAATGCCTGATTCTCCGGAGCAACAGTCATTCCTCATTTCCCTGACAAATTAAACAAAGAGGTTTAAATAAGTGAGAGAGAGAAAAAGTGCTGTGTATATTTGGACCGTCGTCGAATGGGCCACAAACGTGGTCCCCAACAAGGCTGGTACTGGGAGTGAACCAAACGGGCATTGATTTGTTTTTACATTTGGGAATATTATCCCAAATTATTATTCCTTTGGGAAGCTGCCAAGTGTTTGAGTAATATTCACAACCAAAAATGATGTCCCGATGTCTGCTCTTTTTTTGTGTGTGGTTATTTCATTTCTTTGGTATTTCAGGGGTTTTTTTCTTTGTCTGTGGGGAACCTCAGGCCTAGGGTCCAAACGTGGCCCAGGGCAAGTTTTTGTGTGTCCCCTTTCTAGTTCCTGGATCTAATTCCTACCCACAAATGCTGAAAACCTAAGCTCAAAGTAAGGGAGCAGAGATGAGGGATATGCACACAAGGAGAGTGGACGGGTCCATGGCACAAATTCATGATTTGGAGCCTCCTTTTCTTGAGTGCACCCATGAACCCACCACCCTCCATGCAGCTCACAGAGCTTGTACTAATTCTCAAAGTTACCCCTGGGAGGAATAGCTTCATCTATAGCAGGGGTGGAGGGCATCAGGCCTGGGTTCCAAGTGCGGCCTTTGGCCAATTTTTATTTGGCATCTTTCAAGTTCCTGAATCTTCCCATGTATCCATTTCCTACACCAAACACTGAAAGGAAGCAGAGATGAAGTCATGCACAGAAAGAGAGGGACCCATGGTACAGAACCATGATCTGGACCCTTCTCTTCCTCAGAAGCACACCCATCTTCAACTTCCATCCTCTTGGAGATTGTACCAGTTTTCAAAATCATCCCTAGTAGGGAACAGTTTCCCTAGGCCCGAGTCTGTCATCTAGTGAATAGTTTGTGGGATTCCGTGATAGTTGTGGGGAAGAGTCCTGAGTTCAAATCTTGACCTCACTGAGTGGGCCTGGGCAAGTAATGCCTTTTACGTTTCAGCTCCCCATCTGTAGAATTGAGCACCAGTGAGTGGTCTTGTGATATTGGGCATTTTTACACACACCTTAAAGTGCTGATCTTTCAATCTTCTGGGTTTATAAGTCCACAAGTAAGTTCCAGATGCATTCTTCACACACACACACGCTGTCCTGAGGCAGTTCCTGGATACATTTTTCATACACACACTTTCCTCACACACAGACACACCTGTCTCTTATACACATCTAGATGTGTATAAGAGACAGCACACACGCTGTCCTGAGGCAGTTCCTGGATACATTTTTCATACACACACTGTCCTGAGGCAGCATAAAGTAGCCGCAGCTGTAGACTTGAGGGGCTGCCATGGAAACCAAGTGACCACAGCTGCCTAGAGCAAAGCAGTTTACCAGGAGAACTTTTTACACACAAAAGTTCTGGGAGAAGTTCTACGCAGAAGTTCAAAGAGCCAGATGTTTAAGTTCTGGGTTGATTTAGACACACAGAAAGTTCAGGATGTAACAGCAAACATGCAGGAGAAATGTGTGTGTAAAAACACCCAATATTGTCCATGGAATGTGGAGTTCCTGTCTGTCTGGTTTTTCCAGCACCTGGCTGTGAGGAGACGATGTGGATGACATACATGTACCAGAAGCTGATTTAGGTAGATCCTGCACCATGCAAGGGGGCCTGGACGCAATGACCCTCAAGATCCTTCCAGTTCTTTGGTTGTTTTCTTCTTCACACGTTTCCTGCTTCTTGTTGGTTGTGGCAGAGTTGCCTTGGGTCATAGGTTTCTTCTAGGATCATGACCGCAATAAAATAAGCCATGTCATTCCAAGAGCCATGAATGTGGGTTTATTTACAGTGCATTAGTCCAGACCTCCCAAACATCAACAGTCCATAAACCTCTCTCTTAGGAGCTGAAACAAGCAACTCTCTCAACCACCAGACCATTCTCCTGCCAAGCTCCTCCTCAGTCAGCTCCCAGGGGACTGCTGAGCACCTTCTCTGATCCTAGTCAGATACAGACTAACCTTACAACAGAGCCTCCCATTCTTATATCCCCAGGAGGAAGTGTGGCCTGTGGAGACAGTTACCTGCTTTAAGAGACGGCCATTCCCAGCTGCTCAGGAAGGTTGCATCCCCACCAGGATTTACTTAGAGCCTCATCCTGCCGCCACCAAGAGTCAAGCATCACATGCTTCATCAGACTTTTCCTCTCCTTTTTTCTTCCATTTAATTTTCTTTACCTTCCCCCCAACAAAACAATAGCTCTTAAACCTACGAGCCTCAGTGCCCCACACACTCCCCACTCTCTCAACCCACCCTGCACAAGAGAACAGGGAAGAGCATTTCTAAGAAAGGTTTGTTTCTGAAACAGGTTTCTTTTTTAAAAAATAATAATAATAATAATAGAATTTTATTTTCCATCGTTCATCCTCCAGGCCCAAAGAAAGCCAGTGTATCCAAGTGGATTAGATGTAGGACTTAGCCACTGTATCCAAGCGCAAGCGGATTAGATGTAGGACCCCGTGATATCAGGATTTGGTTCTCATTTTAGTCATACACTCACTGGGTAGCCTTGAGCCAGTCAGCCTCTCTCAACCTCAGTTTCCCATCTGCAGAATGGGGATAATAATTAGGGCTGAGATGAGAGCAAATGTTCCTGTTCCGCAGGGAAATACCAACCTTTAGGGAGTGCTTGCAAGTGTCTGTCAGTACTTTGGCAGTCTCCGGTGATTCCACGCTTCTGCAATTGTTGCTATCGGCACCTGTGGGTTAGGTTTTTTTGTTGGTTTTTTTTTTGTCATTTCCAAACGTTTCTTGTCAGTTTCCATCATTTTCAGTCATTTTTCATTACTTACTGCCATTTTTATTACTTTTTGTCATTTTAGGGAGTTTTACAACAGTTTTACTGCACTTTGTCTGCAATTTCCAGCACTTCCCTAGCATTTGGCCGGCACTTTTGCATCTCCACAGTCACCATCAGTACACACAGGATGTACATGGAACTTGGGACCGACCCCGTGGCAGCTCTGTTCAACTTTTTAAAAATAGCAACAAATGACAAAAACAGCAGAAAAGCTGGTAAGTTACCATGTTTCTTGAATGAAGGCGAATGCCCTGTTTCCAATGGAAACAGCATTTGCCACGAACTGTTGTCTCGGGCTTCATAATAATGACCTATCTCGGGGTTGTTGTGAGACTAGATCACAATTGTAAAATGCTTTATAATTGAAAGCGCAGTAGAAAATAACAAATTTTCACCAAAAGAAAATCAGGTATTTGTTTACCAAGACAAATATCAGAAATTAGTGGATTTTCTAGACAGAACGAATTCAGATTCATTACTTTTGTGTTACACTTCATTATTTTCAGTACATTGGTTGTTTGACACTTTGGCTCTTTTTCAAACGGGTCGCAGTGGGTGGGGGGATGGGTGTGCACCTGTGGTGGGTGTGCACCTGTGGGAATGGGTGCATACCCATCTCCACCTATAGAGCAACCAGCATTGGAGCCCATGGCTCCGTGTGTGGGTGATGGGTGGAGATGGGTGTACTGCGGGAGCATGCGCACACCCCACCCATCCCCTGCGGTATTCCCACGGGTACCTCTACCCATCTCCATGCAGCGAAACTGCGTGGAGGTGGGTAGGAGCATTTTGTGTGAAAAGGGCCGTATTATTCAGTCTATCGGCTTTTCAAACACTGGTACATCATGTGACATGACGGACCAATTAACAGCTTGAAATGAACAGCCGAACCTCAGGTGAATGAGCAACAAATGGAAAGCAAACCTACAAACTTCAGATACTTAACACTTCAAATCTGGGCAATGAACAAAATTAAAATTTTATTTTTTGAATGTGGAAAAATAGTTGAACTGGAGTTTTGCGTCGTATTTCACTTCAACTCTACATTTTTACTGTACTCTTAGATATGTCCAAGGAAGGACCTGTGTTCACTGCTTTTTCTCCATTGCTGCCGTCAATGAGGTAAACACAGTGAACACAGGTCCCTGGATAAGTCCAATATGAAGCAACTGCAATGGAGTGAAGCGGGGGAGAAAAATCCACTCCTGTGCCTCATAGTGGCTAAACCAAAATCCCCCTGCACTTTTAATTGATATGTTTCACTTCTGGACATGCACTATACCTGCATTATAGCTAATCTCTCTTCCTTCCTCCTCATTTTTCAGATATCTAAGAGAAGCCAAGGATGGATTGGGGTTGTCCTTGGGTGAAGACTAGATAATGGGGAGACATTGCTGCTGTTTAAATGGGTAGCATCACATGCCTTTCATCTCCATGATCAGATAGTCATCCTTGGAGAGTCCACACTAGTGCCTGATCTTCGGCTTCTGAAATGCAGGATTAGAGTTACGGGTGATCCCAAACACTCATGCACTGCTTAATGTAGGGGCGAATCCCTATTGCAGATATAGCCTTAGACTTTTGCTCCTTTGTCAGATAGAAAAAATATGGCAAATATTTATTCTCTACTGTCATAGAAGATGGAACAAGGGGGAACTGCAGCAAGGTCAATTTGGTTTCATATTAGGAACAATTTCCTAGCTAAGAACTGTTGAGCAATGGAATGGTTGTGGAATCTCCTTCTTTGGATGTTTTACAAAGACTGTCTACACAAGCATCTGGGATGCTCTAGGTAGAGGGTGTCCTGCCTTGGAGCAGGGGGGTCATACTAGATGGCCCCTGAGTTCCCTTCCAACCCATAGTTCCATAAAGAGCATTTTTAGAGGGCTGGCTGCTCCAGTGTTGTCCATGCCAACCACTTCACCCCCAAGTTGTCTTTCTGTCTAAAGGGAGCCCCGCCAGATGTAGAGGCAGCTTGCTCCGGGGCAGCTCTGGTGGCAGTGCTCCAGAACATTCCGGTGTGTGGCCAGCAGAGCAGGATGGCCAAACCCGGGGTACTGGGCCAAAACATAGCATCTGTCCATCTGCTCAGGGACCCATGCGGCAGCTCTACTTTTGGCCANTTAGCCACTGTATCCAAGCGCAAGCGGATTAGATGTAGGACCCCGTGATATCAGGATTTGGTTCTCATTTTAGTCATACACTCACTGGGTAGCCTTGAGCCAGTCAGCCTCTCTCAACCTCAGTTTCCCATCTGCAGAATGGGGATAATAATTAGGGCTGAGATGAGAGCAAATGTTCCTGTTCCGCAGGGAAATACCAACCTTTAGGGAGTGCTTGCAAGTGTCTGTCAGTACTTTGGCAGTCTCCGGTGATTCCACGCTTCTGCAATTGTTGCTATCGGCACCTGTGGGTTAGGTTTTTTTGTTGGTTTTTTTTTTGTCATTTCCAAACGTTTCTTGTCAGTTTCCATCATTTTCAGTCATTTTTCATTACTTACTGCCATTTTTATTACTTTTTGTCATTTTAGGGAGTTTTACAACAGTTTTACTGCACTTTGTCTGCAATTTCCAGCACTTCCCTAGCATTTGGCCGGCACTTTTGCATCTCCACAGTCACCATCAGTACACACAGGATGTACATGGAACTTGGGACCGACCCCGTGGCAGCTCTGTTCAACTTTTTAAAAATAGCAACAAATGACAAAAACAGCAGAAAAGCTGGTAAGTTACCATGTTTCTTGAATGAAGGCGAATGCCCTGTTTCCAATGGAAACAGCATTTGCCACGAACTGTTGTCTCGGGCTTCATAATAATGACCTATCTCGGGGTTGTTGTGAGACTAGATCACAATTGTAAAATGCTTTATAATTGAAAGCGCAGTAGAAAATAACAAATTTTCACCAAAAGAAAATCAGGTATTTGTTTACCAAGACAAATATCAGAAATTAGTGGATTTTCTAGACAGAACGAATTCAGATTCATTACTTTTGTGTTACACTTCATTATTTTCAGTACATTGGTTGTTTGACACTTTGGCTCTTTTTCAAACGGGTCGCAGTGGGTGGGGGGATGGGTGTGCACCTGTGGTGGGTGTGCACCTGTGGGAATGGGTGCATACCCATCTCCACCTATAGAGCAACCAGCATTGGAGCCCATGGCTCCGTGTGTGGGTGATGGGTGGAGATGGGTGTACTGCGGGAGCATGCGCACACCCCACCCATCCCCTGCGGTATTCCCACGGGTACCTCTACCCATCTCCATGCAGCGAAACTGCGTGGAGGTGGGTAGGAGCATTTTGTGTGAAAAGGGCCGTATTATTCAGTCTATCGGCTTTTCAAACACTGGTACATCATGTGACATGACGGACCAATTAACAGCTTGAAATGAACAGCCGAACCTCAGGTGAATGAGCAACAAATGGAAAGCAAACCTACAAACTTCAGATACTTAACACTTCAAATCTGGGCAATGAACAAAATTAAAATTTTATTTTTTGAATGTGGAAAAATAGTTGAACTGGAGTTTTGCGTCGTATTTCACTTCAACTCTACATTTTTACTGTACTCTTAGATATGTCCAAGGAAGGACCTGTGTTCACTGCTTTTTCTCCATTGCTGCCGTCAATGAGGTAAACACAGTGAACACAGGTCCCTGGATAAGTCCAATATGAAGCAACTGCAATGGAGTGAAGCGGGGGAGAAAAATCCACTCCTGTGCCTCATAGTGGCTAAACCAAAATCCCCCTGCACTTTTAATTGATATGTTTCACTTCTGGACATGCACTATACCTGCATTATAGCTAATCTCTCTTCCTTCCTCCTCATTTTTCAGATATCTAAGAGAAGCCAAGGATGGATTGGGGTTGTCCTTGGGTGAAGACTAGATAATGGGGAGACATTGCTGCTGTTTAAATGGGTAGCATCACATGCCTTTCATCTCCATGATCAGATAGTCATCCTTGGAGAGTCCACACTAGTGCCTGATCTTCGGCTTCTGAAATGCAGGATTAGAGTTACGGGTGATCCCAAACACTCATGCACTGCTTAATGTAGGGGCGAATCCCTATTGCAGATATAGCCTTAGACTTTTGCTCCTTTGTCAGATAGAAAAAATATGGCAAATATTTATTCTCTACTGTCATAGAAGATGGAACAAGGGGGAACTGCAGCAAGGTCAATTTGGTTTCATATTAGGAACAATTTCCTAGCTAAGAACTGTTGAGCAATGGAATGGTTGTGGAATCTCCTTCTTTGGATGTTTTACAAAGACTGTCTACACAAGCATCTGGGATGCTCTAGGTAGAGGGTGTCCTGCCTTGGAGCAGGGGGGTCATACTAGATGGCCCCTGAGTTCCCTTCCAACCCATAGTTCCATAAAGAGCATTTTTAGAGGGCTGGCTGCTCCAGTGTTGTCCATGCCAACCACTTCACCCCCAAGTTGTCTTTCTGTCTAAAGGGAGCCCCGCCAGATGTAGAGGCAGCTTGCTACGGGGCAGCTCTGGTGGCAGTGCTCCAGAACATTCCGGTGTGTGGCCAGCAGAGCAGGATGGCCAAACCCGGGGTACTGGGCCAAAACAAAGCAGCTGTCCATCTGCTCAGGGACCCATGCGGCAGCTCTACTTTTGGCCAGCTATTGCCCTGGGCAACACCATAGACTAGTGGGTGCCAAGCAAAAGCATCAGGCCATCACCCACAATTCTATAAGGCTGTCGGGTCAGGTGGTGGGGGTGCTATGTGGGCAGACCATGGGCTGGAGAACCCTCCAGCTCCATCTGAAACTAGCCCAGGTGAGGCTGCAAGTAGTCGGACGCAGGGGTGCATCCCTGGAGCAGCTTCAGAGGCAGGCTGCCTCCTCATCTGTCTAAAAGCACCCAAAGTGGTTGCCCATTAGTGTTTTTGGTACACACAGCTTCTGCAGCCAGTAAAGTTTATCTAGCACATCAGGATCCATTTAGATGGAAGAAAAAAGGACATCATTTGTCTTTTAATGCTGTAATTTATTAGACCACTGGAGTTTGGTTGTTTTTTCCACCGTTCCCCAAAGGAATCCAAATGATTGGCCTTGTTCATTGGAAACTTGAATGCAGTTGATTTTCTCATCTAACCTTTCCGGAGTGGACTTTTCCCAGCTCTCTTGCCTCCTGAGATGCAAAGAGTCTTTTGCACTCTTATCACAAAACGCTGTTTTTTTTACCAAGCTCCTTCCCATGAAGCGTGAATCTGAAACAGCAACATTGGCGTTCGTGGTGACCACTGGAGACTAGAAGCACTGATTCTCGGGTAGGTATTAGATCTTGTTCATGTTATGTTAAGGGATACAATATCCTCTGGTAGAGGAAAATATGGAGTATTATATCCTGTGGTGTCAATGAGCATGCTGAAAACTCCAGAAGTGTCATTAGCTCCCTCCACACATCCTATCTACTTAACCGATGCCCCTTATGCGGAACCAAATTGACTGTTTCCAAATCAAATGCATTTTTTCATAATTTCAGCATCCTTGCTGAATGGTCACGTTCGGGATGCATTTTGCTCATTTGTTGCTTTTGGGACTTCCGCCGGCGAATAGCCATCACGCTTGTCACTGTTGTTGTCACTTCCAGCTTCAAAAAACGACAACCCCCCACAAACAAACCAAAAAGGGCACAATCCTGTGGGCGGCATAAGCCGCCTGCAGGTACAATGACCAGCCAGATAGCGGGCACTGAGGCGCGCATGCGCCCCAAGCACGCAACAAGCTGCACAGGGCAAAGATGCAACCTGTACTGATGCACCCCCACAAGCCTAGACACCCTGTGGCTCAGGGGATTGAGCAGCCATGGCTCCTGATCCACCCCATGAGCCTCAGAGTGTGTGGGCTCGGGGGGTTGCATCAGCATCGGTCGCGCCTTTGCCCCACATGGCTTGCTGTGTGAGTACTGCACGCGCACACCCGAGAGTGGGCATCCTGGCCCTGCGCCTCACATAAGTGCAGTTTACAAGGGTCATAGAATTGCACCTAAATAAATACAAAATTTAATAAATAACCCGCCCCCTGCAAAAAAAAACCAAACCAAACTAACCTCAAAGCCATTTTCAAACAGGAACCCAAATAAATAATTGCAAAAAGTTGTCAGATTTCTCCTTGCCGGCGAGAGAGCAGGTGGCTATTTTCATTGGAAATAGCATTTGCTGTGTTAACTGGTTTTAGTTCAAGGTTTGCGAATTCGTATCTGATGGGTAGTATGTGGTAACTGTCACTCCCGGGAACGCTAGCTTAATATGAGAATGGTTGTGTCAGGTAGGACACAAGGAGTATGTGTGGAGTATCCCACATTCCCAGAGGTATTAGCCCTTACAGTAATGTGTGAACAAATCCTAGAGATGCCCTAGCACTGACTTTTTAAAACTTGGCTTAGACTGCTTTTAGACGTGCACGGCCAACACGCAGCATAAAATCCCGCTGCATGTAAATATGTCACGTGTGGGATTTAGACGTGATATTTTGCTCGTTAAAGACAGTCGTGCATTCTTTTAAAGCTGTGAATTAAATACCTCGACATTGAGGTATTTAATTTGCGGCTTTAAAAGAACATGCAACCGGCTTTAACACGCGAAGTGTCACGACTACATCCCACATACGGCATATTTACATGCAGCGGGATTTTATGCAGCGTGTTTGCCGTGCACGTCTAAAAGCAGTCTTAGATGGATGTAACAGGGTGAGCTGAGTGGGAGGCTTTGGGCCTGATTGCCTGGTTCTCTGAGGCGCGATTAAAGGGCTTGAGCAGCCCAGGTGGGGCTGTTAGGGCTAATTGGGCACATGATTGGCTAGGGGCTGGTCAGGTGACCAGAAGATCTAATCACTTAACCCCTAAACTAGAGGTGAGGCTCATTTTGCAAGCCTGAAAGGAAGGGGTTACCTCCTGGCAAGGGAACGAGGCCTAAAAAGCAAACCCTGGAACAAAAAATGGGTTTACGCAGAGTTCTATTTATGTGTTTCCTATTTGTTTAAGTTTTTAAGGACCGAGTTTATGGCCAGGAGGAGCTCTGCACTAAGAATTGGAGAAGGGAATGGATAAGTCTGTTACCTGAAGAGGTTTTAGTTTGGTGTGTAATTCAAGGGAAAACTGAGGAGCAGACATGCTAGAAGGGGGAAGCTATGATGAACCTGTCAGAATGGGACTTGAGGGGCCTTTTTAGATGGAAGCGCTTTATCCCATATTTTAAAACTGCGACTTGAGGAAACTCAGACAGGGGAGAGGGGGTGTTAGACATTCCTTCATGAACCGGAAGTCACCCAGGCACCATTAGAAACAGCATCGCTAGGCAACTCCCAGGTGTTTTGAGACGTGGATTTGTAAGATCTCTTCTATCGGAGTCTTATCTAATCCACATCTCAAAACACCCAGGAGTCGCCCGGTGCGACTGTTTCTAATTGCGCGCGGGTGACTTCTGGTGTGCAGAGGAGGGTCTAAACACACACACACTTGCGGGTTTCCCCAAGCCACTGTTTTAAAATACAGGACAAAGCACTCCTGTCTAAAAAGGCCCTTGGAGTTCCGAAAGCATATGAACAAATCTTTGCAGGTTCAAGACCTTAACATGACTCTTATCTAATTACCTCACTCCATAATTCTTATGTACAGTATTAAACATATTCCCCACACTTTTAACAATGACAGAAACACATTCTTGAAGCATAATATAGCACACTTTCTGTTCCTGAAATCATCGTGCAAAGAGCTTCCAAGCATCTGGACCTGATTTAGGTCTTAAAATGGAGTAGGCAAAACCTTTTGTAAAACAAATTCCCCAAAGAAGGGTGGAAATTATTATTATTTTTATTTTATTATTTTATTATTTTGTTGATAATGATAATAAATTAATAATTCATAAATGAACTGGTTTTGCACAGTTCGTTATGCATAATACAGAGAACTGGTTTTCCGTTGCTGTAGGGTTCTTGGAAGAAACACAGAAGGAGCCGGAACACTCTTCCATTTCTCCATCCCACGGAAGCTCTGATTTGTCACAAGCCTTTCCTCCCACAGGGTACGATGTAGTTGAATGACGGAGCCTGAGACCTTGCTGCAAGCCATTCCTCCTCTGCTGTCTAACATTAGGGGTGTGCACCAGGGACCCACGTCGTTTTTCGTTTCGTTTTCATTTTTCATTATTAAAAACTGTCATTTTCGTTACCGTTATTAACAAAATTTCATTTTTGTTATTGATGTCGTTATCAGTATTGGTATCGATTTCAAGCGACATCAAAGATTTTGTTTTTGGTATTGTTTCAGTTGCTGGCAGAAGTGCCAGCAAACACCTACCCCAGACTTCTCAGAAGTTGAACTCCTTCCTCCCTTTTTCATTATAATGCAGTAGTAATAAGTGCACAATGACTATATGAAAAATTACTAATATGTATGTCTAACCTACACCTAATAACCTATACTATATGCAATATATTCCTATCTAAGTCTCTATATCAATAAACTTGCATCTTCTATGTGTTCTATCTGAGTATCTCTCTATCCTATTCCTATTCTATAATGCTAATATATGTAATAAAAAACCCTAGTATAGCTACTAATACCTATATAATATCTAATCTATAAATCTGTATATACAACTAATATATAATATGGACAGGGGGAGACAGACGGGGAGGGGAACAATAGGATATATCTATCTAATCTCTGTCTATATTATCTATATCGGTAATCTATATCTAGCTATCTAATCTATATACATAAACCTATATTCAGCCATTAATGGTGAATTTTTTGACAGGTTGGCACAAAGGAAATGATCCTGCAGGGAGAAGGGGAAAGGGGAAATTAAGGGTATAAGAAAAGGTAAGGTATAACACTGAGGGCTGGGGAAGATTTTTAGTGCAAGCACCAGAGTTCTGGAAACAAAACCTGACACAGCAATAGCTAACACAGAACAAGAGTCAAACAGCCTGGCCTTACAACATAAAGGGTTGCAGTGCCCTCCCCAGAGCACCCATGATTGGTTCTGGGAGGCAGGAGGCATTGAGCAATCACAGGATGCCATACAACTGCCTGGGATCTGCTTGCGCTGCTCATTGGCCAGCGATTACATCCATCAGGTCCTTCCCCTCCCATCATGGGCCCAGTTCAAGAGTTCAACACCATTTCTGGCTCCGAGGTGTGTGCTCCCTCCTCCCCTCTTCACATTTCCTTCCAAAAAACATCTGCCAGGCAATAACGAAATCAAAATTGATTTTGTTATTTATCTTAGTTATCGTTATTGCAATAACAATAATGAAGAATTTCATTATCATTACCAATATTACAAAACCGAAGTGCACACCCCTACAAATCATAAAGAACAGATCCACTTTCTGATGTTCTATTCCAGGTCCTAAAAGCCATAGCTGTTTATGGCTCACAGAACATATTTACTCTTTTTAAAAATAGTACTACTAATAATATATTTTATTTCTATGCCTCCCCCCGACAAGTGGCGCACTGCGTGCTTCACAACATTAGAGCAATAAAGTGCAATAAAACAACATTCAAATGTAAGTTCCATTTTAAAAGAGTTTTTAAAAGGGAAGGTAAAAGGTGAGGAAAAAATAAATCAAGAAGAACCAGCAGTGGATCCCCTGAAAGCATCAGGAGAATAAAAATGTCTTTTGAACTCAGTGGTATTATTGATCTTATTCTTCCTGACATCCCATAAAAATGAGTTCCAAAGGGTTAATTGCATGCTGAGTGAAAAAGGACTTCCTATTGTTTGTTTTGAACCAACAAAAGTGCCCCTGAGTTCTAGTTTTTTGAGAAAGGATAGATAACAGTGCCTGATTTGCTTTGTCAATGCCGTTTGTGATTTTTTAAGCCTCTGCCATAGTGCCTCTTTTCTAAACTGAATAGTCCTAACCTTAGGAGCCTTTCCACGTCTGGAAGCCGTTCCATACTTTTGACCATTATCCCAAGTTCAGTTACTTATTTTTGTATCAAAACCTTCTAATTTTTTAGCCAGTCCCATATTTCTTTGGAGGGCTGGAATTCATAAGTGATCATTTTATGTAGAAGATAAATTCTTCAGTGACTCTGGATAGTAGAGTAGCAACAGCAGGTCTTCTTGAGCCATTAATGGTGAGTTTTTTGACAGGTTGGCACATAGGAAATGATCCAGCAGGCTTAGATTGTCCTTGATAATTCTCTCACATGTATTTTGGACTTGCTTAATGAGATGTACAGCACAGAGAGAGAGAGAGAGCCATTTGGAAAAGGCACTGGGAGCCGCTATCACAGAGGGATTGGAAGTGCTTTTGCACTGAATGTGCTTGCCCAGGCACTTAGTAGCAAGAGAAGGAGAGAGATCTGACTTAGTTATGCATATCTGAATGCTGATATCAGACTCTGTGCTAGCAGGGACTGTAATTAGCCTGCAACTTATAAAATATCGTTCCACTCTCTGAGTGATTTTATTATGTGGTGGCTGTCATGTCAATTGGTATTTACTAGATCTGAAATGGGAACCTAATTTGGTGCTCGGGGGTAACACCTGCATTTCAGATACCGCTTCAGGTATCCAAACCAGTATCCGAACACTATTCGAGTACCGGGAAAACCGAAATTTCTGTTGTCTGTTTTTTTTAGTTCCCCAAATTATCCTCCCACCCCAAAAGAATACCCAGAACATTTTCTGAAATTCAGAACCTGAAGTAAAAAAATTGGGATGAAAATGGTATAGTGATATGTCGGCATTTTAGTGTTTGGGTTCCCTATCGGATACCATTTCAAGTAAAATGTATGCAATATTTAGTCAAATCGGATACCATCAATTCGACAAGTAAACCATTTTTGTGGGCACCCGTTTCAGCTGTAGTGTATACAGCGGGCGACTGCACTTTGCTTTGACTTACAGTGATAAAACATCTCACACTTTTTAACAAGCTGCTTTGTAAATGGAACAGCATAATAATAATAATAATAATAATAAGTATATATTTGAAGTTGTTTGCCAGAGTCAAGAGAATGACGAGGGAGATGAACCATGAATTGTCCCAAGATAGCAGGCCATAAAACGGGGGGAAATGTGTTTTGTGGTGCTAATCATCTATTATCATCTCAGACTTTAGCTAGGGTTTTGTAAGTTACTCTTGATTGTCTAATTTACCCTGGCAGTTCAAGCATGAACAGCTATTTTTTTCTCTCCCAGCGAGTTGTGTGAAGTTACAGTATGTCGTCGCTTTTCCTAATGAGGTTTTTTATTATTGTTTTGAATGTTTTCCTGAGCATGACTGACTTCTGACATTTTGTCAGATCTCATATTTGCAGCTGCTCTCATAAGTAAAAATTACAGCCATCTACTAGGGATGGGAAATCACACTGGAAATTGAGATCAGTTCAAAATCAGACCGACCCAACTTTCAATCCAATTTTAGATCGTATCAATCGGAATCTGGATTGGATTCCAATCAATATGGCCTAAATCCAATTTCTGCCCCCAGCTCTGCCTCCCCCAGACCACTGCTGGGAGTTGGCAGGAGTCTGGGGGAAGCAGAGCTAGGGGTATAGGGGCCACGCAGGGGTAGGGAGGTGAGTAGTTGCCTCCCAGGACTCCTGCCCGGCACCCACCTCCCCAAGACCCCTGTCTGTGCCCCCCCCATTCCAGCACCTGCCGTAGCTGTGCTGGGGCAGGCATCTGGGCAGGAGTCGGGTAAGTGTGTGACACTGGGCTGGGGTGGGGAGGGAGAGGGAGGGAGTTAATTAACTTACCTTTCCCCCCTTAAAACGTCTCTGGAGTCCAACAACACCTCACAGAAATACTAAGGAGGGCTGTGCATGCACAAAATGGAACTTTTTGTTTGTTTGGCCATGCATTTAACAGGCTGGGATAGGGATTTGGGAGGGTTTTTTAATGGAGTGTGTGTCTGTTGTAAACCACAGGATGAGCAAGAAAGAAATTTAAATAACTGAATATGTGCTGAAAATTATGCACATAGTTAAACACCTTGCTAAATCAGTGCTTTATTGCTTAAACGCTGAAGAGGCACTTTAGAAATACAATATGCAACCATTTCTCAGACCAAATCAGCAGTTTAATATCTTAGTCCCAAAACCAACACTATTAATTTTTGTCTATTTAGAAAACCTTAGATATTAGTTTCTGTAGCAGGTAAATAATCATCCTTTTTCATTACTTTCCACACAAGAAGGACATATTTTAGGAGTGTGCATGTCATTTTAATTTTATCGATAACGAAAATGAAATTTGTCATTTTCGTTATTGCAATAACGATAACGACAATGAATAATAACAAAACCAATAATGATGATTCACTTTGTTATTGCCTGGAGTTGTTGGTGTTTTTTTTTAGAGGGGAGGATGTAATTGCTGGCCAATGAGCAGCGCAAACAGTTCCCAGTAGATAGATAGATAGATAGATAGATAGATAGATAGATAGATCTGAATTTGAGGGGAAGGGAAAAGGAAAACTCAGAGGTATATGCACTATCTCTAATCTAGCTCTATTCTATATCTATCATGGATTGGAAAGGTAACGTGGTAGGGATATTAATGGAAGGATTTTTAGTGCAAGCATCAGCAGGTTCTACAAATGCACCCTGAAAGATCAATAGCTAACACAGAACCAGAGTCAAGCAGCCCAGCCCTGCAGTAAAAAGGGTTGTAGTTCCCTCCCCCAGAGCTTCCCTGATTGGTTCTGGGAGGCAGGAGGCATTGAGCAATCACAGGGTACCATTCAACTGTCTGGGACCTGTTTGCGCTGCTCATTGGCCAGCAATTACATCCATCAGGTTCTTCCAATTGCCTCCCAGTTCAAGAGTTCAGCACTGTTTCTGACTCCGAGATGTCTGCTCCCTCCTCCCTGAACCACATTTCCCTCCAAAAAACACCTGCTAAGCTGTTAGACAATACTGAAATCAATAACGACTTTTGTTATCATTATTGATTTTGTTAATTTTTTTTGTCATTTTCGTTATTGCAATAATTATAACGAAAATGACAAATTTCATTTTTGTTATATCAGTATTGAAAATGACATGCACATCCCTACACTGCCACATCACAGCTGGAGTGGGAATTTGGTTGAACCATGGGGGATGAAGGGAGGGGTGCCAGCTCGCGTGGCTGACTCCTCGCCCCCACCCCCTTGGCTATAGCAGGATCTCTGTCAGTGGCCCGGCTGCCCTGCAGGGGGCCCATTCATCTGCTCAGCTCCCTGCACTGACCCCACAGTGTGGCAGCTGCACTTGCCCACCATGGAGCCGCGGGGGTTTGGGCCTCGGCAACTTGTGTAGAGACAACCAGAAATTGAAGAACTCCATATATGATCTGTTATAAACTTCCTCTCATGCACCAAGTGGCATTAGACATGATAAATGGTTAAATGGACCATTGGTCTTATCCACTCTGGTGTTTCTTAAAATTGAGAGTCAGGAAGTCCTTCACAAAGAACATTTCCTCGGTGAGACATCCCCATTACTAAGCAGTAGGAGTACAGTTCTAGTTTCCAACCTGTCAGATCTCTACCCCATCACCCAGACATTGTCTACAGACATGACAAAATATAGAGCTTCCTGAATAGCAGCCTATATTAACAAACACAAAGGTTAATAGAATTTGAGCATCTTGAAATGTGGTTTAATTTGGAAGGCTCCAGTTTGTGAATATTAACTACTAGCAAATTAAATTATCCAATGACAAATCGCATCAGGCACTTACACTGTATCTATAAAGATTGTTGTTGCATTCTTCCAAGCAGTAGGGCGCAGGCAAATTCAGTGCTTCTGTTTTGGCTCAAGGTGTTCATTTGCAAATGACCAATCCATCATTTGTACTGAAAGGCAAATTGCTCCAAGCGTGTGTCACGTTGCTCTGAGGTGAAACAGTAGCTCTTTGATGTGACTTTGTCTAGACCATCACCCCCTTTGGCATAACAGAGGAGAGATTTCCTGTTCTGTTATATTGGGTTGAATTAAACTATTGGCTTCAATGACATAAATATAGGGGACCGGGTGATCCTAACGCATAAGTGCCATAAGTCTTCTTAACAGAAAAAACCCACTTGTCAATTTTCTACTTTAAAATATACTACCTGCTGGCCTGTGCAGTTTTTAAAATTCCTACAGAATCTCTCAGAACATTTTTTACTTGTTTTAAACGAAATCAATATGGGCCAGATCCAAATCCCAGTGATGATGTCAATGAGAACCATTCCATTAGGGTCAGAGGATTAATTCCTTCATGGAAATAGTGCGGCCCTGTTCCAGAGTCCGTTGAAGTACAGGAGTGCCATTCCATCAGTGTTGGTGGATTAATTCATGGCTTACTGCACTATCATTCAACACATGACTTCCTCCAAAAGGTATAAAGCAAGGGTGTCATTATGCAAGCATTGAGTGTGTATGATTGCAGGGTAACCCAACGTTTCCCAGTTTTCGTCTATGTCCATGTGCTCCAGCGGATGTTTTCACTTCTACAGACCCCTTTAAAAATTAGTATATGCTCTGTAGGCTGGATAGGAGTTGGGGAAGGAGGTGTTGAGGGAATGTGCTCAGGATGAGAGAAAAAAAGAGATCTATGCCTTGGATTCTCAACCTGGTGCTCAAGAGCACCAGAGTGCTCAGCCAATTGGTGAAAGTTACGATGTGCCCAGCATCAAACTGTGTTTTTCCACCATTTTAACTTCTGGCAATGCTTGCCTGCCCATTTTGTTGGGTGTAAAGCATCCACAACAAAGCCAACACATTTTTATATGACAATGGGTGTCTTTAGACATAATGTAGATCAGGTGTCAAAACCCCATAGCACGTGTTTGGTCATTGTGTGTACGCACCATAACAATCCCAACACCAATTTAGCCACCCAATGAACACGCGATGTGAACACATTGCACCACAAGGACAATTTGCGTGTTTTAGCTGAACATGTGGTCAGCGTTGTGTCTAATGATATTGCATGGCGTGTTGGCAGGTACAACACAGGGAACGAGGCGGCAATGCTTGCGCGCTGAGAACAGGTGGTGAGCAAAAGACCAATTTGTCTCAAGATGACTGTGTGTCTAAGCAGTACCATATGGCGAACACAGGACCAAGCTGGTGTTCCTATCAAGGTCAAAACACACATTCAGACACCCATTGATGTTATGTCCAAAGACACCCAATGACAAACATGATTTGAGAAACAGAGCTTGGAATTTCTTATTTGCTAAGAAACCTGCTCAGTCAGAAGGACATTTTGTCCCCCAAGGGTAGAAGTCAGGAAACCCTGATCACCACATAGAGTATCACCAACCAGAGGCCACTGAAGTGGGGTAGGGATTTGCTGAAGCTATGATGTGGAGGCAGATACTACGCAAGTAACTACTACTACTTATCTTTTCTATAGTGCTACTAGGCCTATGCAGCACTTTACAGTCTGACTTTTTGGAGACAGGTCCCTGCCCAATGGACTTATAATCTAAGATGGACACAGGTGAGGTTAACACAGGGACCAGACAGACAAACACATATTCCCATTTTACAGATGGGGAACTGAGGCTGAGAGGTTGTGACTTGCCCAAGGCCACCCAGGGAGTTCATGGCTAGGGTGGGTTTCAAACCCTGGCTTCCTCGGTCCAGGTCCAGTACCTTGTCCACTACAGCACACTGGTAGGACATGCTGGTTGTAGAGATGGAGACCACATCTATACCTGATGTGGTGCAGTGGCAA
>QEPC01011901.1:16846350-16898118 GCA_003113815.1 Sphenodon punctatus | reverse complement strand
AGCCTATATTAACAAACACAAAGGTTAATAGAATTTGAGCATCTTGAAATGTGGTTTAATTTGGAAGGCTCCAGTTTGTGAATATTAACTACTAGCAAATTAAATTATCCAATGACAAATCGCATCAGGCACTTACACTGTATCTATAAAGATTGTTGTTGCATTCTTCCAAGCAGTAGGGCGCAGGCAAATTCAGTGCTTCTGTTTTGGCTCAAGGTGTTCATTTGCAAATGACCAATCCATCATTTGTACTGAAAGGCAAATTGCTCCAAGCGTGTGTCACGTTGCTCTGAGGTGAAACAGTAGCTCTTTGATGTGACTTTGTCTAGACCATCACCCCCTTTGGCATAACAGAGGAGAGATTTCCTGTTCTGTTATATTGGGTTGAATTAAACTATTGGCTTCAATGACATAAATATAGGGGACCGGGTGATCCTAACGCATAAGTGCCATAAGTCTTCTTAACAGAAAAAACCCACTTGTCAATTTTCTACTTTAAAATATACTACCTGCTGGCCTGTGCAGTTTTTAAAATTCCTACAGAATCTCTCAGAACATTTTTTACTTGTTTTAAACGAAATCAATATGGGCCAGATCCAAATCCCAGTGATGATGTCAATGAGAACCATTCCATTAGGGTCAGAGGATTAATTCCTTCATGGAAATAGTGTGGCCCTGTTCCAGAGTCCGTTGAAGTACAGGAGTGCCATTCCATCAGTGTTGGTGGATTAATTCATGGCTTACTGCACTATCATTCAACACATGACTTCCTCCAAAAGGTATAAAGAAAGGGTGTCATTATGCAAGCATTGAGTGTGTATGATTGCCGGGTAACCCAACGTTTCCCAGTTTTCGTCTATGTCCATGTGCTCCAGCGGATGTTTTCACTTCTACAGACCCCTTTAAAAATTAGTATATGCTCTGTAGGCTGGATAGGAGTTGGGGAAGGAGGTGTTGAGGGAATGTGCTCAGGATGAGAGAAAAAAAGAGATCTATGCCTTGGATTCTCAACCTGGTGCTCGAGAGCACCAGAGTGCTCAGCCAATTGGTGAAAGTTACGATGTGCCCAGCATCAAACTGTGTTTTTCCACCATTTTAACTTCTGGCAATGCTTGCCTGCCCATTTTGTTGGGTGTAAAGCATCCACAACAAAGCCAACACATTTTTATACGACAATGGGTGTCTTTAGACATAATGTAGATCAGGTGTCAAAACCCCATAGCACGTGTTTGGTCATTGTGTGTACGCACCATAACAATCCCAACACCAATTTAGCCACCCAATGAACACGCGATGTGAACACATTGCACCACAAGGACAATTTGCGTGTTTTAGCTGAACATGTGGTCAGCGTTGTGTCTAATGATATTGCATGGCGTGTTGGCAGGTACAACACAGGGAACGAGGCGGCAATGCTTGCGCGCTGAGAACAGGTGGTGAGCAAAAGACCAATTTGTCTCAAGATGACTGTGTGTCTAAGCAGTACCATATGGCGAACACAGGACCAAGCTGGTGTTCCTATCAAGGTCAAAACACACATTCAGACACCCATTGATGTTATGTCCAAAGACACCCAATGACAAACATGATTTGAGAAACAGAGCTTGGAATTTCTTATTTGCTAAGAAACCTGCTCAGTCAGAAGGACATTTTGTCCCCCAAGGGTAGAAGTCAGGAAACCCTGATCACCACATAGAGTATCACCAACCAGAGGCCACTGAAGTGTGGTAGGGATTTGCTGAAGCTATGATGTGGAGGCAGATACTACGCAAGTAACTACTACTACTTATCTTTTCTATAGTGCTACTAGGCTTATGCAGCACTTTACAGTCTGACTTTTTGGAGACAGGTCCCTGCCCAATGGATTTATAATCTAAGATGGACACATGTGAGGTTAACACAGGGACCAGACAGACAAACACATATTCCCATTTTACAGATGGGGAACTGAGGCTGAGAGGTTGTGACTTGCCCAAGGCCACCCAGGGAGTTCATGGCTAGGGTGGGTTTCAAACCCTGGCTTCCTCGGTCCAGGTCCAGTACCTTGTCCACTACAGCACACTGGTAGGACATGCTGGTTGTAGAGATGGAGACCACATCTATACCTGATGTGGTGCAGTGGCAACGAGAGCTGTGAAGGAAGATGCAGCAGTGGGGAGGAGCCTGATTCCAGAAGTAGTTCCGGTGCGGATGGACTTCCCTCACGCATGTCAGGGCGCAAAATCCTGCCTTGACATGCGCGAGGGAAGCCGCAGCAGAACCCCATTCACACGGACTCTACTTCCACCATCGGACTCCACCCCGCTGCCGCGTCTTTGCTCTTCCACCACCACTGCCACAGATGTTAATGCGGTCAGAGTCTGGCAAGTCTACTGTAGCACGCTACAGGTAGATGGGATTGCCTAGCTCTGCCTAATGGTAGAGCCAGACCTGCCTCCAACATTTTGAGAGACTCCTCCCTTATGCCCCTTTGCAGCATCTGTGGTCAGCTGGGAGTGCCCCCTTGCAAGTTCCATCATTTCAATGCATCCATACAGTAAGGATATGAAGAGAAGTGTTTTACTGTTTTCGGTTAATGCTCCGCAGCTCTGGAACTCCCTTTTCTTGGAGGTTCATCAAAACCGTAACCTGAACATCTTCTGAAGGCAATGTACGACTTGTCTATTTGTCCAGGCATTTAATAGGTGGGGTTAAGGTTTGGGGTGTTTTTATTGGTGTTTTATATGTGCTTTTATCTCTGTTTTTTTAATTTGTGCTTTTATGATGCTGTTGGCCGTCCTGAGATTTCAAGGAAAAACCAACAAACTGACTGACTGACTATTTTTTATTGATATCCACCTGACCTTTTCCCTTAACTCTACCTCAACAGAGTAACAAGCTCCTGCCTTATTCCTTTGTGGTCTCATGCTTCTTCTAATCTGTCTTTTGACAAATCAAATATTCAGATATTTTAATTTCCCCCCCAGAGCGATGTGCCAGGTTTGAAACCGAGCTCCTGTTTTCTCACCTCCATTATCCTCCTAGGTACTAGGTTTACAGGAAGGTCACGTCAAAGAACACAAATTCACATCACAACAATATGACACTGTCCTGGAGCCATTTCCTTTCTGCTTCTCATGATTAATTGTTTATTTGCAAATGAGCCCCTCCAGCCAAAATCCTAGTCCTGACTTTGACTGCATCCTGCTCAGAAACCTCTCTTGATTTCAGAAAATTTCACTCAGTTTCTCTTTCCACTGACAGCTGGAAAGTCAGACCATGTTTACTGGAAGGTTTCTAATCTTTGCAGAAAGGAAGTTTGTGCTTTTGCAAGGAAAGAAAGAATTGGCAGCTTTGGGTAATGTTGAGAGAAGAAAATAGCTCAGTTGGTAGAGATTGTAAGAGTCTTATCCCGTTTTTACATGAACCTCATTTCTCCAAGACTTTTGAAGTCCAGGAGAAACAAACTGGGGGGTGGGGTGGGGAGGGGGACTTTAGACATTCATCCCCCGCTACCAGAGATTAGCCGGGCACCATTGGAAGCAGCAGGTGCTGGTGAACTAGCACATGCTTGGAGACCTGGACTTGTAAATCTCTTATACTGATTTTTTAAAACTCCGGGTCTCCAAGCATGCATTAGTTCACCAGGGCCCGTGTTTCCAATGGGGCCCAGCCAACTTCCAATAGTAGGGAGTGGATGTCTAACACCCCACCCCCGCATGCAAGTTTGTTTCTCCTGGACTTCAGAAGTCCGGGAGAAATGAGACTCGTGTAAAAATGCCCTTAACGTCAAGATTGTGGGTTTGAGCCCCATGGTGGTGTTTTACTCCTGCTTGTGCACACCAGATTATGGGAAATGTTTCCTTCCTGCAGGCTGCTTTGAAAATGAATACAGACTGCTTAGGAGTTTGGGGGGGTGGGGCGAGGGTGTTTAAAGGGTGTGCTCTGTGTGGGGAATGGGTAAGGTCCAGTTCATGGATCCATGCCAAGGGTGGGCAAAGTTCTCAAACCCAAGAGCCGCCTTGGCAGGAGGGGTGGGGTCTAAAATGATTCAAATAAATAAATAACAAAATTCTCATATTACCTATAGTCACAAGACAAGATTGTAAGCTCTCGGGCAGGGATCGTGTCTATTTTATTCTTTGTAAAGCACCAGGTACATCGCTGGCACTATATAAAAGCTTATAATAATATTATTATTATTATTATTATTATTATTTATTATTACGATTATTATTATTATATTTTACATTGATTGTAGGTTTCCACAATCTTGGGAGCAGGGCAGCATGGCTTTTCCCAGCCCCAACTCCCTTAGGCCAAAACCTCAGTTCCCAAGCAGCCCAGTGGAGGGTTCAGTCAGCAGTAATAGCAGCTCAAGGTACATTGCTTCTGTTTCCACAGAAACTAGAAGGCTCCAGCAACAGCAGCAGTATAAATGGTGGTTCTGCTTTTCTTGCTCCTAAAGAAGCCACTTTGGGTGTAAACAGACGGACAACAGCTCCGCTTTTGCCTGCGCCAGCTCACTTCATCCCTGGGTTGACTTGTCCATCTGAAGAGTGATCGGTCAAACCGGAGCAGGCTGGCTGCGGTTGCTCTGGGGGGAAGTCCTACCGGCAACTCTCAGGAAGATCCCAGAGCACACCTTGCTGGCCAAATCTAGGCAAAAGGAAAACAAGGAACGGTGTCTGTCTAAATGGGCCCGTGAGCTCTTGCCGAACACCCCAAGACCACAACTGCCACCAGACCAAATGACCAGAGCAGCTGCTGTCATCATGTTCTATTACCTGGTTACCAGAGGAAGCCACAGGGCCAGACCATACGGTTAGCACTCCTATTCATGTGTTCCTGAGCCGGGGGCTTTCCTGGGGCAGGGGGAAGGCATGTTTGCTGCCTCTGTGCTCGGTTGCCTCACCCTGTCTGTCTGGGTGAGTGAACCGAACTCTGTCTGTCTGTCTGAATGCAGGGTGTCTGTCTGAATGCAGTCAAACCCATGGGTGCATGTATCCTTGTTTTGGTTACCAACACGCCTGCTCCAGGGCTCCAGCCTGCTCCCTGTTTGTCTAAAACTACCCATTGATGCACCCCCAGGCCCCAAGTCTGGCAAGAGTCACAGTACAAAGTTGTCTTAGACAACTTTTACAGGAGGCGCTGAAAAAGTGCCTCCAAAGATACACATAGAGAAACCTGCGCCGTGTGTGTGTGTGTGTGTGTGTGTGTGTGAGGTTAGATGTTCCCCTGAGCTACCGGCAGTGACATTGCTCCCATTTTAAGCAGCGGCCACTGAGAAGAAGAGTAGGTTTGAAGATGCAGCATCATAAAACCTACTCTAGAGGGTTTTACAACACCACTTCTCCAAACCTACGCTTGTTCTCAGTGGCTGCTGCTTTGAATGGGAGCAACGTCACTTCCGGTACCATGGGGGAATGTCTAACACCCCCCGCACAGGTTTCTCTCCCTGCATTTCTTTGGAGGTGCTCTTTTAGTGCCTCGTGTAAAAGTGGTCTTAGAGCCGGACATGACTCCCAAGCTGCCATTTTCCCACCTCTGATCTACTCCATGGATCCATCACCTCTCCTTGAGCATGCTCTCTTCTCAATCAACTCCTTTTTCCTGTGCTCATTCTGTCGGTGCTAATGATACGGGTATGCCCTTATTTGTGATATGTGTTTGGCAATGAGCCATTAATAAATAAATAGACAAATACCAAAATAAAAGCACAAATAAAGGCAAATATAGGAGACTTGGTAGGTAGCGGTCTGTTTTACAAGTTAAATCAAAACATTGAATGATCCATGAAAAGAGAAAGGTATCTCGTACTGTTTCCGCTAAATGCAATCAACAGAAAGGCTAACACAGGCAGTCATAGTTTCATTACAGTGTTTTCCAAAGTAAGTGACAATCCACCGGGGCCTTCGCTGTTGGTTTTGTAACACACACATCTTCTCTGTGGAAGCCGGTGACTTGCATTTCGTTACAAGTTGGGTTCGACTTACCAAACACTTTCCCCTCTGCTGGGAATAATTCTCAGTTCAGCTTAGCCTGCTCTCACCTGACCCAAGCTGGTCTTGTGGCTGGAAATCCAAATGGTTTTGAACACTGCTTTAATAATAAAGCATAAATTTTAAAAAATCACGACTCTGCATTTTTATTAACCTACTTTCCAATAGCAAGAAGAATTACGCAAACACCCTATCTATATGTGTGTGCGTGTGATTGCCCATGTGTGCATATGTCCACTAAATTTGGTACAGGGGCTGAAGGGTGGATAACAACAAATAAAAATACTATAAAACAAGTTGCAAAATCCACTTCAAATCTTTTCACCCTCCCCCCACAAAAACGTGGCCAAGTAAAAAGATCTTTAAATGTTTCCAGGAAATGTTCAGGATCAGACTTTAGCAAACCTCCAGGGAAAGGGAATTCCAGAGTTGTGGAATAGCCACCGAGAATGCCTCTCTATATACTCTTGCTGTACAGACTTTGTGCAGTGATTGTACTTCCAAGGGTACACTCCCAGCTTACCTCAAATCATGATATAATTAGAGCCGAAAGGCGTACTTGCAAAAACAGGTATGCTCAACAAATTTCTGGTACACAAATCGACCCGACAACATCAGGTACCGATTGGTACCTGATTGCAACCCAATTCGGTTACCCGATGTCCTGAAATGCAGTCCCAGAATGTCAACTTCTGGTACCAATTTTGTCAACTTTCATACCAATTTTCAGACTTCCGACACAGTTTTTCTGTGTTTCCATCCCGGAAAGTTGACTTCTGGTTCTGGAAGCTCAACTTCTGGTCCTGATTTTTTTGTCTTCTGATCCCATTGGTTTTCTTCACCAATTTTTCAGTTTTCTTTCCCAACATACTGATAGATAATAAAAAAAATCAGTACCAGAAATTACAGATTTTGGGGGGTATCCGGATCAATATGTAGGTAGCCATTGAGTACTCAACAAGGTACTCAAAATAACAGGCATTTCCCCTGGGTACTAAATTAAGTACCTGTTTCAGTTCTATATGTAAACGTGGGGAGAAGGTAGTCTTTCAGGTGTGTGGAAGTATATTTGTGAATCCCGAATTGACTACTCATCTCATTTTAGTTGCAATTTTGAAATTATTTGTCTATTTGTGGTCTTCTCTGAGAAAATGTGTCTGGAACTTATGTGTGGAGTTATTTCAAAGACTTTGAAATAATTATCATTTAAAGCAAGAATCCAAATGGAGAGCATCAGTCTTATTTGCTTTGTTATTTTTATCTTCTCTAGTGGAGTTTTCCCATTGTGCCTTGAAGCATTGTGTAGGTGACAGCAAGGGAGAAAAAAAACCCACAGCCTGATATTTCTTAGGTGTCATTCCTCAACTCTATAGCGCTTTTACTAATAAGCCCTCCTCCCACCTGCTTTTTCACATCTTTCCCGCTTGCTCCTAAAAAGAAACAGGCAAACAGGTACATTTGCAAATGACNAGGTCCTGATTTTTTTGTCTTCTGATCCCATTGGTTTTCTTCACCAATTTTTCAGTTTTCTTTCCCAACATACTGATAGATAATAAAAAAAATCAGTACCAGAAATTACAGATTTTGGGGGGTATCCGGATCAATATGTAGGTAGCCATTGAGTACTCAACAAGGTACTCAAAATAACAGGCATTTCCCCTGGGTACTAAATTAAGTACCTGTTTCAGTTCTATATGTAAACGTGGGGAGAAGGTAGTCTTTCAGGTGTGTGGAAGTATATTTGTGAATCCCGAATTGACTACTCATCTCATTTTAGTTGCAATTTTGAAATTATTTGTCTATTTGTGGTCTTCTCTGAGAAAATGTGTCTGGAACTTATGTGTGGAGTTATTTCAAAGACTTTGAAATAATTATCATTTAAAGCAAGAATCCAAATGGAGAGCATCAGTCTTATTTGCTTTGTTATTTTTATCTTCTCTAGTGGAGTTTTCCCATTGTGCCTTGAAGCATTGTGTAGGTGACAGCAAGGGAGAAAAAAAACCCACAGCCTGATATTTCTTAGGTGTCATTCCTCAACTCTATAGCGCTTTTACTAATAAGCCCTCCTCCCACCTGCTTTTTCACATCTTTCCCGCTTGCTCCTAAAAAGAAACAGGCAAACAGGTACATTTGCAAATGACACCAGGGCTGAACTTTCAGCCAGAGCAAAATGGGGTTGGGTGTGTGTGATACGTACATGGGTGCCTCCACACTTTATTCCAGTGAGAATGAATTTGGCATCTAACTATTACTTCATCACACTTCGTTAAGCAGGAGTTGAGCTGAGTTTCATTTCCTGCAACAGGAGGAAACGGGGAACCACGGTCGGAGGGATGGGGGGGCAGTGTAGCCATGATTTTTAGGGAGACTTGGGCTGTTCTGAGGTATCCGGTGTGATCTATATTGGCTACTGAGGGTCTCCACCTGGTGCTTGATTTGGCAGGGGACAGTTTGGGAGTTTTGCTGTTATACCATGTGCCTAGCAACCTTCCTACATGCTCTAGCGGAGTTGGTGTTGGGGGTGGTATTGCGATCCCCGAAGACAGTCTTGAGGGGCTTCAACATACATGTCGATGCTCACCTTAGGGGTGTGGAACATGAGTTCATGGCCGTCATGGCAACCATAGACCTGTCCCAGATGGTTAGTGGCCTGATGCATTAGGGGGGACATACCTTAGACCTTGTATTTTGCTGTGGCCTTGAGGCAAGGGAGTCTGTTGGTGGGGGAGATATCAGTGATGCCCGTGTCATGGATGGATCATTACCTCCTGCTGGCCTCTCTCCTGGCTCATATCTGCCCCCAGAAGGGCATGGAACCATTCTGAATGGTTTTCCCCCGGAGACTGATGGAACAGGAGTGGTTCTGGGATGCTCTGGGGGACATACCTTCTGATCTGGACAACTGTCTCATTGATGACCTCATTGTGCTGTGGAACACCTTTCTGACAGAGTCCATTGATCAGATGGCTCCAAGGCATTCGCTTCCCAGGTGGAAGCACCATAAGCCTCCCTGGTTTTCGGAGGGGCTGTGGGTGCTGAAGCAGGAGGGGTGACGTTTGGAGCAACAGTGGTGTCGTTCGTGTGCTGAAGACGACAGATTGTGGCATAGAGCTAGTTTACGAGTCTATGTTGTGGTTATGTGGGCAGCAAAAAAGGAGTTTTTTGCTGCCCTCATTGTGTCTGCAAAATCCCATTCAGCGGAGCTGTTCCAAGTGATGTGGGGGCTGGTCAGTCTGGCCTCCCACCACCTAGGAGTGGAGTCATCTTGCACCTGCTGTGACATATTTGTGGATTATTTTGTGTATAAAATCGCTCGGATTCATCACGGTTTCGATGCCGCACTTCTTGCAGTGGGGGAACCAGAGGTTATGGAAGCCCCAGTCTGTGGGATCAATTTCAGACGGTGACCCCCGACCTGTTGTGAATTAGATCCATGCCCATCCTGACTGGTTAAGGCCTTCTGGGAAACAATGGGGCTGTTGCTGACTGGGGTGTTCAGTGCCTCCGTTAGGGAGGGCAGGGTACCAGGTTGTCTTAAGGAGGTGGTGGTGAGGCCTCTGCTCAAGAAACCATCACTTGACGTTCACTCCCTTGCCGGCTATCAGCCAGTCTCTAACCTTCCCTTTTTAGGGAAAGTTATTGAACAGGTGGTGGCCCGGCAGTTGCAGAAATATCTGGATCGTGTCGATTTTCTTGATCCCTCGCTGTCGGAATTTTGCCCGGGTTATGCTACTGAGACTGCGCTTGTGGCTTTGGTTGATGACCTGTGCTGGGAATTAGATCAGGGTCATTTGGCCCTGCTTATTTTATTAGATCTGTTGGTTGCTTTTGATACCGTTGTCCATGAGATGTTGGTGACGCACGTGCGGGACTGTGCGGGGGTGGACAGAATGGTTCTTATTTTATTTATTTATTTTTAAAAATCTTATTACCCCGCTCCTCCTGCCACAGGCAGCTCAGGGTGGCTTACAATCAATAAAATCCATAAAATAAACAACAATGAAACCAACTGGTTCCGTTCTTTCCTGGCCGGAGGAACTCAGCGGGCGGTGCTTGGGGATTATTTTTCATCATACCGAGAACTCTCGTGTGGAGTCCCGCAGGGTTCTGTTCTGTCCCCTCTCCTGTTTAACATGTACATGCAGCCGCTCGGCGAGGTGGTCAGGAGGTTTGTCATGCGGTGTCATCAATATGCTGATGACACCCAGCTATACTTCTCTTTTTCATCAGACCCAGGCCTGGCAGTTTTGGTGCTTACTGGGTGTCTGGTAGCTGTAGGGGTTTGGATGAGAGCAAATTGACTGAGGCTGAATCCAACAAGATGGAGGTGAAGCTGGTGGGTAAGGTGATGGGGGTGACGGCCCCCATCATTGATGGGATCTGTTCTCCGTTGGTTCTCGAGGTAGTGAGTCTGAGGGTGCGCCTTGATTTGGATGCTCAGGTGGAGGCTGTGGCAAGAAGTGACTTTCGCCAATTACATCTGATGCGTCGACTTCGGCCGTATGTTTCAGACTCTGACCTGGCCACCGTCACACATGCTTTCATCACCTCTAGTCTAGACTACTGTAATGCGCTCTATGTGGGGCTACCCATGGTGATGTTTCAGAAACTGCAGCTGGTGCAGAATGTGGAAGCCCATCTCTTGGTGGGACTGGGCTGTCGGGAATATATTACACCAATTCTTCGATCGCTGCACTGGCTGTCTATAGTCTTCTGGGCCCTATTCAAGGTGTTGGTGCTTGCCTATAAAGCCCTAAACAGCCTTGACCCGACCTACCTGCGGGACCGCCTCACCCCTTGAGCCCTGTATCGGCCCCTGCGGTCATCGGGAGATGCTCTCCTCAAGGTGCCCTGAGTTTTTCAAGGGGCCACAATGGGGAGGGCTTTCTCTGTGGCTGCTCCACGGCTGTGGAACTCCTTGCCATTAGAGCCCGTTTGGCCCTGGCTCTCCCCTCTTTTCGATGTAGGTATAAAACCTGGCTGTTCCTCCTAGTTTTTGGTGGGGAGGTAAGGTAGGGTGGGGTAGAAGGGTTTGGTTTGGAGATAGGCTTTGGTTTTGGGTAGTTTTCTGTTCTCCTATTTTGATGTTTTGATGTTTTAAAGTTTTTATTGTGAATGTACGCCGTCCTGGGAGGGGCAGGGTATAGAATTTTGGAATAAATAAACAGCGTTACTTAATAACTGCTGAATATTTATTGTCTAAGGTTGGGCTTTGATGGGGCTACTCTGCTATAAACGGTTTGTGACTCAAGGCCGAATACTGAAATATAAAGTTTAATCAATCTTCTCTATTTATTAAAAAAAATATTTAAAAAAAAAAAAAAAAAGATCCATTGTGCCCTTGCTTACATATGTATTTAGTTGATTTAACAACTGATTACTTGTGGCAAGGGTGGGGAACCTTTTTCCCTTCCAGGGGCCACTCTGATAATTAGTAAAAGCTCTGGGGGCCGCATAGAACTTGGGGGCAGGGACAGTTAAGAGGTGCCCTCAGGCAGAGGCGGGTCAAGATCATGGATCTCTCCCCTATCCCTGTGTGCATGCCCTCATAGATGCTTCCCTTACCCCAAGTTCAGTTTTTCAGTGCTGGAGGATAAGAACTAGTTCAAGTGTCAGATCCAGGAACTGCAAAGGGGCAACATAAAAACTAGTCACTGGCCACATTTGGCCCCTGGGCCTGAGGTTCCCCATCCCTGGGTGAGGCCACACAAGACATTATCCCACTTTGGGCAACCTTACCGAACATGCAGCAGATCATATGCAGCCGCCAGATGTTTGCCCAGTTCCACCCCAGGGTGGGCAGCCGGCTGCTACGCAATGCTTTGGCCAGAGAAGGCTGTTAATGAATCATGCATTATCGTTGCCTCACCTGGAGAAAGGTTGCCCGATGTGTGATAATGGGCCACTACCCATAAATGTCTGGTCGGCCTGTGCAGCCCTACTGCGAGGTTAGGTCTGAGCATCAGGCCTGGAGGAGTGTGCTTACCCCACCCGCTAAACAACTGATATTGGGATGGAGGCCTTCAGGAGTGACACTCTCCCCATCCACCAAAAGTGGCCCATCTAGAAGCCGCCACCACCATCCTCCAGTGGCTCACCTGATGTTGCTGCTGCCACTGCCATTGCTGCCGCTAGGGCTCCCTGGCCTCACTGAGAAGCCATGCTGCATGGCCCCCAGGTACCATCTACCCTTTCCCCTTCTTGGAGGAGGGGGCGGGGCCAGGGTGCACAGCCAGGACTTCCAGGCCTTTTGCGGCCAGAAGTGGCCTGCCTCCTGGCCCGTCCAGAAGCTGCCACCACCATCCCCCAGCAGTTCAACTGGTACTGCTGCTACTGCCGCTACCACTGTTGCTGCTGCTGCCACCGCTCCTAGACCCCAGCCTTGCTGAGGAGTCATGCTGCCTGGTCACCAGGTACCATCTACCCCCGCTTGGAGGAGGGGGGGCGTGGCCAGGGTGCACGATCAGGACTTCCAGGCCGCAGGCATGTGCCACAGGCAGAGCACCTAAGGGCTGCACTAAAGGACCCTTAGGCGTGGCCCTTAGTGGGACTGGGGAGTCCTAGGGGCCATTAATAGCAGACAAGGGGCAAAACTGTTTTAGGGGTAAAAGGGGTGGTGATGGGGATGGCTTGTCTGTTTTGTGTGGGAGGGGGGCAAGAGGACTGGGTTGGGGGGAGGGGACGGTCCCCTTGGTGAGAGGGAGTGGTGTGGCCCTTTGGAGAGGGGGAGTTACCCTTCTATGAGAGAGGAGGGTAGGGTGTGTGTGGGATGGGGGTGGGGGGACGGAGGGGTGCAGTCCTTTGGAGAGGGGGGTTACCCTCCTATGCAAGCAGAGGGCAGGGGGTGTATGGGTGGGTAGGGATATCCCTCAGGGGGCTCGTGGGATAGCCTTTGAGGGGGCAGACTGGGGGGGGAGTCTGCAGCCATAGGGATTGTGTTTGGCCGGGGGAATTATGGTCCTTCTGGGAGGTGAGTTAGATCTGTGAGATAGGGTAGATGTTATATACCTATCCTGCTTAATGGCCCCCAGGCAGGTGGTGAGGTGATCAGAAAGCAGAGGGCCCCTGGCCTTGGTTTGCTGCTGGTAAATGTGAGGTCGGTAGCCAACAAGTCAACTACGGTCCGGGAGATTATCCTGGATGAGGCGGCCAACCTTGCATGTATTACAGAGACCTAGCTGGACACTAAGTCGGGGCCTATATTGGCTGACCTTGTTCCAGCTGGGTACTCCATACAGCATTAGCCATGGCTGGGGGGGCCAGGAGGGGCCGTGTAGCCATTATTTTTAAGGATACACTGTCTGTGAGATTTCCTCTGCAATCTACGATGGGGATAGAGGGCCTTCATCTGATGTTGGATTTGGTATAACTGCTGTTACACCGGGCACCCACATGTGCAGCAGTTTCCCTGCCCGCACTGACCGAACTGGTGTCGGAGTTGGTCTTGTGGTCCTCCAGGGTGATAGTTCTGGGGGACTTCAATATCCATGCCAATGCCACTTTTGGAGGGGCAGAGCATTAGTTCATGACCGCCATGGCAACCATGGGCCTGTCTTAGAGAATGGTGGGCTCCACACATGTTGGAGGACATACCCTGGACATGGTATTTTGCACAGGCCTTGAGACGGGGTATCCGTTAGTGGGGGAGGTATCATTAGTGCCCCTGATGTGGACGGATCATTATCTCCTCCGGGCCGGTATCCTGGTGCAAGTTGGCTCCCAGGAGGATGTGGAACTGGTTAGGGTGGTTCACCCCCGAAGGCTTATGGAACCAGGACAGTTCCAGACCGCTCTAGGGGATGTTTCCTCTGATCTCAATGGCCGCTTACTTGATGACCTCTTGACCATGTGGAATTCTGTGTTGGTGGAGGCCATTGACTGTGTGGCTCCCAACACACGCACAGTTCAAGAGTTCAACCCTGTTAAGACTCCGAGATTTCTGCTCCCTCTTCCCCTCTCTACATTTTCTCTCCAAAACCCAACTGCCACAGCACTACTAATGACAATGGTAACGAAATTGTCTTTTTTGTTTCTTGTTATCGTTTTTGTTATCATTTTTGTTATCAGTTTTGGTATCATTTTGGTATCGTTTTTGATATCGCTAGCAGTATTGATATCAGTATCGATATCGGTATTGATATCAGTATCAGTGTCATTACCGTTATCGGTATTCTTGGTTGTCGTTTTTGGTATTCCCGGTTGTTGTTTTCATTATCGTTGTCGTTATTCTCAGTTGTTGTTTTCATTATTGCAATAACGAAAATGACAATTTTCGTTATCGTTATTGTAATAAATAAAATGACATGCACACCCCTAATAAGAAATGTTGAAATGGTGCTAAAGTGGAGTTAACGTCATGTCTGTTTTCACCCCAAGGCTCCAAGATGAGGGTCTTTTTTACACCCCATGAAGATAAATTTGCTTTCATGTGCTCCCTGCATACCCAAGTAAATTCTTGTATCTCCTCACTCTGGTGCCTCTTCAAGTGAGTGCCATCTGCCATGTTGCGTACCTTGCCAAGAACACCACTCTATCTCCGGACTTGAGCGCCTGGCTCATTCGTCAAGCAACCTCTGTTCCAGGAAATGTTTTGGATTCTCTTTCTTTGCCCTTCTGCTTAGACGAGTCCTTCCCTTCATAGCACCTCGACTTCTGAGGAAACAATGAATTCTGTTACATTTTAAAGAAGCTACTTGTCTTTAGCTCTGAAATGAGTACCTGAAAAACAGGTATACCGGTCAAACTTCTGATACCCAAATCAACGTGTACATTTTGGGTACGAATCAGTACCCGATGAGTGATCAATTTGGGTACCCAATGTCCTGGTTAGGGGTGTGCACAAAGCACTTCATTCATTTTCATTTTCACTTATAAAAACCCTTTCATTTTCAGGTTTTTTTTAAAATAAAGGACTTTACTGTTTTCATTTATTTTTTGGTTTTATTTTATTAAAATATTTTTTTTTTTTTAAATCGCTGCACATGTGCAAATTGCTTCCAATGCTGCATGTGATTTGGAACATTTAGTTAATTAATTACAAAACCAAATGTATTAATAAGCCAATGACATTCATTTGATTTCATTCATTTTAGTTTTTAGTTTATTTATGCACAGACTGACTGCCCTTTTCCAAAATGGCACTGATGCCGCCAGCATCATTTTGGAAGAGGGCGACAGATGTGCAGGATAGCCCTGGTGTCCATTTTACATAGGTGCAGTCATTTTCTTGGAAAAAAAAAATTGTAATAAAATTTTAAAAATAAACTAACAATTAAACAAATGAAATGAAATGAATGTTGTTTGCTTATTCATTCATTTTCGTTACCTTAGTTATGAAATCAAATGGGGCTCCATTCATTTCCATAATTAATTAAAATGATATGAATTGCACATCCCTAGTCCTGGAATGTCTTGGAATGTTGACTTCCCGTCCCAGAATATTCACTTCCAGTCACCATTTTTGGGGTTTGTGTTCTGACTTTTCAGTTTTCCATTATGATTTTTAAGGTTTTTGTCCTGATTTTTTGATCAGTAACTGGAAAAATCAGTAAATTGATAGTCGAAATTATCAATTTTTCAGATAACTGGGTATCCAATTGGTGATCGTGTAGCCCATCAAATAAGTCCATGCATGGAATTTGGTGGAGATGGGTGTGTGTCTATGTAATGACTGCCCATTCACTGCACACACACCACAGCGCACACCCCATCCTCCTCCCCCCCCACACCATGGCCTGTTTGCAAAGGGCCTAAGTGTGTTATATAAATACTTCCTCAGAACAGATCAAATTCATCCCAGGTGCAATCCTCTTTAAATCTAAGGTGTTATATAAGTGCTTCCTCTGAACAGATCAAATTCATCCCTGGTGCAATTCTCATTAAAACTAAGGCAGTTCCATCAGCCTATAGTAAAAGCTGAAATTGGGTCAACAAGATCAAGGCTATTGATTTCCTACAAGGTAACCTTTCAGTATTTCCACAGCCCTGATAACACATTTTCATGTTAACTAAACCTTTTTCCGCCTTCCTGGTATGATTTATTATGCATGGAACTGACTAATCTCTGTCATTAGTACCAACATGAGCTTGATGGCTATGGAGATTAGCACTTGTCTCTGTGAGCAGAGGGGATCAAGAATGCAGCATTTCATTCCCCAAATAGCCCTACAACTTCCCTTCCTTCTTAAAGATAGCTCTCATATGGTACTGGGGGAATGTTCTTCATCCCCTGGGACCTCTCACATGGAGTCTGCAAGGTTCTATTCTGTCCCCTTTCCTGTTCAACATGTTCATGCACCCGCTGGGCGAGATAATGGGGGTGGGGGTTTCCTCTGGGTGGAGATGGGTGTTGGCTGGTGGCGGGGGGGAACATTTCCCTGGGTGGAGATGGGTGGGGGTGTCTGTGTAAATGCCTCTTTTGGTGGGTGTTGATGAGTGTTTGCTCCCGGCCAACACCCATCTCCACCCACCCCCACCCATGGAGCAACCAGCGGTGACGTCCAGCGGACCCATCTCCACCCAGGGAAATGCTCCCTATCCACCGGCCAACACCCATCCCCACCCAGAGGAACTGGGTGGAGGCATCATGTGTGCACAGGGCCCATGGTGATTGGCTGCAGTAGTGCCCTGCAACATGTATAATAAAATGTAACACCCATTTTATGGGTGTTAGAGCGTCTGTGTAAAAAGGGCCTAAATGGACACCCACCCACCTCCACCCACCATGCCAAAACACCCCCCACCCACCCCCGTCCATGTATTAAAGGCCTATATTATATTTATATTTTTATTTATGTTTTTAACTTATAAATTGTGAGCTACCCTGAATTGCTGACAGCAGGAGGGTGCAGGATACAAAATTTGTAATTAAATAAATAAATAAATAAATATCTTGGAGTGTGTTGATTAATATGTTATAATTCTAATGTATCTGTTCCCTTTCCACCACCTCTGAATTTTTTATTTTTTTTTATAGAATTGTATAGCCCATCATTTCCCTAAAGTTCAGGGCGGGTAACAACATGATAAAAAAAAAAAAAACATATAGGGAAAAAAAATGCATAAAACATCAAATATCCTCTATAGATCCCTAATGTATCACCTATCCCCACCTGCCAAATGGTTGGCCAAAAATAAATGGTTTACATTGTTTCTGGAAAATGCTAAGGCTCACGCTTTAATGAATCACTAGGGGGAAGTAACCAGGGGAGGCTGATTCCCCATCATCCCTATCCCCATTGGGCCATAGGGCTTTATAGCTATCCTCACTTAGATCTTGTCTGAATTCAACTTCAATTGGCTCACCTCCATTCAGTCCCCAGTTGGGTTGGATGAAAAAAAGAAATATAGTTGGTGGGTGTCATCACCATACTGATGTCACCACACTCCGCACCTCAGTGCCAGCTGAACCAGCAGCCTCGTATACACATTGAACATGAGGGGAGACAAGATGGAAACCTATGGGACCACACAATGTGAGGTCCCAAGTGTATGATGAGCAATTTCGCATCTCCACCCATTGGGACCTCCCCTAGAGGAATAATCAGAATTTCTCAAGAGCAATCCTGTACAACCCTCCCAGGCCATGCAGCCATGACAACAACACCACATGAATTGTGCTCAGAACGATATTGGAAGCCAGTGCAGACCCTGGAGAACCAGTGTAATGTGCTTGAGGTGACCCACCTCAAAACAGAAGCCAGGCTGACAAGTTCTGCACCAAATGCAGCTTCCAAACAGTCATGAAGAGCAACTATGTACAGTGTACTGCAGTAGTCTAACCTTGGGGTTATAAAGGCATGGATAATGGTGGTCATCCTCAAATCTTGACAGAAAAGGCTGCAGCCATCTCACCCAGGTGGACATGCTGAAAAGTGCTCTTGACCACCACTGTGACCTCAATCAATCAATCAATCTTTATTCAGCAAATTTGCTATTGACAATATGATTAGATATAAAAGGGGTAGAACAGGTAAAAAGAAACAACCTATAACGATAATAGTAAATCACAACCATCTCGGAGAGGGATAACTCTACAATCATTGCCAAAAGATAACCAAACCTCTGCGAGTGATAGAGATCCAATTTCTTTAACAGAATGTGGTACCAACCCTAAAGAGCTTTACACTCTCGTTCTAAGACCAGGAGAAACATTGTCGGCAAATAGATTAATGTCACATCTGTTGAAGCAAGTACGGTCAGATAAATATCTTCAGGCTCTCAGATATCCGGGGCATAACAGTGCTGATCCACTGCTCTCTCAGTACCATATATTGCACCACTGCGACCTAATCTTCCAGGAATAGTGAGGGCTCTAGAAGCACTTCAGGTATGTGAACCTGAGTAACCAGAGGAGGCTGAGTCCCATCAGCGAACGGAGTCCTTATCCCCCTCAGGTCACAGTGATGTACAACTATTAGCACTTCATCCTTCTCTGAATTCAACCTCTTTTGGCTCACCAGCATCCAGTCCCCAACAGCAGCCAGGTACTGGGAAAGAACTGAGACTGCAGAACCTGGGTTGACTGAAAAAGAGGTAGAGTCGGGTGTCATCAACATACTGTTGTCATCTCACTCCAAACTAGGGTTGTGCACCAGTCCCCCATGTCGCTTATATTTTTGTTATTCAAAAATGTCATTTTCATTATCGGTATTAATGACAATGTCGTTTTTATTTTTGTTATTGTTATTGTTTTTGTTATAATTTTTTATATCGGTATTGATATTGGTATCGGTATCGTTATTGATATTGGTACTCTAAGGGATACAGGGGAAGGGGAAAGGAAAACTATCTATTATCTAATCAATTATCTATATAACTATTCTAATCTAATCTACATGTCTATAATATATATCTATATCTAATCTATACTACCTATCTATATATAATGTACAGGGGGGGAAAGGGTAGGGAAAGAGAGAAAGTAAAATTTAGGGTATGAGGAAGAAAAGGTATTGGTGGGAATACCTAATAAATAAATAAATAAATAAATAATACAATGAGTACTAGGGAGGATTTTTTATATGCAAGCACCACAGTTCTGTAAACAGAACCTGACAAGCAGAGCTCTCACAGAACAGAGAGAAAAAACCTGGCCCTCCCGTTATAAAGGGCTGCAGTGCCCACTCCCAGAGCCCCCTTGATTGGTTGTGGGACACAGCAGGCATTGAGCAATCACACAGTGACATGACTGCTGGGGCCTGCTTGCGCTGCTCATTGGCCAGTGGTACATCCATTAGATACTGCTGAGCTGCTCGTTATCATGTTTATTATTTTGTTTTTCTCATTTTTAGTATCATTTTTGGTATTGTTGTCGATATTGATATTGATATTGATATCACTTGTATTCTTGGTTGTCGTTTATGGTATTCTTGGTTGTCATTTTCGTTATCATTGTCATTATTCTCAGTTGTCATTTTTGTTATTGCAATAATGAAAATGAAAATGGCAATTTTTGTTATCGTTATTGTAATAACGAAAATGACAGGCACACCCCTAAACCATAGAGTCTCACAAAGCAGCCTCAGATACAAGTTGGACAGGAGAGTGGACAAGGTAGAACCCTGGGGAGGTCCCAAGGGGATGATGAGCAATTGCCCTTTACCACTCACTGATACCTCTCTGACTGGAATGATCAGAGCTTCTGAACAGCAGTCCTGTGCACCCTTGCTAGGATGCATGGTCATACCAGCAACACCTCATGATCAATTGTATCAAAGGCCACTGAAAGGTCTAAAAAGATCAACAGCGTACAATTTCCATTCGACCCTGTTAGTCCTATTAGATCTATCAGCTGCTTTTGATATGGTTGATCATGAGATGTCGGTGGCGCACCCGCAGGAATGTGCAGGGGTGGGTGAAACTGTTCTTGAATGGTTCCGCTCCTCCTTGACTGGGAGAACCCAGCGAGTGGTGCTCAGGGAGTGTTTTTCATCATACCGAGACCTCACGTGTGGTGTCCTGCAGGGTTCGGTGTTGTCCCCCCTCCTGTTCAATGTATATATGCAGCCTTTAATTGAGGTGATCAGGGAGGTATGGCGTATGGTGTCACCAATATGCTGATGACACTGAGCTATACCTCTTCTTTTCAACCAGCCCAGACCCCGCAGTCTCCATGCTTACTCGATGTCTGACGGCTGTGGGGAATTGGATGAGGGCTAATTGGCCAAAGCTGAATCCCAACAAGACAGAGGTAATGCTGGTGGGGAAGGTGATGGAGTTAATGGCCCCCATCATTGATGGGGTCTGTCCTCCATTGGTTCCCCAGGTACAGAGTCTGGGGGTACTCCTCAATGTGCAGCTCCACCTGGATGCCCAGTTGGAGGCTGTGGTGAGGGGTGCCTTTCGCCAATTACATCTGGTACGTCGGCTTAGGCCGTACATCTCAGACTCCAACCTGACCACCATCACCACCTTCCCTCCTTTCATAAAATTTGTAAGACCTGGCTGTTCCACCAGGCGTTTGGTGGGGGAAATGGGTAGGGGGTGGAGGGAGGGGAGGAGAGGGATGGGATATACTGTGATATTTTAGAGTTTTATGATTTTCATTGTTAAACTGTTGTTGTGAGCTTCCCCGAGCTGCCTGTGGCAGGAGGGGCGGGATAATAAATGCTTTTAAATAAATAAATAAATAAATAAACTGCTTTGCTCCAGGCAGCTGTGGTCACTTGGTTTCCATGACAACCTGTCACATCTACAGCTGCGGCTACTTTAGGCTGCCTCAGGGCAGTGTGTGTGTGAAAAATGAATCCGGAACTTACTTGTGGACTTGTAAACCCAGAAGATTGAAACATCTGGAACGTTAACGTGTGTCTAATGCCCACTATCAGAGGCTGTTCCACTTTTCTGGGACTCAATCTTTATTTTATTTATTTATTATTTATTTATTTGCCATTTTTCTACCCCGCCCCCTCCTGCTCACAGAGCAGCTCGGGGCGGCTTATAAAATGCAAAGATTAAAAACATAATAAAACCACACACATAAATTATCATTAAAACATTAAAATACTCAAAATAAACTAAAAGGGCAGAAGTTATAGTTATGCCTGGTAATTACTCACTGATTAATCACTGGGATTATTTCCAGAATTCTGTATGAAGACCTACTTGAACATGTTACTTTAAATCAGTGGTTATCAAATTCTTTTGCCTGTGTAAGCCTATTTTGATATTTAAATATAATCACATCACTGTAGCAGAGTCAACAGTCAACATTGTAGCCCCTCCTCCCCCCTGCCCCCAGCCTACCGACCCACAGGCAAATGGCATAAAAGCACGTGTGGTCCTATCCCACAACTTGGGAAGCTCTTCTTTAATCCTACAAGATGCTGCAAGGGTGGAGAGTAAATCAAAACAAATTAACACATGTTGTAATTTGTTTTTGAGCATGTATAATTTATTAGATTTGTATTTTTTCTTCCTCTCAGATATCTGTTACAGTTTGTTCCATTTTGGTTTTTCTTTTGTTCTTCTCCCCCTCCCCCCAGTTGTTTTCTTTCAGTTGTTCCGGTATTTAGATTTAATGATTTCTGCAATAGCAGCACCATTTTGCATACACGATTGCCAGAAATGATGTAATTGAAATACTGAAATGAAAAAATAAATTAAAAATAACCAAATAAAAACAACTCCCAACTAGCTCCCCCAAAAGAAATACCCCCCATGGAAGATGATGATGATGATGATGATGATGATGATAAATACAATATAATCACATCACTGTATCAGAGTCAACAGTCAACACTGGCCGTTTTTACACAGGTGCCACTGCAGGCCCGATGGGTGGAGGTGGTTGGAGATGGGTGGATGAGCACACCGGCTGCACACCCATGGGGGCCGATCAGGGAGATGTTTACATGGACACCGCCGGGGGGCATGGGAAGGAAGGGGAGGGGCCGGCATACATCCATCAGGCTCACACTCTCCCAGGGCCACACTGAGGAAACACCCATGATGTTTACATGAATCGCCAGTACACTGAATGGACGGGAAACCACGCCCTGCACAGTGATGTCACAACATGGCTGAGAGAGGGCAAATAAAGCCGTGGCACATAGCACCACCCCTAGCGGGCAGGGGAGGAGGGAGCTGGAATGTCAAGAGATACAAAGAAGCAGCCCACGCCAAGCCCCGATACACAGGCCACACAGCCGGGCACCATGGACCTCATGGAACCCAGACCACACCTGCATACTACAGTGCACACAAGCACACAGGGAAACCCAGGAGGAGGAGGGAGAAAGGGGACCTCAACTGGAGGAGGGGGTCCGGGACCAAGTCACCAGGAAGAACAGGCGAGACCCAAAATGGGAGGGGACTACACCAACCCCCCCTGGCATGGACCACCACCCACAGAACCCCCCAAACCCTGGAACAACAGGCCAGGAACAGGACAGCAGGGTTGAGGGTGGCAGGTGCCAAAGCATAAGCCGGAGCCAGGATCGGAGGGCACAGAGCAGACAGCTGCTTCCCCCAAAACACAAGCCAGATGCAACACTACAGCAGTCCAATAAGCATGGGGCTTGGATGCACAGGGCTCAGGAGGAACCCCACACCACGGCAGGGAAGTGGGGAGGGGAGGAACATGGGAACCCACGCAAAAAGCATAGGGAGCACATCCCAGATGACAGGGTATCAAGGGGCCAAGCCAAAGAGGACCCATGGATACAAAGCACAACCACAGGGAGGGGGGGAACACAGAGCACAGAACCCATGCCCTGCCAGACAACCAGACACAGCCCACACAGAGGGGTACAACTGAGGTAAGGAGAACACAGACACCAGGGGGAAACAAGCAAACCAAACGGTAATTATAATCCGCCAAGAGCAACAGACTCACGGCACACACCAAAAACCACACAGAGTGGCTACAAGGTGGGGCAGCGGGTCAGATCCAAGCCCTCAGTAGGGCCAGTGACCCGAGACCCAGCTCTAGGTATCCACTTTAGAATGGTACAAGAGGGGTACCCGCTGTAGCACATGCAGGACCAGCTGCACCACCTCCACCTGCTCTCGGTCCTCCTGTTTCGCATCCCCTGCACGAAAGGAGAGAAGGAGCAGGAGCACCCCAGTAGGGCAACCGACAAACCACAACATCCAGGGAGCCCATAGACATTTGGGGGGGGGGGGGACAGACACACACACACGGAAATCCATAACAGCAGCACACCCAGCGTGCTGATGGCAAGGTGCCCCCAATGGAGCAACCATTCCACCTTAACAACGATCCAACCCCCCCCCCCAAGACCCATCCCTGATGACACCAGCTCCTACAGTAGCTGAGGGGACAGACTCACAGACACATCAGGACACTAGAGGCAGCTATACAGAGACAAGGTTTATTGGCACGGGGACCGGTATGATGCCACACCAGCCAGAGAGAGCTTATGACAGGGATGGGAAGCAGCGGGGGGGGGGAGAGGAACACCCCACAGTGACAGGGATAGGAGGCGGGGGGGGGGAGGAACACCCTACAGTGCATGGAAGGAGCAGTACAAACAATTCATGGAGTCCGAGGGGTTGGCAGGCAGACCTGGCAAGAAAGCATCAGTAGGTAGACCCACAGAACGCACCACCGGAGACAGACCGGGAGGCAGATGATTCACGCAGGTGAATGAAAGCCAGCAGCATGGCCAAGGGGCAGCAACAGCTCAGGTCCTTCATGGGGAGGGGGAGGGGGGATCCATGATGGAGGTTGCAACAAAGGCAGAATCACAGTGCAGGTGCTGGGCGACCATGGTACAAGAGCCTCTGGACAAGACCATCCCGGGCGAAGAGGCCTCGGCAGTATCCACGGTCACACATATGGGCATCCACCATGAAGCGGGACAGGAGGGGGTGTCCCGTGGCAGCAGCTGCTCTGACGTTTGAACGGCTCAGCACAGGTGTCAAGGCAGCCCTCTCCGGCACTGTGGGCCAGCTGGTCAGGAAGGGCCCACCGATATTAGGCGGAAGCAAACCAAGCTCCCCAAGGCGGTTCTGGCAAGCAGATTGAGGGCAAGTGATTCCATGGGCACGGAGGAGGACACAGGCATAGCAGCTTGTTACATATGGACCACCAGCCTGGAGGGCCAGACTGAACTCCTGATGACCGGCCCCCTGGCAAACAGCAGCAAGCTCCCAGGGTTCCCATGACAGAACAATGGTAGGTGGGGACCTACGGTCAGGTCAGCAGAGGGGCATGAAACTGAACACCATGGCATGCCTCTGGCACTCGAAACCCCTAAAGGGGTGCCCCAAAAGCCACATTTAATAGGACAGGAGATTGAAGCCATCACCCATGGAATGGGGGTCACTCACCAACAGCTGGACATCGCTGTTCCCAGAAGCATGGTGGCACAGACCGGTCACTCCTCCCCCACCAAACGATTGCTGCCATGACCCGTTCCATGGCTGGACATGGGCTGCACAAGGGCTGCGAGCTTGAGAGCAACCAAAGTGGATGATGAGCTGCTGTGTCTGAGCTCGGATGGGGCCACAGCTCGCAGATATCTGGAGGGTGACCGTGGCCAGCGGATAAAGCCCGGGCTCGCTGTGTCTGAGAACCTCAATCCCACACACAGGACATACCCATCCCTGCTCGAAAAGGATCAGGGGGGCAGCACAGGGCCCAGGGGAGGAAGGGATAGGAAACTATCAACTATGTCCTAGCTGTTCACAGCACAGCGGGATGGCAAAAGCTGTTCCGGATAATGCGGGACCCATGATGTATACTACACACCCACCACATGGTGCAGGGGCTTGGACCGTGAGGGGGGAGGTTAGGGGTGCGCTGGCAAGGCAATCCGATGGAACCGCTATGGGTGCCCGTTGATGGCAGATGCATCGGCCTAGCTTACAGCTGGCATCCAGTGCACAGGGGAAACATCCCCGAGACCCCTGACAGGTGTGCACACCGCACCCAAGGTGTTGCACCAACCGCTGAGGCCCAGCGACCCAGCACCCATGTACATAGGGGAGCTGAATTGACTGTCAGGGCATGGTGTGTGTGTTGCGGTGGTTGCTGAGAGGAGAGAGTGCATTGAGAGCGATAGAGGGAGTGGAGTGAGTGGAGCGGGGATGTGTGGAGAGTGAGAGAGGCGCATAAGGGTGTGTGATCGTGGGGCGTGGGGCGGAGCGGTGTTGGGTGCGTGGGGTGGTGCCTGCAGATGAGAGGGTGAGCGTGAGAGGTGTCAGCACAGGGTGGCTAGCTGGTTCAAGGTACCCTAGTACAGGGTGGGGTTCACCTTGGGGGCTGGTGGGTGGTCACTGGGTGTGTGTCTGGGTTTGCGGGGAGAGGTCACAGGGGTGGGAGCACGATACCCGTTGAGGGTACCCCGCACGTACAGGCTGATCTGATCACTATCCTGGTCACATGTTTCAGTCTTCTGGCACAGGTGTTCGAGCAAATGGAAGACCTCCTGAGCCCAGCCCCCCGCTGGTATACCCATGGCCTACGCCGCCAGAGAGCAGCCAACTTGCACCAAGTGTTTGAAGGGCATGGAGGATCAAGGAAAGGCACCAAGTGATGGTGAAGATGGCAGCATTGCAACACATCCACCTCATCCTCTCCAGGTACCCTTCAATGTGTATGGATGTTGGGTGACCCTACCCATGAAATGGATGGTTTGGGCACAGTCACAGAGCAATGACTGGTGGGAGAACATGCTGGCGACCTGGACCGACAAGGAGTGGACCAATCATTTCTGGATGACCCTCTCTCTGCTGACCCAGATCACCGAGAACCTCGGCCCCCACCTCCGCAGGAACAAAACCAACATGCGCTGCTCCCTACCCCCAATTCCTGCTGGAGCGTGGGTGAGCAGTTCGGCGTGGGGGGAGCAACTGTGAACAGGGCATTCTGTGATGTCAGAGACCTCATTGTTGACTTGCTTCTGGAGCAGGTCATCCAGCTCTGGGACCCGGAGGTGGTGATCTAGAGCTTTGCGGCGATGGACTCCCCCCATTGCATCGGTGCTATTGATAGCACACACATGCGGCTCTTTCGTCCCATTGGGTGTTTTTACACACACATTTCTCCTGGATGTTTGCTGTTACATCCTGAACTTTCTGTGTGTCTAAATCACTAACCCAGATTTTAAACATCTGGCTCTTTTAGCTTCTGCGTAGAACTTCTCCCAGAACTTTTGTGTGTAAAACGTTTTCCTGGTAAACTGCTTTGCTCTAGACAGCTGTGGTCACTTGGTTTCCATGGCAGCCTGTCACATCTGCAGCTGCAGATACTTTAGGCTGCCTCAGGGCAGTGTGTGTGTGAAAAATGCACCTGGACCTTAGTTGTGGACTTGTAAACCCAGAAGTTTGAAAAATCTGGAACTTTAACATGTGTAAAAATGCCCAGTGTGTACACAGGCTGCTCAGGGAGGAGCCATGATGCTCGAATCCTGAGCTCCTCCCCCTTCTTTGCCAGGATGTTTGATGGGTAGATAGCCATGAGCACATTCAGGATGATCAAGAGTGTATCCATGGCTCCGGTTGTCATAGGGGATCCTGCCTACCCTCTGACCCCATGGCTAATGAGGGCCTATCCTGTTGCCTGCACCCCCGATTGGGTGTTCTTCAACGAGTGCCTGGCCTCCGCTTTCGGCCTGCTCAAGATGAGGTGGCACCTCCTGCTTAACCGGAGCCAGTTTGACCTGCAGCATCCCCCCCCCACCCCCATCCTCCTCCTGGTGGCCTGTGTACTCCATAACATCTGTGAGACTGGTAGGGCTGCCTTGGACTATCCCCCCACCCCCGTACAGAGACGGAGCCCTGTGCCCCTGTACCAGCATATTCAGGGTGGGGAATTCAGGTGGATCTCTGAGGAGAACCATGATGCACTATGTAGGCGCATTGTTGCCCAAATGGCTGGGGACTGACCATAGCCTATAGGCCGTCCCCTTCCAACTGACCCACATCCCTGTACACCGTGCACCAATACACTGTGCTGTCTACCCTCGCTCCTGCCTGTCTTGTTTGACTGGTGGTGCCCCCCACCCCCGGTCTATTGGCCCATGTGGTGTCGCCGCAGGTCCAGGGTGCCCCATGCCAAGCCATGGCAGTCTGTTGTTGCACCCTAATAACTTGTTATATGGATGCCCTGTTGGACCGCCTGTGTGCTATCCCCTATACTGAACCCAATTGGCCATGGTGGTGTGTGTGTGCTCTCACCCACCTTTCCAACCGCACTGTGAATGTGTGGTATAGCACCCTGTTGTGTGCCCTGACCCATCCTGGCGATGATGGCTGTCTGTCGTGTGCAAGGTGGTAGTATCCCTGGATCCCTTGGTTGCCCCTCGCCACTTCCACAGTTGGGGGGGATGGGCTGGTGATGGCATGATGTCCCACCTCATGCATTTCCATCCCTCCCCTCTGTCCCTTCCTGTGTCCGCCAGTCAGTGCCCCTTGCTCTGTGCCCGGTTGCACCTGCTCAATACGGCACATTTGTGAGCTGCTGGGCCTGCCTGCCCTGCAGCTGTTAGCCCCTGTTTCTCTGGCAGTGCCCACAACTGTGGTTTGCTGCTGACTCCCTCAGGTCACATGCATCCCCCTGTTCAGCCTCCAGGACAGACAGATAGGTTCAGTTAATGCAGATTATTTGGGGAATATTTACAGGGGTTGGGGTCATGTCTTGAGTGGTCTCTCTCATCCCCTCTTTACAGCACAACTGGCAGATGGCTCTCTGTGGGCCTTGGCAGCCACTGCCTGCTGACACCATCGACTGCCCGGCCCAGACTCTCCTTCCTCCACCATCCGCTTCACTGCAGGGTCTGGTGGTTGCTCCTGTGGACTGGAAACTCAGCATTATAAGTAGCAGTTAGCCATTTACTGTGACCCCATTCTAGTGCTCCTATTCCTGTCCTCCCTGTACCCATCACAGGTAGCTCCCGTGATCCCTTAAAACCCTTCCTCATTGCCTGGTGGGTGCCGTGTCCCATGTTCCCCCCTCCTCCCATGTCGGTTGGCAACCACATGTTCCTGTTGCTTACCTGCACATGTGGGGCGGCCCGCCTTGGCGGTTGGGTCGCTGGGAGTGCAGTGATGGTCTGGGGTGGCTGGGAGCCCAGGAGAGGGGGTCGTGGACAGTGCTGGAGGGGAACCAGGAGTGGGGTGGGCTGCCAGGGGGGTCCCCCTTGGTGTTGTTGGGGGGCCATGAGGGAGGGGGCCTATGTGGCCTAGGCCGGGGTAGGGATGCTTCTGGAGAAACCAGGGATGGCAGATAAGCTGAGGAGGGGGCACTTGCACCTGTGGGATGGCTCTGTGGTGTTCTAGTGCTGCCTGCCCTCCTACTGCAACTGCTGGGCCTGTGTCATGCTGGGGGATGCAACGCAAGGCCTCCATGGCATCCTCTGTCAATCTGAAGGCCCTTGTGGAGGTTCCCTCCAGCATGACATGGGCTCTATCCCTCTCTTGCGTGTCTAGGCGCTGCTCGTGGAGGAGGGCAGCAGCTTGACGCCTGTCCCACAGGTGCTCTGTGCGGAACCGGGTGAGCATCACTGCCATTTGTTCCTAGTCCCTTTCCCCCTCGCCTAGCAGTAACTCCCTGTTTAAGACCTGCTCCCAGTGCTGAGCATCTGTCGGACGCTGTTCTCCACCAGCAGTTCCCTCCCTAGGTCCTCCCTCGTTCACCGGTTGTGGGCCTGGCTCTTCTCTGCACTGCCGGCGTCGGCACCCCTGGTTGGACCGGGCTGCTTGTCTGTGAATTGCAAGGGTGCCTGTGTTTAGCATGGGGATGGGGACCTGCAACCCTTCCTCTGTTCTGGATCCCTGGCCTTAGCTGGCAAATCATCTCCCCACCACACACACACACAGTTTCTCCCTCTCTGGCCTTCGCTCTGTTGTTGTTCTCGCCCTTTGCTCTCACGTCTGCTTAGGCATGTGGCAATGGCCCCCTCCCTTCTCCCCCAATCCTTGCATGCATTTGTCTCCCATCCCCGTCATGGCAACGTCCCCCTATCCCTCCTCCGTGACTGTGTTCCCTCTGTCCCCTGTGCTGACTCCACCCATTGTCCTGTGGTGTTCCTGGCCTGCCTCCTTGCTGTCCCATATCCTGACCCTTGCTAGCCCTTGGATGGGGATGAGACCAGTAGCGCTACCATGCCCCAGACCACCGTGCATCACCCTGCCACCTCCCGCCACTGTACCCATGTGTGTGTGTATCCTACCATCGATCTCCTGGTCACCAAGCCAAGGGATGGCCTCCAGTTCTTCCACATCCTCCTCCAGGGCCACCACCACCTCCTCCTCATGCACCTCCAGGTCCCCTTGAGCTGCGTGAGCAAGAGAGATCTGTCAGTTGGACTGTGCTTCCCAGATGGGGTCCCCCCCCAGTTATCATTCTCTTATTTGGATCGCATTCCTCCATCTCCTGGGAGGCATCTCATGGTGTTGATCTGCTCCCCGTGCTCCCCCTGTCCCTGTGGGTTCTGACCCTGTGGGTTCCAGGGGTGCACGCGGAGGATGATGTTTCCTGTTTCAGAAAGATACTCCCGGTCGACCGCAAGGTCCGATTCAGCACATGGGGAGTGAGGCGATCCTGCAGATATATGGTCCCAAGATGTATAGGGTTTTATAGGTAAGAACCAACACCTTGATTTGGGTCCGGAAGACTATAGACAGCCAGTGTAGATAATGAAGCATCTATGTAATATGCTCCCGGCGTCCTGTTCCCATAAGGAGACAGAACACTGCATTATGTACCAGTTGCAGCCGCTGAACTGTCACCATGGGCAGCCCCACGCATTTGCATTTTGCTCACATGCGTTTTGTGAAACTAACTCACTTCCCCTAGAGGTCCACCACAGCCTAAGCCTGAGGATTTTCCACAAACAATTTAAGACCTTTTTATTTTCCAAGGTATTTCGCTGGTGGGAATAGTTTATGGGGTTTTTTAAAAATAAGATTTTAAAATTTAACTTGTATGCTAAATAGGTTTTATTTTATCCACATTTTTATATATACTTCGTTACCTGCCCTGAGTCTTCAGGGAAGAGCAAGCCATGAATCTAAATAAATAAATAAATAAATATCTGGTTTGGTAATGGATACAGGTGCAACCGGACACCCACAAAAATGGGCACACCATCAAATCTGGAATGCCTGACTCGATATGACCGTATTTGGAGTCAGACAAGACCTGATGATCTACCTGAAGTCCTGCAAGTGCACTTTCCTGGATTTTCTGAGATGTCCCTGGAAGATGATCCTGACTTCTGCCTGCACATGTGTACTCTCCAAACTGACTCAGCCACTTGACTGTTCCACCCATCCGCTGCTCCTACAAGATGTTGCTCAACTGCTCTTCCTGCTTGGTTTTTCTGAGATGGGGGGAAGCAAGGAGACCTCTCTTCGTGTTCGCATCTGACTAAAGGCATTGCATGCACAACCCCCACACAGCCTGTTTGCACCCACACTATGGGGATGGTGGTGCATCATGTGACCAATGATTTTTCAGCCAGAAGCCAAAGCTTGGTGCACTGGGAGAGGCCTCCTCACTTCTCCTTCTGTTTGGAAAAGCAGAACCAGAAGAATCTGGCTCAGCTGAGCAGCAGCCGGGAGAAACAGCTGGGCAGGTGAGTTATCCCAGGGAGCATGTGGATTCAAGCAGGAGCCAGGAGCAGCATCCAGGAAAGTCCATACAAATCCAGGAAAGTCTACTTTGGGGATGGATTTTGTATGGCCAGGTAACCTGTTGGCTGCCCATTGGAACACCCAAAAATATGGGTATTACCCATGTGAGTATTAATTGAAGAACTCGCTGCACCCCTAGTCAAGAATAGTATTTGGGCAGTTGAAGGGCTACGCAAGAAAGGATATAAGACCTGTCAATAATTAGTCCATTACCTTTTCCAGTTCTACCCATTTGGATGTGCAGTCATAACAATGGTAAATCCAAATTCAGCATAAAATACCACACACATTTCTGTATCACTTGTATCATCCACGATTTAATTTGAAATGAGACTAACAACCTCATATGCACCACGGAGATGTGGCTGGATGAAGCATCTGGGCCAGTATTGTCACAGTTGGTGGCAGCTGGGTACTCTGTGCAGCATCAGTCTTGGCTTGGGGGAGGGGAGATGGAGAAATCAGCCAAAACAATTGGGTGGCTGTGATTTGTAAAGACAGTTTAGCGTTTCAGAGGTATCTGGTCCCTAACTCATCTAATGTAAGTGTGTCCACCTTGTGTTGGATTTGGCTGGAGATAGATTGGGAATCCTCTTGGTGTTTTCCCAGGGCCAAAAAATCAGGTTTTGGTTTTGATTTCAATTCAGTTTCGTTTTTGTTTTTGTTTTCATTTTCAGTTTCACTATTTTTGAATGTTCGGCCAAGTTCGGCCAAACCAAACTTGACTGAACCGAACCATCGAACCCAAACTCGGGTTTTGGACTGAACGACCGAACATCCGAACTGCATTCTGTTCGTCCATCCCTAATTAATAGTATTCTTATAAATTATAATTTAGGAAATGTTTGGAGACCTAAGAAATGGGGTGCTAGTCAACTGTTAAGTAAAGTCCATGAGCTTTGCAAAGCTGAGATCCTTAGGGACCTTAGCACTACAATACTATTTGAACATTGTGCAGATAAAATGTTTTGAATGTTTTCAGATGTTCTGGAATATTTTGTAGAGAACATACCTTTATACTATTGTCAGCCATACTCAAAGCAGAAGAATGTATGGTTTGACAAGGACTGTCAAGCAGCTAAGAGGCAACTTATAGTAGTTAAAAAGAAGTGGGTTATTAAACAAACTCCTTCTCTACAGGTGCAGCTCTTAGATTTAAAGAAGTGATATAAACAATTACTAAGGACCAAAAGATCTGCTTACTTAAATAAGACCTGGGCAAGAATGATGGTAGCTGCATGGACAGGCATTGCTAGCCTCTTTTGGAAGATCCTGAACCAAATATTAAAGCCAACCCAAAATATAACAAATGTCCCTATATCGAGTATAACCTGAGAAGGTTTTTTTGGATCTCTGTATAAGGCCCAGGTGTTAGATGATAGTGACAACAATCTTGAGTTATATGGACAGAATAATTTTCCCTCGTTAGAACTAGATATTCCCGAAGCAGAACTAGAGAACCTGATTATGTCATTAAAGCCAAATAAATCTCCTGGTCCTGATTATATTAATGTAGAATTATTGCAATCTGCACCTAAATGGTGGGCTTCAATTTTGAGCAAACGTTTCAGTAAGATAAATGATGTCTGCATGATACCAGAATCATGGGGTTCCAGCTGGATAGTTCCAGTTTTCAAGAAAGTTGATAGCGCAGATCCTGCCTGCTATTGACCAATTAGTCTTCTTTCAACTATTAGTAAACTATATGCTACTATAATTCTACAATATCTACAGAAATGGGCTGAGGCAAATGAGTTAATTCCTAATGAACAATTCTACTATGGATTGCTGCTTTATTACTGCACATTTAATCTTTAAATATACTAGGATAAGAAAAGGGAAACTTTATCTTGCCTTCATTGATTTTACAAAGACATTCGACTCAGTTCCTCAAGGCAGACTCTGGGCAAAGCTAAAGTCAATGGGCATTGATGGTAAATTACTCACACTTTTAGTTCAATTGCATACTAACAATGTAGCAAGAGTTAAAACTGGAATAGGGAAATTCCTAAGTGCTCCAATTCCCATTGAGAGAGGGGTTCGACAGGGCTGTGTTTTAGCTCCTTTGATTTTCAACTTATACGTTGCAGATCATATGGATTACATAAAAATGGTAAATCCCAAGATCCGTACTTATCTGCTATATACACTACAAAATGCAAAATAACACAATTCAACTGCTAATACAATTAGATTCCTTTATCCAATATTTCTGAAATTTGGTACACATAAGGCCTTCCATTCGAAGTACATTCTCTCCATGCTTCATCAATATATATTAAAAAAATTTAAAGTTACAGTAGAAAATGGGTTTTCCATTGAAATCAATGGAGATTGAAAACGAAAGCAAAAACAAAGTTTCAATATTGCTGAAAACAAAAATGAAAGATTTTGGTAACAAAAATGAATAATGAAAAAGAATAACGAAATGGGTCCCTGTTGCACACCTGTATTGCAGGGGGGCATTCTCAGTTACTGCCCCTGTGCTTTGAAACTCCCTTACCCTGGAGGTTCATTTGAGCCTGAGGGTGATTTCAGACATGACGCGGTGAAATTCACCACAGTGAATCCCACCCCGGTGTGAATGGCTTCACTGCGGGCCGTGGTGAGAAGCGCGACCCCAACAGACGTGACATAGGCGGCACCACCACCCGGGACCAGCCGGAGAAAACACGGGCTGGGGGAACCCAACAGATGTGACATGGTGGTGAGAACCTCGGTGGGAACCCCACAAGGCACCAGGGTTACACACAAGTAAACATGGCTGCCTGAGGACAAACGATGCCAAAGACGGTGGAGGGCCCAGCCCAGGGAAGGGAAACATGAAGGGAGTGGGTGGAGGGAGCTGCAGCGCTCGCAAACAGCGACCGCATGGAAGACTTCAAAACGAGAAGCGCACACACACAAATGAAGCAGCACACGCACACAACAGAGGGGAGCTGAGCAGGGGGGCAGAGGGAGGCACACACCGGGGGGGGGACAGGGAACCCCACGGCCAGTCAGATGCACAGGAGGAGGGGTGGTGGTGAGGGGCCAGCATGGCCAGCCCACCAGGAGGAGGAGGTGGCAGGAGCCCAGTGGGCAAGGGGAAGGGGGACCCAGCAGCCCAAGGAGATAGGAGGCAACACAAGGCACAAGGAAGCACAACAGGTGTTTATTGAGGATGCAAGCGGCACCGGCCAGATGCGGAGGCATACAGAGTGGGAGCACGTGGGGCCAGGGCTTGGGAGAAGGGGCAGCAGCAGGGGGGCAAGGAGCCCAGTCCAGGAGGGAGGGAACAGGCACAACGGCCCACCACGGAGGCCACACGGAGGGTTCTGGGGAGGCGGCAGCGGGTCCCAGGTGAGGAGGGCGACAGGCAGGCCGGCAGAGGCGGGTCACTGGGGGTCAGTGGTCCCGAAGAGGCAGCAGGTGTTGGCGCAAGTACCCAGGCCACAGGGAGAAGGAAGGCACTGAGGAGGCAGCCGGATGTCAGATTGGCCCGGAGCACCCTACACCCAGCTACAGGGGCCCCCATCGGGTGGAGGGGGCAGTAATGACAGCAGGTGCACATAGCGGGGCCATTGCCACAGTCCCCGGCAGAAGCCTCAGCCGACCATGTGGAGGCAGATCAGGTAGAAGGCCTCAAAGGGATCCGCACAGCTCATTCTGAGTTGCACATCAGAGCGGCTGCACAGCTCCGACAGGGCCGCCAGCTCCGGCCCAGAGGGAGGGGACAAGCCATAATCGGACGCAGGGGGTCAGGGCAGGTAGGACAGCTCCAGCAGATGGTCGTAGGCAGCCCTGTGGGAGCGTGGATACCCACGGGCACCCTGCACGCTGATGAAGTAGGACACGGACACGGCAGGGCCACCCTCACACAGGCAGGTCGCATATCCGGGAAGGCACACACACACTGAGCGGAGGCCGTCTCGGCAGGACTCCATGCCGCAAGGCCCCCCCCAGCGTGTCCGGTAAGCGCCCCTCAGGGAAGGGGATGAGCCCCAGCTCCTCACAGTGCATGCGGCAGTTGCCAGCAATCGCGACATAGCCAAAGCACATCATACCAAAGCTCAAGCACCGATAGGCATATGGGCAAATGCCACAGGTCACAAAGAGCCATACTCTCGCTGGCAGTCCAGGCTCGGACAGAGCCCCAGGAGTCTCCAAGCGGGACCTTGGGCTGAGATGTAGCAGCCATGGTACAGCTCCTGGAGGATCTGAGCCGCAGCGGCCGTGGCGGCAGCATGTGATGCAGGGCCGGGGGACTGGACAGGCAGACAGGGGCTGTCAAGGCCGACAGATAACGGCAGGATGGGAACAATGGGTCTGCTGTGGAGGTATGCGAAGGGAGTGGGCAGCGCACAGCTGCTGGCATGCAAGGCCGGAAAGCCCCACGCATACACACCTGCTAGTGGAGATAGAAATGACAGCACGCACACGCAAAGGGAGGAGCCTCAGCCCTTGCGATGCAGCACCCGGCTCAGCGCCTCCAGGTAGGGGGAGGCCCGTGTCACCCGCCCAGAGCACCGGTTGTTGTCGGTTATGTCCTTGAACCCCATTTTTAATTCCTTTATTTTAGTCCGGAACTATGTGGGCATTTGGTCGTATCCAGCCTCCCCCATCTCCGTGGCTATCTGGGCGAACACCTGCTCGTTCCAGGCATTGACAGCCAGCTCGCCCTGCATCTCGGGTGTCGCTATTAGGTCGTGGGTCTCCTGGAGCCCCCACTGACCCCCTCTTCGATACCACCACCTGGGTGCTGGCCCCTCTGCTGCCTCTTTCTCCTCCGTGGCCGCCACCTGGCCCTGGCTCCCTCTGGCCTCGGCTTCCTCTGGGGCATGTTCCCTCTTGCTGGTCTGTTTGGTGGTACATTGAGGGCTGCTGGCTAGGCTCCTGGTGGCTGTGGTCCCTCCCTCCCGTGCCCCTCCTCTCCCCAGCTCTGACTCACCCGCTCCCAGCTGCACCCCCTACCTTCTTCCGGGGTGGCCCCGTGTGCTTCTGGGTGTCCCCCGCTGGGCCAAGTTCCCCCTCCTGCTGCTGCTGCTGCTGCACCTCCTCCTCGCCCTCTCGCTCCATCCTCCTCTCCGTTTCCTCCACCCTCCTCTCCATCGACTGCTCTGCCACATTCCCCTACTGCTGCCTGCCCTTTAAATCTCCCTCCGTGTGCTGCTTGTTGTTGGTTGCCTGGCAGCGGCACTGCGTGCCATCACCATGACCCATGGTCATTTCCTTCCACTGCGGCCGGGGTTTTCCCTTCAGATGTTACATTTCTTTCACCCCTGCGATGGTGGGCATTCACCACATTTCTGGACCTCCTCCTGCCCCGACCTCAAGAAGAGTGGTTAGGTTCACCCCAGCCCGCATTTGACTGTGGTGAGCATCTGGATGCGGGCCAACAGACAAGCACGGCTCTTTCATCACCGCCCGTGTTTGACTGAGGTTGACTGTGGTGAATGCTGAAAACATAACATCTGAAATCACCCGCAGTCTGAGCATCTTCTGGAGGTGGTGTAAGACTTTTATTTTATTTGAAAAGGCATTTGGTGAGTGGGGATAGGGGGTTGGGGTACGGTTTGGTGGGTGGTTTGGAGTAGAGGCGTGAGAGAGGGGTTGGGTGGATAGGTGGTTGGGGTGGGTTTTGTGGAAGGTGGGGTTTTATGGGGGGGGGGTTAGGGTTTTTTATTGGTTTAAAACATTTTTTATTAGTTGTAAGCCGCCCTGAGCCCCAGGAAACAGCAGCATATACATTAAAATAAATAAATAAATAAATAAAATAAATAGGGCCGTTCCTGGCCTGTCAAAAACCAGAACCCAGGTGCACATTTTGCAACAGTATTCTGGCTACAATCCAGAAGCCACTGCAGTCAGCAGCAAAGTTCCCATTTGGCTTTGATGGGTTAGGATTGCATCTTCTATGTACAGCTTTCACAAAGTAAATTTCATTTGGGTTATCTTCAAAGACAATCTTAGAAAGTTGTTTTGAAGGTTCTCCAAGAACTACTGATTCCTTTCTCAAAGGCATAACTTTCAAAGAACTCTGTCCTTTATTTTCTGAAACGTGTCTATTTTCTGTACATTTTCTATTATTGTTTTAGGTACATTATTATATTCTCCTCCCTGCATATTGCCATCTGTCATATCTAGCTGAGAAAATTCAGTTTCAAGTATGTTTAAAATTCCATCAGGATTGGTTCTGGTCTCTAGGCATAATACCTAAACTCAACCTGAGAGAAAAGATGATGCTGAGAAATAAATGTTTATAAAGAATAATTAAAAATGGAATAAGAGATGTCAGACTACAAAAAGGCTTCTACCTTGAATGAATCAACCTAAGACAAGTACCAAAAAAGTTAAAATAAATTATCTAATGCCATGATAGAGGTTTCTTGTTTTGTTTTTAAAAAAATCTTATATATTGAGAATACTCTTTGGAAGTAGGTTTCAAGGAAAATTGTGTCCTGGCATTGTGCATTGGGTTAGATTTTTAGATGACAGCCTGTGCTGTTTCTGATATAATATTGTTATTAACCATCTGTTCTTCTCTATGATCTCCTGGCATCATGCATTGGGTTTGATTTTAATTCACAGCCTGTGTTGTTTCTAATATTATATTATTATTAACCATCTATTCTTCTCAGTTCCAATTAAATGCCTCTCTGTGGATTTAGGGGACAATCCTAAATCCCTGCACATGCAGCTTTGCTCCCTGTTTCTGTGTGGGGATCGAATGTGCCAGAGTCCCCATGGTGGGGGAACAAGTAGGATTGCGTGCAAAGCATGTGTGTGCCTTGTGCACAGAGTGTGCGTGATGTGCCGGGGTTAGAACCAACCCCAATTGTGTTAATAACAGAATGAGACTATGTAACGACTCGTTACAGTTCTGTTATGGTAATCTAATTACCATGAGCACATGCTGGAAAGCAGCAGATGGTGGAGGTGCCAACAGGGCTATTTCTTAATCTAAAGAATGTTAAAGTTTGCAATGCCTGTCATGTATAGAAAATGGTTGAAAACAAACGTGCCACTGACGGCGCTGTGAGGCGACTCCCCGCCATGGGTTGAATGACTACAGACATGACTCTTTGGGTTGGAAGGGAGGACTGATCATATGAGCAACCCTCAACCCTTAATGCGGGTGTGGAGGATACTGGTACAGGTCTGTCCATGCCCAGGGTAACCCAAGAGACTGTCCGCACAGGACGGGACTCCTGGGCCAATGAGACACAACAGGATCTGTCCATGGGAAGAGGTGCCACCAAACAGCTGATGGGGGATGGGTTCCTGGGGCCCCACCATCAACTGTTTGGCAGCAGGATGTGTGCACCAAACAGCTGATGCAGGGGCCAAGAGTGGTCCTCATCAGCTGTTTGGTGGCTGGATAAACATACCAAACACCTGTTTGGGGGCCTGGAGGAGCATGCTGACCCCAATCCCACTGGACAGCTGATGGGGGGGCCTGGAGCGCCTCCCAGATCTGTACTTCCCCCCACACCATCAATTGTCCAGCAGTTCCAGCATGAGAATGGGGGGCTTATCCACTGAACAGCAGCAGGGACAGACAGGCCTATCAGAAGTGCAGGTCCACATTTAGCAGGGACAGAAGAAATATTCAGGTGAATTCCAGGCCAACGCAGGCTGCTGTCATGTCTGTTTTCACCCGTATGGCCATCTTTGTGGTGAGGACTGAAGTAGAGATGAAACATGTAGCATTTTTTGTATTTTTAGATAATTCCAGAAATTCTGTGTATCCAATTAACCAAAATACTGAGTGTCACTGTTACCAAGTTGCCAGTTTTCCATTTTACTGACCCATTCTGACTCACCATGTGGACATTTTGTGAACATAGACAACAAGAGGGGTCTGATGTTAAATGGAAATGGGCATTAAAATGACAAACTGGGAAATTGGAGAACAGCACAAAATGGAAAATCAGTAACTCAGTTACCAGTAATTCAGTTATTTGGGCAACCCTTCTGATTATCTGGTATTGAAAAAACTGCTTATGATTGTATCAGTTAATAAGTAGTTTCATGAAGCATCAGAATTCAGGTACTTAATTAATGACTCCTGGTTTCCTTAGGGGAAACCAGGTTTCCCATGATCAGTGGAATTTTCTGGCTACCAAAAAGGCTGTATTTACTCTTCAGATGCATAATTATCGAACATTGTGCCCTTGGAGGTTTGTCCAAGCCCAAGCCTACTCATCTTCCAGGGTGTTTTCAGATGGACACAGGACTGGCCACCCCCAGAGCTGCTCTGGAGGTGCACTTCCACATCTGCACACATCTAGCCCCACCTGCGTCGGGTTTAATTAGAGCCAGTGGGTTCTCCGGCCTGTGGTTCACCTGCATGGTTCCCCCTCAACCACAAAGCTATGGTCTTGCCCAGGGCCACAGCTGACCACTGCTCCACCTCAAGCCATTGTCCCAGGTTCGACCGGTCTGCTCTGCTGGTGCCACTCCGGGATGTTCTGGAACATCGGCGGCGAAGCTGACTGGGAGCGGAGAAAGCCTGCTCTGTCTCTGCTCCACCTGCACATCTGGCGGGCAGACTGCCTTTAGAAAGATGGGCCGCCCGGGGGCAAAGTGGAGCAGAGGTGGGTCTGCTGTCCATCTAAAAACACCAATGTATGACCTTCTTGTTTTGCCATGCATTTGACAAATAGAGTTGAGGTGTTATGGGTTAGGGGATTTTAATGTTCTTTTACTTGGTTTTATTTGGGCTTATTTTGTGGATTTTAAAATTTGTTTAAATAGCATAACGTATTCTGAGCCTTAACAGAATTGGCAACATAAAAATGTAGATAATTTAAAAAAAATTAATACAAATTTGGTTGACATTGACCTGTAGGCTCAAAAGTTATTAAGGGCAGGGAGGTTGATGTGCAGGACAATGTACAATGTAAATCAATGGTATTTTTCATCCACAAAAGAAATCATTCCCTCCCTCCAAGTGCACCTATTGAGACAAAATTTTGGATCTCTGTTTACTAGGGATGGGACTCCAGGGAAAATTTTGGATTCATTTTTTTTTTATTATTCTGTTCTCCAAGAATTTCGATTCTCAATTTGGTTTGGAATCTGTTGTTGTTGTTTTTTTGCATTGAATTGTTTTGGGGTTTTTAAAATAAAAAATAAAAAATAAATCAATGCAAAGCAAACAAACAAACAAAAAACCCCGAATAGTCTGAAACTGAATCAAGAACTGAGATTTCGGGAGAACCGAATCGGCCATTTTCAGGTCAATTCACTATTAACTGAATCTGTAATTCCGATCCCTACTATTTACCTTTGAACAAATTCTGTCCCTCTACCAAATATGGCTTAAAATGGCCAGAGATATCAAAATTTATTAAGATGGGACACTACACTACACACACATACACATGTGTACAAACACACACACACACACACACACACACACACACACACACACACAGATGAGCTAAGTTCATACAGTGCCAGGTATATCGCTGGTATAATAATAATAATAATAATAATAATAATAATAATAATAATAACATATTTTTATTTTCCTTTCTAAGAAACCAGACTAAAAATGTGAAGTTATACTCCACTGTAACAAGTCAAAAGAAGGGGTCAAAGAATCCAACATTGCCCCCACCGAAGTCCTGCTTCATTTCAATGTTTCAGTCTAGATTCAAATTTAAATTCTATGCAATATATTTATATATTCATTTATTTTTTTCAAAAAGGAAGAACTTGCTATAGAGCAGGAACTGAATTCCCTGAAATGCTAGACATTTTGAAGCTGTTTCTCAGGAAAGGACATCATCGCACATTTCACTCAAAAAGCAAACATAAATAATAAAGCCTTTCTCTCAGCACGTAGTAATTTGTGAAAGTAGTATCTTGTACATCTGCTTGAAATCCATTAGTGACAATTTCCAAGCAGATTCCCCTGAAATGTGGTTGAGCTTGTCAGAACTTTTAGATGGATTCAAGTGGTTAGCATTATTGAAAATACAGGATTATTTCAAAACTATTTTCTAAAGAGGTGTGTAAAATGAGCAACTCATTCTGTGTGTAAAACATGGTGTGAATTTCTTATCATAGGCTTAAATTCTAATTTTTCACAGTCTTGAAGGAGTAGGAAATGATGCCCTTAGAAGCATTCAAATACAGAAAAAGCAGCTATCAAATATGAAAAAGACTGTTCCCCTGCTGCTCAAAGTGTCTTTGTCCCTTCTCTCTTGCTGCCCCCCCTCCCCCCCATATGCCTGGAACTCCCTCCCTAGTCACATTAATTTTACTCCCTCCCTTCCAACTTTCAAATCCCTCCTGAAAACCTACCTCTTCTGTCAGGCTTTCCCTGGTTTGTCATGAATGAAATTGTGTCCTATGCATGTGCACTAGAGGTATGCACAAAGGGCCATGTCATTTCTTGTTTTTGTTTGTTAAATATGTCATTTTCTTTTTCATAAATATTAAATTTTCATTTACGTTTTTGCTTTTGTTTTCCATTGGTTTCAATGTAAAATATATTTTTGGTGTACCTTTTTTGTAATTCATTATATTTGGCTGTGACTTCCAGGGATTGTACCTTGAACCGAAGGCATTACATGTACCAATCTGCACAAAGATTGGATAAAGGAATCCAATTATATAAGCAGTTGAATTATATTATTTTGCAAAAATCTTCATATACATTCTTAACTGTAACTTCTTTGCCTCACATTTAATGTAGATGAAACTTGGCAAGTTATACCCTTTCCCATATTTACTATCTCTGCCAACTTTAAGAAGGATTGAATAAAGGGTCCAGGTGGCATAAGCAATTAACTTATAACATATTTGTTTGTATATATAACATGTCTTCTAACATGTCTGTTTGTAACATATTTGTAGTCAAACCAGCGTGCATGGAATTTGACAGGGCTGTATATCACACTTTTACTATCATCACTGCCAAATATAAGAAAGATGTGAAAGATTCACATCTTTCTTATATTTGGCAGAGCTGATAGTAAAAGTGTGATATACAGCCCTGCCAAATTCCAAAGGGTCCCAGTTTGATAAGCCAGCACAGCATATGCAGAGAAGGAGCCTATCTCAGAGATTCTCTTACGTGTCACTGTGGTATAAGATCAGTTTGTGAAGCCAACTGGGAAGCAGAAATGCCAACCAAATATCCTCATTCTGTGATTTGACCATCCCAACATTTCTCTGCCACTTATTACTGGGAAGTTGGAAGCATCTTTTTAGGAAAGAGCCAACAGAGAGTCTCTTATGTCCTCTGTTACAGTGCTGTGAGATGTGATTGTGATGTTAATTGGCCAACCTGGATGTGTAAACTATGTTTTCTGATTGCTGGGATGCCCGAGTTATGTCCCTTCTATGCCTGCCTGAGGGCTGCCCTCTATGCCCACCTCCAAGCCACTACTGACTGGTCCTGTAAAGCTGGAAGCATGCAGTAATTGGCTAGTGAATGTGGTTTTCAGTCTTTTGGGTTTCTCCCTATCCTCCCTCCTACAGCCTCCCTCCTCCTGCCATGCATGGTGCCTGCCTCTGTTTGGCACTGCATGTGCTGCTATTTATTTGAATAATGGTCTTCAAGGGGACAACTCCAAATGCTTATAAAATTGGTGCCCTTTATCAAATTGTCCTGTAGTTTGTCACGAATTACAGGGAAGGTTCTGGATACATTCCTGCCAAATGTCTTGTAAATAGAATGAAAAATAAAAATGTTACAGCCAGAAATACATTTTCAAATTAATGTCTTATAACATCAGGACCCTTTATCCAATCCTTCTGAAATTTGTCAGGATTAGTAATCTTGGGGAGCAACATAATCTTTCCAGGTTTCATGCAATTTGGATGAAAATAAAGTAGTTGTAGCCACGAATGTGTATGGATCTTTTCTTAAAATCACAACGTTCAATAACTTCTAAGGCTGGGGCCTGGCAGGGGTGTGTGCAGTACTGGCAGCTCCAGAGGGATGAGAGGGCTTATTGGCTCCCTGGGAGAGTGCTGACTCCTGGACCCCCTTCCCTCTCCCTGCCTGGACATACCATGGACATGATCTTTTGCACAGGCCTTGAGGTGGGGGATCCGTTTGTGGGGGAGGTGTCAACAGAGCCCTTGTCATGGACGGATCATTATCTCCTCCAGGCAGGTATCTTGGTGCATGTCGGTCCCCGGGAGGATGCGTAACCAGTTCGGTTGGTTCACCCTCAAAGGCTTATGGAACCAGAAAGGTTACAGATAGCTCTATGGAATGTTTCCTGTGATCTCAATGGCCACCCACTTGATGGTCTTGTATCCAAGTGGAATTCCATGTTGATGGAGGCCATCGATCGCGTGGCTCCCAAGCATCCTCTCCTGAATCGCCAACAATGCAGCTCCCCGTGGCATATGGGGGAGCTGTGGTGGATGAAGCGGAAAGTGCGGTGGTTATTTATTTATTTATTTATTTATTTGTTTATTTATTTATATTTAAATTTTTACGCCACCCCTTCCTGCCTCAGGCATGTCGGGGTGGCTCACAACATATTTAAAACATTTTAAAACATTAAAACAAATGGTAGTAATTCAATTAAAAAACAATATAAAACCCCATCCCCCCCTACCCTACCCTAACCCAACCCAACCCACCCAACCCATTTCCCTCGGGAAAGGCCTAGCAGAACAGGTCTTACATTCTCTTCAGAAAGAGGGGAGGCCATCAGCCAAGCAGATGTCTGACCAGAGGGAGTTCCACAGCCACGGCGCAGCCATGGAAAACGCCCTCCTCATAGTGGACACCCGGGAAACCCGGGAGACCTCAAGGAGGGCATCCCCAGCTGACCACAGGGGCCATTCCAGGACCTGGAGGGTGAGGTGCTCCTGCAGAAAGGTGGGGCCCAAACCGTTTAGGGCTTTAAAGGTCAGCACCAACACCTTGAACTGGGCCCGGAAGCCTACCGGCAGCAGTGCAGAAAACGAAGCACTGGTGTGATATGCTCGCATTAGCCCTTCCACATCAAGAGATGGGCCACCACATTCTACACCAGCTGCAGCTTCTGAGCCATCACCAAGGGTAGTCCCACATCGAGCGTGTTGCAGTAATCCAGTCTCGAGTTAATAAAAACATGGATGACTGTGGCCAGATCTGAGTCCGAGACATATGGCCTAAGCCGATGCACCAGATGTAACTGGCAAAATTCTCCCTTTGCCACAGCCACCACCTGGGCATCCAGGCAGATCTGCGGGTCCAGGAGCACCCCCAGACTCCAGTCCTGAGAAACCAGGTAAGGGAAGACCCCATCAATGATGGGGGACACCACTCACTCGGCCCTCCCCACAACCATCACCTCTGTCTTGTCAGGATTAAGCCTTAGGCGGCTCACCCTCATCCAATCTCCCACAGCGGACAAACACCAGGTAAGCACTGACACTGTCGGGCCTGAGTCGGAGGAAAATGAGAGATATAGCAGGGTGTCATCAGCATATTGATGACATCTCACCCCATACTCCCTAACAACCTCTCCCATTGAACAAGTGAGGGGATAAGATGGAACCCTACGGTCCTCCACACGTGATGCCCCAGGGGAAATATGAAAACTCCCCCAGCACCACACGCTGGGTTCTCCCAGCCAGGAAATAGTGGAACCAATTTGAGAACAGTTCTGCCAATCCCTGCCCGGTCCCGCAGCCGAGTCACCAACTACTCATGATCAACGGTATCAAATGCAGCCGAGAGATCTAACAGGATCAGCAGGGTTGAATGACCCTGGTCTAACTCATGAGAGAGGTCGTCAGCCAAGGCCACAAGTGCAGTCTCCATGCCATAAACCAGACAAAAGCCCGACTGTGAGGGATCGAGAAAATTAATCTGGGCCAAATACCCCTGGAGCTGCTGAGCCACCACCCGTTCAATAAGGTTAGAGACTGGCTGATAACTGGCAAGGATGTCAACGTCCAAAGATGGCTTCTTGATCAGGGGATGCCCTACCACTTCCTTGAGACAGCCCAGTACCCTGCCCTCCCCAAGGGAAGCATTTACTATCCCCACCAGCAACGGCCCCAGTGTCTCCTGGCTAGTCTTAACCTGCCAGAACAGGCATGGATCTAATTCAGAATTGGTGGCTCGAACAGTCCCAAGAGCATCCCCCGCATCTGAGGTCGACACCGTGTGAAACCCATGATCAGGATGACCCAGCCAAAATTATAATCAGAAAAACATCTCAAAACAGGGTGAGGAGCTTCCCAGAACTGAGGAAAAAAACAAAATACTTAATATCAAACTTAACGATGACTGAGAATTTTCCTTCTGAGAGAGGGCTGAAATAAGCGACCTAGGAGTATAAAGACCAAAAGTGGAAGTGGGTATCCAGACATGCACACCCACAGATTTTGTACATGGAGTCAATTCAGTGTGTCCCTGGACATCCTGAGGAAGAAGAATGTCACCAACAGATAAATGGTTTTCTCTCAAGCTGTCTGCTTTTGCCGTTATCCTGAGGGTATTGGGATTGGCATTCGGTGACTATTAAGCAGTGTCTGTATAACTGCTATGCACTGCGCGCTAAAACAAGTGTACTTAGTAGAAAGCCATTTGTGATAAGATCTGAGAGTGTGCCTATCTAAGTCTGCATGCAGCAATGGCTTGCCTGAGGGCGTTAATTAACGAGACGTTAGCTCGCTGAAGTCCATGTTCGAACTGTGCATCCCCCAGCCAGCCCCACTCACATGTCTAGTGTGTCCAGCCTAATAAATGGGCAGCCCCCAGCATGTGTTTTATGCACTTGCAGGCATCTTAGTGCCAGTGAGAGCGAGAGTGGGAAGAGGGGAAGAAAGCGGTCACTCCTCGGAGGCTCTAGGATTTCCATCCACGACTCTATGGCTGGTTGACCTGGACATGTGAAGGCACTGCACGCAACCTAATTGATGGGATGTGGACACGTCGGCGGGCACACATTAGCCCGCATTAGTCAGAATTCACCCACACAGTGGGCTCCACATTTTCTGAGACCATGTTGTGAGTGGGGGTTGTGGATTCAGTGGGTGGTGGCTCACTATCCAGTGGGAGAAAACACGTAATAAATGGGCAGATGGACACCCACCTAGTGCGGGCTAATGTGAGAGAAGGTCTTATTTGTTAACACCTTGAAACAGAGAAGAAAAAAAGACCAGGGTCAGAGCTGAAATACCTGCGAAAATGGGTAAACCCATTAGATTTCTGGTACTCAGTCCAAGCCGCCAACTTTGAGTACTAATTGGTACCTGATTATTGCCTGATGGGTTACCCAATGTCCCAATTTTACATTTCTCAGTCCCAGAATTTTTGTTTCCATTCCAATTTCTCAAGTGTCTACACCATTTTTCATTATTTCCTTGAACCAGTTTACTGATCACTAATTGGTAATTCAGTAAGTAGGTACTGATAATTTCTAATTTTTTGGTTAATTGGGTTCTCGGTGGCACCTGGGAAGCCCATCAGATACCCTACACAGCACCCACAATTGCAGGTATGAACTGCTAGCAATAGATCATGTACCCCATTTTAGCTCTAATCAGGGCCAAAGTTTACCCAACAGGATGAATGAAGATTGCACCCAGTGGGCCCAATCCTATGGTCCATGGATCCTGTGTGCAGTCATGCACACACACAGCCGCACAGGAGCTGCGGGCATCCCCATTGCCGGCACATTGAGCCCATTGTCACCCAAAGGTCCTTTATAATGCAGGCAATGTTCCAGTGGATGTACTTACGAGTGGGTTTTAAAACCCCATGCACAGAAGTAGATAAGTGAATTTGTTTGACCCATTTCAGGCAACATACAGCTCTTTATTTGTAAAGTAACAACTCTCTTGAAACCACACCAACCAACGTCAAAAGGAAACAAATAAATGATGCTGCTGAAAATTGACTTTGTGTGCATGGAAGTGCCCATTAGCATCCAGTGCCCACTAACTATCATTTATCCCTGCCAATAGCATTTATTTTCCCAATGATTTCCGGCAGCAAAGAGCGAGATGATTCAGTCATATATGAGCTGCTCTTAAAAAAAATAAATGCTAGCAAGAACTGAATTTTAACAGCCTTTATTTTCCCTTTCTTATCTGTGCATCTCTCCCTTGTACCGGTCTTATCTCTTCCAATGATTTACTATTGTTTAACAGAGATAAGCAATATAAACACAGTTTGCTGGGCAATAAAACAAAACTAATGCCATCTTTCCAGCATATCAAATGTTCAAATTTGCTACTTCCATTTTACATCGGAAAAAAGAAGGAAACAGTTGACCTTATTCAGGAGGGAAGGCAAATCACAGTTGCCAGCAGAAGGAAAAGCTCTTTAAATGTGAAGCACACCCACTGGGCAGTTCAACATCCAGGGCAAAAAATTGCCATTTCACTTGTTCATCCACTATATTTACAAACCTTTTATACAGAAGTCAATAGTGTTTATTTGAAAGTAATTCTGTAGCTGGGAGTTTTTAATGGATCACAGAACCATTTAAATGCTGCCCTACACTTAAAACCAATTGATGCTTGATAATAGATGGTTTTACTTCTCTGGCAAATGACCTGGGGTACCATTCTGCACAAATAGGGGAGAAAGACTATAGTACAAGTGGCCAGTCTTATTTTAATAGATGGCTTAATTTACTTAAAGATGGTTTTTCAAGGCGGCACTCTCTGTATCCATCACACTGAACGGAGCAGGAGAAAATGTTCCTTGCGTATCAATAAAGCAAGATATAAGATCTGGGAATGCTGGCAATCATTACCAGTTATAAACTTTATTTTCTCAACTTGACAAAGTCATTTCACTTTGCAAAAGGCGTCATAAATCCTCCAGTGAAGACGGTGAGAAACACACTTGAGTTATTTTCCAGGCAGAAATTAAAGCTCTGGTGGTGCTTGCCATTCTATATTGAGGGAGTCTTGTTTCCTATTGTTTAAAGCAGCATTTATAAAGAGTAGGGGTGGTCAAATTTCCCATCCCCAACATCTGCATACTAGAGCTCCAGAGGATACTTGATTTGGCACCTACGGGTGATACCTACATTTCTGGTTACTGTTTTGGTATCCAAATCGGTACCCAAATACCACTTGATTACTCAAAAAAATGAAATTTCAGTTATCTGTTTTTCAAGTGCTCAAAATAATACCTGAAAAATTCCCCAAATCAGGACAAAATCAGTTTCATCCTTAATGTATACCAAAATCGTTATATGGCCAAGAACCACAGGACACACAGAAATCTGCATGTGCACAAACCTCTTCTGCTTCATGTTTGGATGGTGAAGTTGGTGCTCTTCCAACTCTATGATTCTAAGATTACCCTTATCACTTGATTGTTCTGCCATTACTTATAGTGCAGAGGTGAAATCAGAAAGTTTTTAAGTGAGATGGGAAGGGAGGAGGAGGAGGAGAAATTTTACCCTCCTGAAAACTCCACCAAAATCTTGGCAATACATGGGCTTGTGTGATCCAATCTTCAGACCCACAAGACTAGAGCTGCAACTGGGCACCCAAAGATACAGGGACCCCTGAAGAATCAGGTTGCCTGAATCAGCCCAGACCAGTTTGGGCACCATCAATGGTCTGAACAGGACATGAAAGGCTACTCAATCATGCCAGCTGTCCTTTAGGACTTTCACTTGTCACTTTCAATGGGCCAATCCCAAACCCTGTGCATGCGCCATGGAAACAGTGTGTGTGCACTTCACATTCAACCCTTGTGTGGACCTCTCACGCACCCCTACAGTCAGGACTATGCCCTGCATGCAAGCTGCTTGCAAGCCATGGGGGATCTGCATGCCACATGCATGCATAAGTCGTAGATGAGGGGATCATTCCCAAAGGCTGATTTCCCCTTACAGTGACTCTCAGTGGAGAGTTACTGTAGGGAAGGGGAAGCATCAGCTGGCCTTTGAAAGTGACAGGCTCCAGCCCTTGAGCAGCAACAGCCTGGGCCAAGTCCTGTCACTTTCAACAGCTGCTCTCCCCACCTCCACCCCCATACAACACCTCTCAGCTGAGAGGCATGGGGGGGGGGGGAACTCTGGCCCATCTTTGATACTGACAAGACCTTGGCTGCAAAGCTGGGCTCTGCAGCACTCCCACCTGAGGCTTGTCAGCAGCACTGCCGGCTGGGGCTTGTCAGCAGCACTGCCGGCTGGGGCTTGTCAGCAGCACTCCTGGCTGGGGCTTGTCAGCAGCACTGACGTCTGGAGCTTGTCAGCAGCACTCCTGGCTGGGGCTTGTCAGTTTCTCTGAGTAATACTCACATTTTCAGGCAGCAGGCACCCAACTGGTCCTCAGGTAGCCCACCGGGTGCCCGATGGGCTACCTTAAAATGCGGGCGTTACCTGCAGGTACTAATTTTAGTACCCATAGCAGCTCTACCCAAGACCCATCATTGCCAAATCAAGGCAGAAGTGATGTGTCCTTACAAAGGGCACAAATGTTCATGGCAACAAAGCAGGGAGCTAGAGTGGAGACAACTACCTGTAGAAATGAATAAAGTGATTACATTTACACTGTTCAAACCAAACATGACAACAGTGGATATTTTCAGACGTGATGGGGTGGCTTCTCCCCATCACGGAAACAACCCTGAGATTCCCCGCTGGGATCACGCCGGCACGGCCAACAGGCGTGCTGGCTGATCCCGGCGGGGAATCAGCAAGGGGGATGGGCCGTGTGGCGCAACGTGTGGCCTCACGGCCCTGCCCCCCATGCTCCCCCACTGCCCATCCTCTGGGGCCAATGCGGCCGCAGCGCCCGCCCGATTTGACCATGGCCTGGAATCCCGCTGGGGATTCCGGGCCGTGGTCACCAGCCAGATGTTACTGTTTGTTGGGTCCTGCCGGGGATCTCTTTGATCACGCTTCCGGGGATTGTCTGGCGGGGAGCCCCGGGAGTGTGGTTGAAATTGACCCCATGTGGAAATTGACCATGGCGAACATCTGGCGGCCGCCTAAGAGACGTTCAGGGTGCTTTGACCCAATGTGGGTATTGACGGGGGTTCACTGTGATCACGTAACATCTGAAAATACCCACAGATAGGAGCTGATATTTTGTTTCCTTTTCATTGGATACTCATTCTGGGTTATTTTGGTTTGACTATTTTATCTTGGTTATTTCAGTTCAGTTATCCCATCATTTCAGTCCTTTCAGCACTATTAGCACTTTTGTACAATTGCAAAAATAAAGTCATCAAAGTACTGAAATAGCCAAAATGAAAACCCAGAGTAAAAAAGTGAGTAAAGAAAGTATAAAATAAGTGGATATAGAAATATCCATTTTGGATGTGGTTATTATTAGATATTTGAGGAACTATACAAAAATGTGAATAATAACAATGAATAAAAATAAGTTCTACTATTTGTTTCAGGTCTAGAGAAAACAAAAGCATTCTCTGTGGAGAATCTTCTGCACGTGCATAAGTGTGTATGGAGATCAGGGGTGGGAATTTTGGTTTTCGATAGAACTGAACCAGTCCCAAAATAGCCGTTTCAGTTTTAAAACTTTAAACCAAAATTCCGGTTCTTCTTCGGTTCCGGTGTTTCAGGGTTTTTCTCTCATTGATTTTCCCCCTAGTTTGTTCTCACAGGGTTTGATCCCAAGCCCTGCGGAAGATGCACGGAAAACGCACACACGCGCAGCCACACGCAAACTGTGTGGATCCTCATTGCGGGCACATTGTGTCCTGTGGAAACTGCACGCATGCACTCTCGCACAGGGGATCTCCGGGGGATGGATTCGTGGCCACTGGCTTCAGTGGGAGGAAACCCATTGAAATTTATAGGGCCAATTGCATGCCCCGCACTCAACTCACGTACGTGCAACCTGCATGCATGGCTGGTGAGCCCAATCCCAAATCCGCAGCTCCTGCATGCATGTGGACATGCACACGGTTTCCTCAGGGCACAATGTGCTCACAATAGGGATCATGATATCCAGGGTTTGGAACCAGCACACGGATCCTATGAGGAGGGGATTTGGAATTGTAACTAATGAGAAAGAAATGTGTGTGTGTGTGAAATCAGTGGAACCCCCCTCCACCCAAAAAACCAACCGACATCCGATCCCAAGAACTGAAACACACACACCCCAAACTGAAATTCCACCTGGAGTCCCATCCCTAATGGAGATCCACCACAAATTTGTCACCGTGGTGGATCTCCATGAACCTTATCACTGCTTCCACTGACACCACTGTTAAGGAAGCCCTCCCTCCTCTGCTGACAGTGGGATCCCTGGGTGCTCCGAATGATGCCTCTGAGGGCTTTTCCCTCCTGCAGCTATTTTTGGGAGCCAGAGCTTAGGTGGCAGTAGAAGTTACAGGTGGGTAGAACAGGGGTAGTGAGTAGACTGAAACGAGTCTCTGCGAAACCAGGTATAACTGCCATTTTTTCGGTAGTCAAATCAACACCAAAACTTCAGGTACTAATTGGTACCTGATTAGTGCCCAATCCAGGCACTCATTGTCCTGATTTTCATCCCAGAATACCAATTTATGGTCCCTTAAGTTTGATTTCTGGTTCCATTTTTTTCTTTTGAGTTTCCCATCCCATTTTTCTGAGTTTCTGTTCGGTTTATAACCAGTAAATTGGTAACAGTAAATATCATTTTTTTCAGGTAATTGGGACGGGCACCATCTGGTACCCAAAACTGCAGTTTCTGGGTGATTTCAGACGTTACGAGATCACGCTGAACCACACTGAACCACGCTGAACCCCCCCATGGGGCCAAAGGGCCCTGAACGTCTGAACAGCGCACACCAGATGTTCATCACGCTCAATACCCACATGGGGTCAGTTTCAACCACGCTTCCCAGGCTAGCCGGGGGAAGGTCCTGGGAAGCGTGGTCAAACGAACCCCCACCAGGAACCAAGGAAAAGTAACGTCTGGATGCCAATCCCCGGGCGGAACCAAACGAAACGAGCCCCAGCCGGGGACAAGGCACGCAGCGTCGCAGCCAGGCAACCAGCAACAACACAACCACCGGAGGGAGATTTAAAGCGACAGCAGCAGCAAGCAAGCATGGTGGGATGGAGCGAGGAGGGAAGCGGAAGAGAGCGGAGGCAGAGACAGCGACAGCGGCGGGACAGGAGGCGGAGGAGGTGCAGCCAGGCCCAGCGATGCAGGCGGAGGAGGCACAGGTGCAGGAAGGGCGTGCACGGGAGCACCCGACCAGGGAGGCGGCCCGGGAACAACACCCACAGCTGAAGCCGGGTCG
>QEPC01011901.1:16767643-16828137 GCA_003113815.1 Sphenodon punctatus | reverse complement strand
TAATAATAATAATAATAATAATAATAATAATAATAATAATTATTATTATTATTATTATTATTATTATTATTATTATTAATAATAATAATAATAATAATAATAATAATAATAATTTTTACCAAATGAAAGCCAAATAAACCAATTCAGGGTTCTCCCTTGTAACCCCTCCCCCTGCTTTCTTTTCCAACCCTGAATGGGCCAATATTATATTTTTCCTGGTCTTTCACATCTAGAGGTTCACACTCCTAGTGGGAAAATTGCCCACCTTGAGCTTAATTGCTGGAGCTGAGTCCTGGCCAGCTCCACCCAAAATTAAGCATTGCTGATCATATTTAAAACTTCGAGTTACTATGTGGAATCTGGAAGGGGTACTTTGTAGAAAAGTTCATTTTCTTCATTGTAAAAACACCATTCCTTGTTATTTGACATGAGCCCAAAATCAGAATTCCAAATTAGAATTCCCGTATCTGAACAAATCCACATGATTTTGTTCCAGAACTGGAAGTGGCCTGTTTCTTGGTTCCAAAGCACAATGTTACCTAGTAAACTTGCAGCAAGTGTGTCTGTAGCAACAGGGTCTTGAGGATGGATTGAGGTAGTTATAACTCAGAATAATAAGTCAGAACAAAAGACATGTCGGAGGAGGCCGCTATATGGAAAATATCCTAAGAGTGAAAGTACTGAAATGTATTTCAGTGGAGACTTCAGTGAGAGAACTTATGGCATTATATTGCCTCTAGTTTTTATGGTTTTTACCTATATATAAAATCCTCTAAGAAATAGTAGTGGGATGTCAATATTTGCAGTTTGCAAACGGGAGTCATATTTTGCATTGTGCAAATCCAAAGCATGCCATGAATATTCAACTTGGTTTGAATGAGAGATGAAAGGAATATCTGCAGTGAATTTGCCACTGACAAATTGGCCCCTTTAATTTGTATTCAATGAAGTGGCTATTCGGTCGAGCTTCACTAGATATCTGCTTCAGATATTTCAGTCTGCATATATAACTTTTTTTGTCATTGGGGATTTTGGTTATTTTATTTTAGCACTGTTGCACATGTGTACTAGCCAAAATTAAGTAAATGAAATACCAAAATAGAATAGGGCTGATTGAAACTTTCACCTGGTTTCCATCTCTGATGGAACCAGGAATTTCGATCATTGTGACTGGAAATCGGAACGAATGACAGCTCATTCAGATTTCCTATCAGAATGTTAAAACGAAAAACGGCCATTGTGCACATGCACAACTGGATGTTGGTACTCTGTGCATGCACAAGCCACCATACTGGAGTATAGCAGTGGCCATTTCATTGTACAACGGGGGCCATTTTGCCGTTTCACAGAAAGGTGGCAGCCATTTCATGCACGCACAAATTGATTGATTGGAATTCCAATTGAAATAACCAGAGCCGTTCCATGTTCATGGAACAGTTCCACGAAAATGGAATGACTGTTTAAAACCAACCCTAAAACAGAATTATAGAATGTCAGAATTGTAGGGTACCTCAAGGGTCTTTTAGTGTAACCCCCTCCTTGGCTATAGGGTGATTATGAGTTTGAACTAGGAGTTTGAATCTTGCATTTGCAATTCAAAATCCAATAAATACAGTTTCTGACAGATTACTTTCTTGCTACTGTTCTATTCTTCTGCTATTTGTCATAGAAATGTTGCCAGTTTCAACTAAGGCTGAAATGAATCTTTGCTGTGAATTTTCTCTGTTCTGGTCTGTCAGAATGCGGACTGTGATCTGGTCCCCACTCTGAGGGCAATCCAGATTGAAATCCCTGCTCCTCCTCCTGACCCTAAACCCCAGGATACACACATGTGCAGCACGTACACATGTGCAAGTTGTGCAAAGTTTACTCCATGTATGTCATATTCCCCATGAAGGGGTTGTGCATGCGCTGTGCACACATTCAACACGCATGGGGAGCAATCCTGTCCACCGTCAGAGGCACAGTGCTCTGCTAGACGGCAGGCGCTGAGGTACGCATGCTGTGTGAAACAAAGGTGCGACTCGTGCCGATGCAACCCCCTCAAGCCCACATACCCTGCGGCCCAGGGGATGGAGCAGGCATGACTCCTGCTCCATCCCCTGGGCTGCGGGGTTTGTAGGCTCAGGGGATCATAACAGCACAAGTCACGCCTTTCCTCACATGGTTTGCGGCGCACCTGAGCGGGGGTGGTCTGGTGGTGCGTCTCGTGTAGGCACAGTTTACAAGGGCCACAGGATCACACCCATGGTTTGCGGTGTATAAGATCACCCCCAACCCCTTTCTGGGCATATGTACAAGATCTTTCCTTTCATTGCACCAACACAAAATGTTGCTGAAATTGGGAGGTGGGGGCAGAGGGAGCTTGGATCGTGGCCAGCTGATTTGTCTCCATGGAGAATCTCCAAGGAGATGGAACAGCTGATTCACAGTCTCTCAAGTTTGTATGCACTAAATTGTAACCTAATTTGGTAAATATCAGATCCCCAGTAAGGGGCCCCCGGAAACTCAGTTCTCCACCGGCAATAGCACCATCAGCATGGATGGCACATTACGAGAAATTGTATAATGCCATTGGCAGTGAGAGAGTCCAGCCTCAGGCCCTGTCAATCTATAATTTGGAAGAGATTCCTTTGTGTCCTCCAGTTCAGGAGGAGGAGGTAGAGGTGGTGATAGACTCCTTCTCAAATAATCGCTCCCCGGGACTAGACCTTATACGGGTGGAGTTTCTCAAGATGCATAAGGCTTGGTGGCTTCCTATTCTAGCAACTGTATTTACTGCTATTAACAACTACAGGGTGGAGCCTGGGAATTGGGATACGGCAGTCATTATCCCTGTATATAAAAAGGGCATTAAAATGGATCCAGTAAATTATAGGTCCATCATCCTCTTGCCTGTGGTCTCCAAAGTTTATGGCAAATATTTATTGGGGAAATTGTCCGATTGGATGACCCAGACAGAGGTGCTTTCACTTGAACAGGCAGGGTTCCAGCGAGGCCGTTCCACAATTGAGCAGTGTTACGTCCTCTACTATTTGGCATCCAAGTATAGGGCTTGTAACGGAGCTCTTTATGTGGCGTTCTTGGACCTCAGGGCGGCTTTTGATTCAGTGAATCGAGCCGCCCTGTGGGGTAAACTACAGGCCTCATCCATAGATAAGCGCTTACTGGCCCTAATCCACTCGCTTTATGCGCATTCTTCCCTGGTGGTTAAACTCGACCAGCAGGGCCACTTGACTCCCCCAGTCTCTACCTCGGTTAGGGTCAGGCAGGGATGTGCCCTTTTAAATTACTTTATTGACGAGGTTATTCTGTTGATGGCTCAGTCTCGCTTTTTTCCTCCAAAACTAGCCGGGCGATCTGTTGGCTGCCTATGCTACGCTGATGATATCGCCTTACTCTCCCAGACACGAATAGGGCTTTCCCGGCAGCTTCAAGCTTTTGCGACCTTTTGTCACGACAATTTACTGACTATTAATTACGACAAGTCAAAGATCATGGTCTTCTCTAAATCCAAGATTTTGTTCTGGTCGGTCGAGGGATTCCCTATCCAGCAGGTCTCTGACTTTCGTTATTTAGGTGTTCTTTTTCATAGGTCGGGCAGCTGGCGTGAGCACATTGACAGGGCTTTAAGAGCGGTGCAAGGCCCAGCTCAATCTATCAGCAGTCTCTTCTGTAGGCAGGGTAGATCGGCAATTCTCCCAGCACTTCAGGTCTATACAAGTAAGATCCGGGTCCAACTTCTTTATGGGACCAAATTGTGGGCCTCTTTTTGTGCCACCCTGGTGGATGGAATTCAATCTAAATTCCTGCGGAGGCTGTTCGATGCCCCGCAGGGCTCCCCTCTGGCAGCAATTCGATCTGAACTGGGGCAGATACCCTGATCCCAGGCTGCCAATGAGATCGCTTTGAGATTTTGGCTTAAGATTCAATCTAGCCAGGGATCTCAACTTTTGAGGGACTTGGAGAAGGAACCATTTATCAGTCAGTGGTCTGAGAAAATCGACCTGCAACTTAGACGGCTGGGCTTTTCCCCAGAGTATTTATTACATAAGCACCCGGATTCGCTCAGAGGGGAGATCCTGACTCGTTCGAGGGACATGGGCCGCCAGATGGAGATCGGTGGGCTGGGTCTCAGCCCCCACATCAGAGATTACCTGATGTGGATCCTGGGGATGGGGCAGGTTGTAGATTATCTAGTTGCCCCCATCTCCGGAAGGGCAAAGCAACTGATCTGTCGCATGAGACTTAATGCCTTCCCATCTCGCGTTTTTGAGGGCCGGATGGATGGTACACCATATCTTGATCACCTATGCCCTAGAGGTGGAGTCTGTAGGCCATATTATTCTCCGCTGTCATTTATATGACAATTTATGATCAGAGTATTTGGGGCCTGTCATAGAGGCTTACCCAGGTAGATCAGATTGTGCAATGTTGGCTCTGATCCTTGACAGCTCTAAACCTGACATTATTAAGAATATTGCGGCCTTTTTGGTGCAGGCTTTTCAGTATAGGAAATCCTTTATAGGATATTCTCCCCTGCCGTCTTAACTCATGTCTGTATATTGTACAATTCAGTTCTGTTTTGAACAACTGGTATATTTATGCTTATGTCTTAATGCTAGTTATCTACTGTATTTTTAGGGTTTTACAATGGTCTGTGACCACATAATAAAGTTATTTGATTTGATTTGATCCCCAGTCACTTTCGTGAAGATAAAATGTTTTACATCTGCTGAGAATGTGACCCTCTACATCTTTCCAGCTGATTGTAAATACAGTTTACACCAGCACTACAACAAACCTCTTGGAATCTATGTCTTCATTACAGATGACTTCTGTAACAGGGTCACATTGAGTCCTTGCAGGATTATAAGAAAATAAGAACATAAGAAGGGCAATACTGAGTCAGACCAATGACCCATCAAGCCCAGCATCCTGCTGTCTGAAAGTGTCCTGTTCAATTTTGGTTGCATGGGAGATGTACCAACAGTCACAATGGGCGATCCATTCCCTGTTGATCACTCCCTGCTCCCGACAGTAAGAAGCGCCCATCTCATAGGGTGAAAACAGACATGACGCTAACCACCCTTTAACCACCTTTGGTGGTCATTTATGCAGGTTTCAGGGCTGCATAGGGCACCAATACAGTCCTGCAACATGCATAAATAACCACCAAGGGTGGTTAAAGGGTGGTTAGCGTCATGTCTGTTTTCACCCATAATCTACTTGGCTAATAGCCGTTAATGGACCTATTCTCCAAGAATTTTTTCAGTCCTTTTAAAAATGCAACTATACTACTGACCCTGACAACCTTCTCTGGTAAAACATTTCAGAATTTAATGGCATTGAGTGAACAAATACTTCCTTTTATTTGTTTTAAGTCTGCCACCAGTTAGTTTGATGGAGTGTCCCCTAGTTCTAGTGCTACTTGAGAGGGTAAATAAATGTTTCTTATCTACTCATTCCATTCCACTCCACATGGAAACTTGGATTGGCACCTCTGGGTACACAAGGCATTTCAATGTTTGATGTACTGAAATGGCGCAAAATTAGAAGAAAACAAGCGTTGAGATTTGAATAGAGGTGTGAATTTTGGTTTTGTTATTATAATAATGAAAATGAAATAGGGCTCTTGCATTTGCATTATTGAATAATGAAAATGAAAGAACATAATAATGAAATAAAAGAATTTCATTTCATTATAAAATAATGGGAATACACTGAAAAACACATTGTTGGCTATAACATTTTTGTTTCTTATTCAATTTTAATTACTCTTGCGGTGATTGTACCCACAATAGATTGCATTACATGTACCAATTTCAGAAAGTTTAGATAAAGGGATACAATTTTATAAGCAATTGAATATTGTGATTTAAAGAAAAGCTTCATACACATTTCTGACTACAACTTCTTTGTCTTCTGCATGAAACTTGGGGGTAGATTATGCTCTTTCCCAAGCTTACCATCTCTCCCAAATTTCAAAAAGATTGGATAAAGGTTCTTGATGTCATAAGCTATTTACTTGAAAATGCATTTCTGGCTCTAACATTTTTATATTCCATCCATGAAATTTGGCAGGATTGTATCTCACACCTTCACTGTAATTTCTGACAAATTTCAGGACTATTTGATAAAGAGTCCCAATTTTATAAGCAATTTGAAGTTTCCGCCTTGAAGACCATTATTCAAATAAATAGCAGCACTTGCAGTGCCAGTCAGAGGCAGGCACCTGGCATGGCAGGGGGATGGAGGCTGTAGGAGGGAGGAGGAGGCGCAACCCAACAGACTGACAGACACAGTAAATGGCCAATTACTGCATGATTCTGGGAGGGTGCCCCAAGGACTTTAAACTCCCCCCTCCTTGCAAAAGGAGAGGGGGTGGGGTCAGGGATTCCCCCTTCCAGGAGGGACTTCCAGTGGGAGGGGGTTAAGTGGCAGTGAGTCTGGCACCACCACAGGCTGCATGACTAAGGGCCACATGCCTCTAGCTGGACATGCCCGGCCGACCACTAAGGTCGTGAAGGAACCCAGGGTCTGAGGTGGTCTCGCATGTAACCAGGACCCAAGCCATTTAGGGCTTTATAGGTCATAACCAGCACCTTGAATTGGGCCTGGTAGACAATAGGCACTAGCTGCAACCTCTGGACCATCATCAGGGGCAGACCCACATAGAGCGCATTGCAGTAGTCCAGTCGAGAGGTAACAAAAGCATGGATGATGGTGGCCAGATCTGAGTTTGAGACATATGGCCACAACTGTCGCACCAATAGTAATTGGCAAAATGCTCCCTTTGCCACAGCCTCCACCTGACAATCCAGGCGAAGCTGTGGGTCAAGGAGCACCCCCAGACTACAAACCTGAGAGGCCCAAGGGGGGGGCATCCAGTCCCCCACAGCTGCCAAGCACTGGGTAAGCACCGAGACTGCCGGACCTGGATCACTCAAAAACAAGAGGTAAAGCTGTGCATCATCAGCGTATTGATGACATTGCACGCCGAAACCTCTCATGACCTCACCCAACGATTGCATATACACATTGAACAGAAGAGGGGACAGAATAGAACCCTGTGGGACTCCACATGTGAGATGCCGAAGAGATGATGTACATTCCCAGAGAACCACCTGCCAGAAATGAGCGAAACCTTTCAAGAACAGTTTCATTCACCCATACCCAGTCCCGCAGCTTCGCCACCAACAACTCGTGATCAGCGGTATCAAATGCCATCGACAGATCCAGTAAGATCAAAATTGTGAATCTGCCCTAGTCTAATACATGGCGCAGGTCATAAACCAAGGTCACAAGTGCAGTCTCCATGCCAAACCCAGGGTGAAAGTCAGACTGTGATGGTTCAGATGCTTCTGTAACCATCGAACCATCACCTGTTCAATAAGGGGAAGGTTAGAGACTGGCTAATAGCTGGCCATGGAATCAGTGTTCAAAGGTGGCTTTTTGAGTAGAGGCCGTGCCACTGCTTCTTTTAGACAACCTCTCTAAGAGAGGTATTGATCACCCCCACCAGCAATGGCCCTAATGTCTCTCGGCTGGCCTTCACCAGCCAGGACGGGCATGGATCTAACAACAGGTGGCTCAGACTGTCCCAAGAGCATCCACCGCATCAGCAGGCGACACCCACTGAAACTGATTCCACAACTACTGACAGGGCGGGGCTTCCTGTACCTCTGATTCATCCACTGTCATTAATGCAGCATCGAGATGGTGGTGAATCTGAGCGATTTTATCTGTGAAAAAGTGAGCAAACATGTCACAGTGGGCACTGGGAAATTCCAGTTCCAGGCGGAGAGAGGCCGGACTGACCAGCCTCTGCACCACCCGGAAAAGCTCCGCTGGATGTGAGTTCGTAGATGCAATAATAATAATAATAATAATAATAATAATAATAATAACTTTATTTGGAGTTTAGCTATCGCTGTACCCCAGGAAAGCAACAATCGATAACCATAAGACAAAAAACATACAACAAGACAAAGACATGAAACAAAGACCCATCATAACAGAAAAACAAAACTACATAACCCCCTTAGCATGAAACATGCTCGGAGGGTAAACAAATAAGTCAATAAGGGTAGCAAAGAACTCTTTCTTTGCTACCTGTGTTGCAACAGCATATGCTCTTAAACTGGCTTTATGCCGAAGTCAGTCAGTTTCAGCACAAGTTTGACACCATCGCTCCAACCACCTTCCATCCTGCTTCATTCAGCGGAGATCCTCCGTAAACCACGGTGACCCCCGTCGTCGGCTTTCTGGAAGTGGACACTTGGGAGCTGTTCGATCGATAGCCTCAGCCAGCAAACTGTCCCAGAAGGCAATGAGGACATCGAGTGAACGATCATCAAGATCAGAAGGCATTTCCCCATGAGCATTCTGGAACCTCTCTGGTTCCATAAGTCTTCAGGGGCGGACCCAACTAATTGATACTGCATCCTTCCGGGGGCAGACATGCGCCAGGAGACTAGTCTGGAGGAGGCAATGATCCATTCATGACAGGGGTAAAACCATTACATCCCCCCCCGCACGCCCCTAAAGTAGGAGACCGTAGGATCCCACTGTTGCTCTATGCGGACGATACAGTCTTAATCTCCCAGACAAAAATTGGACTGAGGCGAGCCATGCAATCTTTTGGCGTCTACTGCCAGGCCGAATTACTATCAATTAACTTTACTAAAACAAAGGTCATGGTGGCAGGGGCCAGGGGTAACCAGAAACGTCATACTTGGTTTATCGGCCCAAATTCCATTGAACAAGTCCGGTCCTACAAATACCTGGGGGTAATATTTGCTTCTAATGGGGGCTGGAGAGAACATTTCGTGGCAGCCCAGGTACTTGCAAAAAAAACCATCCTGGCAATTCTGAGGTTCTTTCTAGGCAAAGGGGGGAAATTAGTTTTACCGGCCCTCCGCCTTTTCAGGGCTAAAGTTCTTGGTCAGCTACTATATGCATTTCCCATCTGGGGCCTCTCTTTTCTCAATTCTCTTGAACCCCTTCAAAATGATTTTTTACGACGCATACTAGGAGCTCCTAGGGGTACCCCCCAAGTTATTCTCCGAGCCGAAGCTCGGTGCCTTCCATTAAGGGCATATGCCCTCCAAGCGGTGGCTATGCTCTGGGTCAAAGCATCGCTACTCTGCCATCAAGAGGGCTCCCTTTTTTCCTTAGTACTGAGGAGCAGGTTGGGAGATCCCTGGCTACGCCAGATAAAGCAAGAAGTTGCCCTGTTGGGGTTTTCCCCTGAAGTGCTGGCTAATTTGGGCCAGGTAGCTACCAGGTCTTTGATAAAGAGACGTATCCAGGACCAAACGATCCAATTGGAGGGGGCTCTTCTGTCTGCTCAAAAGATAGCCCCCGCATATATCCCCCCCAATCCCCAGTGCTCTGATCCTTATTATCTTTTCGTTTGGGAGGAGGTTAAAGAACGCATAGCATACTTTAGATTGAGGACCAATACGTTCCCTTCGGCAATCATGGAGGGGCGATATAAGCAAACCCCATGGGCCATGCGCCTATGCCCATTATGCCACCTGAAGGCGGTGGACACAACTGAGCACGTTTTTTTTCATTGCCCTGCTCTTACAGGCCCTAGAACTAAATTCTTAAAAGGCCCCTTTTTGGACCCCCTTTTTCAACGTAATGACACTCAGAGTTTACTCGGGCCTATTGCTTCAGTACACTCCAGAGCAGTGGCAAGATTTGGTGTGGCCGCCTGGAACATCCGCCGCCCATTCTTCCCCGTCTTAAGTGGCTTGGCTTCTGGGGGGGCTTTTGTATAAGATCAAACGATAGTAGGAACAAATGTAAGGCAATCTGCCCAAGTCGGCTTCTGTTTACCATTCGGAGTTAGAACATTATGTTGATGTATATTGTATGTTGTTGTTTTTATCTTTATCCTTGTATTTATTGCCACGCAATTTGTTAAAGGGCTGTGCCCTGCAAATAAACTTTTTATTATTATTATTATTACATCCCCCCCAGCGGATCTCCTGCTTCAAGGCCGGTGCAGAACATCAGGTCAAGGGTATGTCCTCCCTCATGTGTCAGGCCCTTAACCCTCTGAGACAGTCCCATAGTTGTCATGGCATCCATGAATTCATGCTCTGCTCCCCGCAACCCAGCATTGGTGTGGATATTAAAATCCCCCAGGTCCACAGTCTTCAGGGAACGCAAGACCACTTCTGATACAAGTTCTTCTAGAGCATGTAGGGATGCTGTGGTACAGGTAGGTACATGGTATACCAAAAGCAGCCCTAATCTGTTTCCTGCCACATCAATCATGAGGTGGACCCCCTCCATGCCCGAGATGGTCTGCACCGGATACCTCCTCACAGTACAGGTATCCTTAAAAACAATGGCTACACTGCCTCCCTGTCCCTCTGACCTGGGCTGGTGCTGTAAAGATTACCTGGCTGGAACAAGGTCAGCCAATATAGGCCCTGACTCATTGTCCAGCCAGGTCTCTGTAATACATATGAGGTCGGCCGCTCAATCCAGAATCAATTCCCGGATAGTAGTTGATTTATTGCAGACCGACCTCACATTCAACAGCAATAGTTCCAGACCAGGGGCTCCTCTGATCCTGACCCCTGTATCACCTGCCAGCAGGCCTGTGTGAGGGACAGGAGATAAGCACTTGTCCCTCCTCACAGCTGTCCTCCATCTCCCTGAGACACCATAATTACCCCGACCCATCATGACCCCAATGGCTTTGGAAGCCCCCCCTGCCCACTCCCCAACCTCCCCCCCAGCGGCTGTCCCGCCGGACCCCCCAAGGACATACCCTCCCCCCATCCTTTTCTTCCCTCTCCCTCCTCCCTCCCCCCACCCCATCTCCCCCCTCCCCTATCCCCTCTCACCGGAGGGCCAGAACCCCCTACCCTTAATGAGTCATACCCCCCTCTCTCACTGGGGGGCCATACTCAAACTTCCCCAACCCAGTCCCTTACCCACCCCCATGCAGGGGGGGTTACATTACCCTCCTTCCTCCTCCATCCCCTGACAATATACCCCTACCAACAACCCTAAAAACACATACCCAAACTCCCCAAACCCTCACCTAAGGGTTGTGTGGCCCTTAGGTGCACAGCCTGTGGTGCATGCCTGCGACTACGCCGAGCTACTTCCCTTTTACCCCCTCCCACCGGATGTCACCTGGAGGGGGGAGGAAGAGCTCCCAACCCCCGGCCCCATTCCTCCTGCAATGGAGGGGGGAAACAGTTGTCCCAGGGGGGTTGCCTTCCCTCTCAGAGGTGAGCCTACCTGGCTCCCAGCCCCCAGCACTGATCTGGAGGTCCAGTGGTGGCAGGGATTGGGCGTTGGCCCCAGCAGCAGTGGCTCAGCGGCAGCAGCGGCAGCAGTGGTAAGCGCTGTGTCCTGCTGTGTCCCGCAGGTATGCCAAGCTACTTCCCTTTTACCCCCCTCCCACTGGATGTCACCTGGAAGGGGGAGGAGGAGCTCCCAACCCCCGTCCCCACCCCTCCTGCAGTGGAGGGGGGAAACAGCTGTTCCAGGGGGACTCTGCTCCCTTCCCTCTCGGGGGCAAGCCTACCTGGCTCCCAGCCCCCAGCGCTGATTTGGGGGTCCGGTGGTGGCAGGGATTGCTGTGGTGGCTCCAGCAGCGGTGGTTCAGCAGTTGTGGCAGCAGCAGTGGTGGTGAGCATTGTGTCCCACTGTGTCTAATTGTTCTAGATCTGTTGGCAGCATTTGATATCGTTGACCATGAGATGTTGGTGGCCCGGCTGCAGGACTGTGCCGGAGTGGGTGGAATTGTTCTTGAATGGTTCTGCTCATTTCTGACTGGGAGAACTCAGTGTGTGGTTCTTGGGGAGTATACTTCATCTTCAGCATGGCGTGGGGGTGGGTTTTATTTCTCCTATTGTTTATTTTTATGTTTTTAATGTTTTATTATGGTTGTAACCTGTCCCGAGCTGCTGTGAGGGAGGGGCGGGTTATTAAATTTGTTAAATAAATAAATGAAATAAAAATCTCACCAGGACCTCATGTGTGGAGTACCGCAGGATTCTATTCTGCCCCTCCTCCTATTCAACGTGTACATGCAGTCTTTGGGTGAGGTTGTGAGAGGTTCGGCATGCGTTGTCATCAGTATGCTGATGATACACAACTCTACCTCTCTTTTTCTGCAGACCCAGTCCTGGCAGTCTCGGTGCTTGGCAGCTGTGGGGGACTGAATGAGGGCAAGCCGTCTGAAGTTAAATCCTGACACGATGGAGGTGACGTTGGTGGGTAGGACTGAGGGGGTGGTAGCTCCTGTCATTGATGGGGTTTGCCCCCCTTTAACCACTCAGGTCTGTAGTCTGGGAGTGCTCCTCAATTCACAGCTCCACCTGGATTCCTAGGTGGAGGCCGTGGCGAGGGGAGCATTTCGCCAATTACATCTGTTGTGACGACTGCGACCGTATGTCTCGGACTCCGATCTGGCCATCATCATCCATGCCTTTATTACCTCTAGGTTAGACTATTGTAATGCACTCTACATGGGGCTACCCTTGGGAATGGTCCAGAGGCTGCAGCTGGTGCAGAATGTGGTGGCTTGTCTCCTAACAGGGACGGGTCACTGCAAGCACATTACACCAGTGCTCCGTCCCCTGCACTGGCTTCCCATTATCTTTCGGGTCCAATTTAAGGTGTTGGTAATGACCTATAAAGCCCTAAACAGCCTGGGTCCTGCTTACCTGTGGGACAGTCTCAGGTCCCAGGTACTATTGTGGCCCCTGCGGTTCACCGGGTCACCCGACTCAAAGTCCCCCAGGTTTCCCAGGTGGCGACGATGGGGAGGGCATTCTCGGTGACTGCTCCTAGGATGTGGAATTCCCTCCTAATGGAGGCCTGCCTGGCCCCAGACCTCCCCTCTTTCTGAAGACAGTGTAAGACTTAGCTGTACCATCAGGTCTTTGGAGAGGGATACGGGTAAGGTGGAGTGGGGTGGGGTTAAGGAAGCGGGGAATTGGTTCTGTCCTTTTAGTTTTTAATGAATGTTATGTTTTATTTATGAATTGTTGACTGTGTGTGAGCCACCCGAGCTGTTCTGTGAGCAGGAGGGTTGCGCGATAAAAGAAAACTGAAATAAATAAATAAATAAATAAATTTAGAGGACCAATTGGTGGTGGCTTCGAGGCAGGCATAGAGGGTAGATATAAGCTGCTGTTCTTTGGGCCTGCTCTTTGTCTGTGGTTAATTCTGGCTTTGGTCAGAGTGTTTTCTCAGACTTTGCTGGTAGGCTTTGTGTGTGTGCGCGTGTGCTTAGCAGCCTCGTTGCAAGAGTTTACCTAGATATATAGCAATCCCTCCCTTTTTCCGTTACCCTTCCCAGTCCATATTTTCTGTATTTCCTTCCCAGTAACTTCCTTTCTTAAATCCTTTCTTCCTTGTGTTTTGTATTTAGCCCTCCCATTTCATTTAAATTCTTTGTCTTGTCTTTGTCCAGTGTCCTTTCTCCTATGTTGTCTGTGTGTGATGTTGCTTTGTGTGTCTCTCTGTGTCTGTCTGTGTTGGATTGTGCACTACAAGCAGCACATAACACATCACTTTTAGTGCAGCACAGCCTATTGATATAGACAATCATGAGCACTCGGAGGGGACGAGCTAGTGCCCGTGGGCATGGGTGGGACTGGGGGAGGCAGGGCCAGGTGGCTCTGCAATCCAGGGAAGAAGATTTGAGTGAGGAGCTGGCCCTATTTCCACACACACACACATACACACCCAAGAACAAACATCCATCCTTTGGTGGCATGGGGCAGCAGCACCGAGTCTTATTGGGGGAAGAGGAGTGTGCAATACTGACTGGTGAAAGTCAGGAGAGGAAGGGGATGGAGCAGTAGGTGGTACCCACTTCTAGCACTAGTGGGGCGGGGGGGTTGAGGGGAAGAAGAGCTAAGTTCTTTTTGAACTTGAAGCATCAGGCAGTAGTAGGTCTGGTGGTGGAGATGTAGGTGCTACTGCTGGTGAGAAGCCCCCCCCCCCCGTAGTTCTTGGTAAAACTTTTCCCCTGGGTCCCAGCATGGAGGAGGTGTTCATGGGACAGGAGCAGATTGTTGGCAGTGTGGAGGGCATGGATGAGGATGAGACCATCATGCTGACAGTGGTTCAGGAGGACAATGAGCAGATCCCCCCAATAGGCAACTCCCCAGCCAGCCCTTTATTGTCTTGTCCTTTGTCTGGTAGCAGCAGGGAGAGCAGTCCATCTGGCATGGATCCCCCTCCCCCCCAACCTCCCGGGTGGCAGGAGCAGACAGAGGAGCAGGAGTACAAGTAGCAGCAGCAGCAGCAGCAGCAATTGCAGCAGGACCAGGCGGTGGCACAGCCTGTCAGTGGAGAAGGTTGCCGGGAGTTAGGGGCATGAGGAGGATGAGACCCCCAATGTTCCTTCTCCTCCATTTGCCCCTTGGGTGAAACAGCAGTAGTCCACCTTGGGTGAAACAGCAGTAGTCCCCCTTGAGTGAAACAGCAGTAGTCCCCCTTGAGTGAAACAGCAGTAGTACCCAGTGTGGGCAGGGGCAAGAAGACGAAGGTGGGAAAGCCCAGGACATCTCCTTGGTGGGCACATTTCACGCAGGAGGGAACGGATTCCCGTGTGATGGTGTGCAACCATTGTGGGGCACAGATAAAATGGGGTATGCAAATGGGGAACCTCTCAAATGTGGGCATGAAGTGGAGAAACACCATGCCTTGTTCCTGCGAGAGGAGGAAGCAGGAAAAAGCAGTGGTGCCAGGTGGCATTCCTGAAGTTCCTGTGGCTAAGAGCAAAGGCAGGGGCAGGCCACAGGGAGAGCAGAACTCATCTCAACCCCCCTCCTCCCATGGGCAGCAGGTGCAACGACGATGGAGGAGCTGGGGTGGGACACAATGGCACAGGGAGGGCATCAGGAAGTGGCAAAGTGCATCACTCACCGTATTGGTGAGATGATAGCGCTTGATGACCAACCCTTCTTATTGGTGGATAATGCAGGTTTTAGGAGGCTGCTGTTTCTGGCATTTTCCAAGTACCAGATCCTTTCCCAAACCACCTTTATCAGGCCAGTGGTGACGTCCCTGTACCAGGCGGTCAGGCAGAAGGTGAAGGAGCATCTGGAGAAGACAGAGGGGGCTACTGTGCACTTTATGGCTGATATCTGGTGCAGCAGGGGTGCACAGCATGCCTACCTCTCCCTCACTGCTCAGTGGTGGGATTTGGGGGAGGCAGGAGTAGCAGTTGGCAGCCATTCAGGGGCAGCGTACAGGTGGGCCCTGCTTCAGGCTGAGGTCATGGACCAGAGCCACACAGCTGCCAACATTTTTCAGGTCCTAAACAGAATGGTGGAGGGGTGGCTCGATGGAGAAGCAGTAGGCGGTACCAGGGAGTTCATTGTGATGGATAATGGACCCCAAATGAAGCGGGCAGTGAGAGTTGGCAATTTTGGGGGCATCTCATGTTTTGCCCACACATCGCACCTGGTGGTGAGGGATGGTCTGGACCTTGGAGAGGAGGAGCCAAGTTTCTCCCTTCGTGAGCTGGTAGAGTTGGGCAGAACAATCATGGGGCACTTCAGCCAGAGCATCAAGGGCAGGCAGATCATGCAGCAGAAGCAGGCACAGCTGGGTGTAGCCAAGCTCTGCCTGGGTGGAATTCCATTGTCCATTGGGTGGAATTCCATTGTCCACCCAATGGAATTCCACCTATCTGATGTTGGAACATCTGGTGGTGCAGCAGCACATCCTACATCAGATGGCCCTGGATGGGGACATTGCAGTGGAGCAGGCACCTACGCGGGCCCAGTGGTGGGAAATTCCCCAGATCATGCATGTCCTAAAACCATTTAAGGAGGCGATGGAGACCATGAGTGCTGCCAATGCCATCCTGAACCAGGTATCCTCATGGCACAGTTCCTGAACCAGACCTTAGCTGACTTCTTGAGAATTCAGGCAGGGTTGCCAGAGGAGAAGCACCGCTTACCAGAGGTGGTGGGCCTGGTAGAGAGGCTGCAGGCAGCAATGAAGATGAGGCTGGACCCACTGACCAAAAAGGAAGAGTATGTCCTGTGATGCTCTGCAACCCCCAGGTGAAGGGAAGTGTGACAAGAACATTGGAGGAGGCACAGAGCATCCCAAGAACCAGCAGGGTCAGCAGCAGCAGTGTGGTCACCCCCCACAGGAGCAGCCCTGAGCAGGTTCTCTGAACATGGGTTCTTGGGGTGGTAGTGTGAGACAGCATCCCAACCCCCAGGTCTAACAGTTCTGAATCAGTGGTGGCCGGATACTGGAGGATCCCAGCAGCAATCCGTTGACCTACTGGGTCCACAAAGGCTGGGTATGGCAGGCCTTAGCCAAGCTGGCCCAGGAGTTACTAAGCTGCCCATCAACCAGTGAGCCAAGCAAGCGGGTCTTCTTGATGACAGGGGACATTGTGAGCCCACATTGCTTGTGTCTGTCACCTGAGTTTGTGGATCAGCTGGTATTTAGAAAGGTGAACTTGCTTCTTCTGGGATTCCCCAAGATGCCCTATGAGATGGAGTGAGGGGCACACTTCTGTCTCTAGGGGCAGCTCATCATGTGTGGGATCAAGAGAGACAATTTGTGCCTGAAAACCTGCCAACTCCTGCAATGGGGGGGGGGAGAGAGAGAGAGAGAGAGAGAGAGAGAGAGAGAGAGCCCCTCCATGTGGGTGGGTGGGTGGGGGGTACCTGTGCAAACACGGCAGCAGGTGGGGGGGATGGGTGGGCGCCCATGGGAACACTATGGGCGGTGGGTGGGGATACGTGTGTGCTCCCACGCTCAACCCTTCTCCACCCTTCACCCATGCACGGAGCAAAGGCACCAATGCCGGTTGCTCTGTGCATGAAGATGGATGGTGGGGGTGGTGGAGATGGGTGTGTGCCTGTGGGAACGGCCTCACACCCACTTCCACCCAAAGTCGGCGCACATACATCCCCCACCCACCATGGCCTGTATGAAAAGAGCCGCAGAGAGAGAGAGAGAGAGAGAGAGAGAGAGAGAGAGAGATGCCATCTGTGCCAAGCCATGGCCCCCGGGTGTTCACGGCAAGTTGTCAAACCCTTTCCCATTTAGGGGTGTCACACCATGCTGCCCTTGGGGCACAAACTCATTGCAAGTTAACAACTCCTTTCATGCTTTGGGGGTGCCACACCATGTCCTCCTGGGGTGCTCTCTCGGCAAGCTGATGACCCTTCACACTTTGGGGGTGCCACCCACGCCACACCTCATGAGATGCCCCACAACCTGCCCCACAACCTGTCTCCCCTCTGCAATTCATTTTAATTCAATTCAATGGAAATTTAGATAATGAATCAATTCCCCACCCCAATTTGACCCTGCATCAATTCAATTTACTTATTCCACTTACTGCAGAAACATGTGAGGGGAGGCCTCACATGTGTGAAAGTGCTCCTGAGCACCAGGTTGAGAATCTCTGCTATAAGGGAAGCAAAAAATCCCTTCTTTGCTTCCCGCATAGCCATGGCATAGGCTCGTAAACTAGCTGTATATCGCAATTGGTCATCTTCAGCCCAAGAACGGCACCACCGTCGCTCTAACGGCCGCCCTTCCTGCTACAGTTGCCACAGGTCCTCAGTAATCCAGGGACACCTGCGGTGCTGATGCTGGGGGAGTGGACACCTAGGAGCTGTCCAGTCGATGGCCTTAGTCAGCAAGCCATAAAGCAATGAGGTCATTGAGCAGGTGGTCATCAAGATCAGACAGTAACTCCCCAAGAGTATCCTGGATCATCTCAGGTTCCATTAGGGCCACTTTCACACGAGACACTTAGAAGCACCTCTGGAGCCCCGTATTCAAAAGGAAAACCACGCGGGGAGTGTCTACATGCTCCCCACAGTACCAGAAGTAATGTGCCACCCATTCTTTTCAGCGGCGGTGGCTGCAGACGCGGGGCTTTCAAAAGGCGCATTCTGTAGACCTCAATTTTCAGGTCTACAGAATGCGCCTCGTGAAAACCCGACATCTACAGCCACTGCCGCTGAAGAGAATGGGCAGCACGTCACTTCCAATAGTGCGGGGAGCATGTAAAAACTCCCCGCATGGAATTCCTTTTGAATACGGGGCTCCAGGTGTGCTTCAAGCACCTCATGTAAAAGTGGTCTTAGTCTCAGGGGTGGACCAACCAAACTGGTTCTGAGGACAGACATGCAACAGGCCCATGGGAGATAATTATCCATCTATGAAAAGGGTTATGCTGACACTTCCCCCAGCAATGGATCCCCCGCATCAAAGCCAGTGCAAAAAATTAGGTCCAGGGTATGTCCTCCATAAGTGGGATTTCAGGCAGCAAGGTGAAGGATTTCAGGCAGCAGGAGACTTACCCAGTCTCCTGAGTGCTGGGTAATGTAGTTAGCATCCCAGCACTCAGGAGACATGGTTCACACATCCAGGCTGGTGAATTGTCATAATCACAATCACATCCTACAGCACGGTTACAGAAGACATCAGAGAATCTCTTATTGGGTCTCTTGTGAGCTGATGCCTCCAAATTCCCAGTAACAAGTGGAGGAGAGGGGTTGGGTTGGTCACAGCACAGAAAGATATATGGGTGACATTTCTGCTGGCCAACTGGCATCAGAAACACATCTTGTACCACAGTGGCAAACATAAGAGAATCCCTGCTGGCATAGGCGCATTCTTTGCAGATGTTTAGCAGGCTTATAAAATTTGGACCCTTTAACATATGTTTCTGATATTTGGAAAATATAATTTGGAAGGCGTAAAATACAATTCTGCCAAATTTCATGTAATCTGTCTGGAATACAAAGATGTTACAGCCAGAAATGCATTTTCAAGTTAATTGCTTATAACATCAGTGCCCTTTATCCAATTTTTCTGAAGTTTATCAGAGACAGTAAACCTGGGTAGGGTTATAATGTTATTAAGTTTCAACCAAATTATATAGAACAGAAAGAAGTTACAGCCATGAATGTCTAACATAGCTTTTCATAAAATTATAAATTTCAACTGCTTATTAAATCAGATTATCTTATCCAAACCTTCTGAAATGTGTCACACATAATTCCCTTATTTGGGGGTACAAGCCTTATAAGTTTCATCCAAATTGAATGAAAAACAAAAAAGGTACCATTGACCATGATACCGTCGACCATGAAATGTTGATGGCTTTGTCTGCGGGACCGGGCTGGGGTGGGAGGAATTGTTCTTGAATGGGTCAACGCATTCGTGGCTGAGAGAACTCAGCGGGTGGTTCTTGGGGAGAATTTATAATCTCCCTGGGACCCCATGTGTGGAGCCTCATAGGATTCTATTCTGTCCCCCCTCCTGTTCAACATGTATATTCAGCTGCTGAGTGAGTTCATGAAAGGGTTTGGTGTATGATGTCATCAGTACACCAATGATGCACAGCTTTACCTCTCTTTTTCTACAGACCCAGACCAGGCAGTCTTGGTACTTACCTGGTGTTTGGTGACTGTGGGGGATTGGATGAAGGTGAGCCGTCTGAGGTTGAATCCTGACAAGACAGAGGTGATACTGGTTGGTACGGCTGAGAGGGCGGTGGCTCCTGTCATTGCCAGAGTTTTCCCCTCTATAGCTACTTACGTCCATAGTCTGGGAGTCACAGCTCTGCCTGCTGGACTCCCAGGTGGTGGCTGTGGCGAGGAGCACTTTTCTCCAGTTACGTCTGGTGCAACGGCTGCTACCGTATGTCTCGGCCTCTTATCTGGTCACCATCATCCATGCCTTCATTACCTCTAGATTGGACTACTGCAATGCACTCTACGTGGGGATACCCTTGGGGACAGTCCAGAGGCTGCAGCTGGTGCAGAATGCAGTGACCCATCTCCTGACAGGGATAGGTCATTGCGAGCACATTACACCAGTGCTCCGTTCTCTGCACTGGATGCCTATTGTCTTCTGAGTCCGATTCAAGGTGCTGGCAATGACCTATAAAGCCCTAAATGACCTGGGCCCTGCTTACCTGTGGGACTGCCTCACACCCCGGGCCGTGCAGTGGCCCTTGTGGTTGGCTGGAGGCACCCGACTTGAGGTCCCCCAAGTTTCCCAGGTGGCAACAATGAGGAGGATGTTCTCGATGGCTGCGCCTAGGTTGTGGAATTCCGTTCCGATGAAGACCTGTTTGGCCCTAGACCTCCTTTTCGAAGACAGAGTAAGACCTGACTGTTCTGACAGACCTTTGGAGAGGGAGACGAGGAGGGGGGTAGGGAAGGGGTTCTGGACCGATTTTTAGTAAATTTTATGTTTTAAATATCTAGTTGAAATTTTAACTGTTGATTTTATTGTTATTTTTTTAAATGTTGTGAGCCATCTCAAGCTGCTATTGAGCAAGTGGGTGCAGCATAAAATGCTACGAAATAGGTAAATAAATAAATATTCAGGAACATCAGATATTCGGACTAGGCAGTAATCAGGCACTAATACCTGAATGTTGTGGGTTGATTAGAGTACAGGAAATACAATGGGTATACCTGGTTTTTTTTTCAGGTACTCATTACGGCTTTAGTTGTGGACAAAATGAATGGCATTGAAAGGGGGGGGAAAACTCCAGAACAATTTGCTCCCAAATGAAAATAAAATAAAGAAAACAACATTTTCCCTTTAGACAGGTTGCGTTTGCAGTATCTGACCTGCACTTATTTACTGTCTGCGAAGTCTAGCTAAGATGGACTCAGCAACATTTCACAGCAAGCCTGGAGATACAAAGAGGACTTGTTCTAAAGTAACATATCTCAAGAACAAGGGATAAACAAATCTTCTCTATAAAATCATTTTCATTATTTTGAATGAAAAGAAAATTGTTCTCTCTCTCTCTCTCTCTCTCTCTCTCTCTTTTTGCTGCAAGAGTAGAAAATTGAGATACAGCCTTTGAAAGATGGGAGTGTTTTCTCTACAGTGCTGTCCTGCATCTATCAATGAGCAAAATGACAGGCATTGTTTTTATTTTAGTAAATTCATATGCTCTTTTGTGACAAGGAGGCGCTTCCTAGAATACGGGGGAAAAGCAATTCAAAATCTGAAAGGCTTCCTGAGCCAAGTTAGGCAAATATCAGATTCCTCTTGCTGTCCAAATTTGTACCTACTGCCGTGCCTGAAATTTTTAGGAAGCCAAAGAAATTGCTTATGATATCTCAGCTTGATGCAGGTTAGAGTTGCCATTGACCGTTTCTAAAACCTTCTGAAATGTGTCACACATAATTCCCTTATTTGGGGGTACAAGCCTTATAAGTTTCATCCAAATTGAATGAAAAACAAAAAAGGTACAGCCGAAAATGTGCTTTCCATTAAAACCAATGGAAAACTAAAACCAAAGTAAAAACGAAGACAGAACAAAGACTAAAGAAATTTTTTTAAAAGTGTGATATTTTAATTAAAAAACCCCAAAGTAATAACAAAAACAAAAGAGAGTTACTGTGCACATCCCTCGCTTTGAATAATCAGTGTGAGAAAAACAAGTTCTGAACACATTGGCTAATGAAGTGGTTTTCACTTCTAATGCTTCATCAAGTTCCCTTTTAGCTATAGAACTACCCTTTAAAAATGTGTCTGAATTTATTGATTTATTCAGAGACTAGTGGCATCTCACTCTGCTCATATTTTTCTTATGCCTTCCCCCCCAAACTGTAGTTCATAACACTGAAATTGATGACCGCTAAGAGATTGTGGCTGTATCCTGGCCCTTTTACAACAAGCCGTGTTTAGCCCTTAGGCATGCAGTTACAGAGACCCTATTTAAAAAGACAATTTTTTTTACCCTTTAATGTTCAGTGTCATTGAGAAGTAAATAATGTCAGTGCATAAATAATTTAATTCTGCTTGCTTGTGCTCTTCTAAACAGCCTACTGCATGATTTCATCAAAGAAAGAAGCAAGGTCTTTTAAAGTTTAAAAATTATCCAGTGAATTATATACCAGGAAAGACTGCTTAGAGAATTTGCTTTTTTAAAACCGCCCACATTTTGCAAGCCAGAAGTTTTGTGCGGATTAATTGCTTGAAGTTCCTGATGTAATTGATTCTTTTTAACTTATCTGTTTTCCACACATTATCAGTAAGATTGGAAATGTGCATTAAAAGTTGCTATCTCATTTAAGCAGACAGTACAAGATAGTTCTATCATTTAATTGTTTTAGAAATTTGAACAAAATACTCTAGGTTTTTATTAATAGCTCCGTCTGAGCTTGTCTTTAGTGACATAGATTCATTGTCTGGAAAAGAGAAGGATGCAAATTGCAATGTCCCTCTCATATATATATTTATCTGCAGCTTTGTTTTGCTTGGTTAAAGTGAGAGAAGAACAATTTCTGAAATGACAGACCGCCTACATTTCATGGGAAGCTATGGTGCAGGAGAAACTCAACGTACATGGAATTTGCATTAATCACCAATATTGAGAATGAGGGGCAATAAAGAGAGGCCAGATTGAGGGACTGGGACATGTGCTGAAATCCAGAAAGGAAATATAATTTGAAGAATGATGGAGGTGCAGCCCAAGGATAAAATAGCAAAGTTGAGATGGAATCATGTGCTAGGGAATGGCATGAGGGAAGTGGGAATAACAACTAGAGATGTCAAGAATAACATGGGAAAGGGAATCCAAGTGACTGACTTTCCACAGTGGATTCAATTAAAGAACTAAATGAGGAAGACTGGTATTTCGATTGTTCCAAAAGGTGTGTGCTCCTCATAGGTAGAGTTGAAATAAATATTTAAAACAAGTTTCAAATTCAATGAATTTGACTTCTTCAAATTCACAATTATGAAACAAATACAGAGGTCAGCATGGCAGGCTGCCGGGCGCATCCCTCCCTCTAGTTCTCAAACCATTACTCAAGAATTAGCTAGCCAAGGCTGTATAGGGATGTGCGAACGCAGTTCGGATGTTCAGAGTGCGGCTCGAACTCAGTCTGTTCGGACGTCCGAACTGAATGTCCAAACCGAACTAGAAAACGGACGAAGAGTTCGGTCATGTTCGGGTGAGTTTGGTAGAGTTCGGGGGTGGGAAAAACGTGACTTTGGGTGGGAAAAATGTGACTGGAAGGGGGAGGCAGCTGAGGAGCAGACTTCCTGGCACCAGGAGTGGAGACCAGGGGTGGTCCCAGGGCCAAATGATACCGATACCGAAAAAAATCTTTGAATTCGGTATCAATTTCGGTATCAATAGTGCTATTTTTGGATGTTCGGCAGACTTCAGCCAAACTGAATTCCGCCGAACCGAACAGCCGAACCCGAACTCGGGTTTCGAACCGAACGACCGAACGTTCAAACATCCGAACCGCGTGCTGTTCGCACATCCCTATTGTTATATAAAATACAAGCCCCATGAATTCTTTTGGATTGGGTTAGGTGCGCCTAGCTTGAGTCTCTTTCAAGCCTGCCCTCCTTGCTCCCCCACTCCTCCTTGTAATCCCAATCCTCCTGGGAAAGAGGAGCTTTTCTCAACCTCGCTGAGTCCCCAGAGCAGCCAAGTCCAACCAAAAGTGCCTCTCATGTCCCACAACCCGATTTACTCACACTTGGTCTCCGTGCTCTGTCTCCAGGCTGCATTGGTGGTGCCAGTTTGTCCAATGTCCTGGGCTTTCAGTCATCCCTCAGGTGCAGGTTTTCCTTCAGAATACTGTCTTCTCTTCCCATCCTCTCTTTTTGTCAGTGCAATCTCTCACCTCCCAGTCTGGTCTCCAATCTCCACTCCTCTCTCTCCACTTCCTCTATTCCTTCTGCACTCTGACTTCTTCACCTTTGTCTCCCCATGGCTTCCTACAGAGAGCCATCAGATACTTCATTAGCTCCCCTAGCCAGGGTTCCGTAAAGCGTCCACATTGACACAGCCCTACTAAATCCATCACCCAGGGTGCTGGTCCTGCAAATTTCTGTGTCTCTGTCACAGTCAGATTTGCAACCCTTCATTTAAAAATGTGCACCAGGGTTGACATTGCATATTTGTTAGTTCATTATTTATTCTTTTTAACATGGCTATACCATGTTTCCAGATGCATTTTCTTATGGGAAGTAGGAGGGATAGTTTTTTGCACAAGTCAGTGCGTGATCCATCAGGGCACATAAAAATGGAAGATTTTGCATTTTTCATTATAGTGAGGTTATAACACCATATTACAAAGTCACAATCATGGCTCCCAAATCCCACATTGTAGCAGAGGGTGCTGTAATAACGCTAAATAATCAAGGATGTGAGTTTGTGAACAGAGAAATACTGCAGTGGCAAATTTTACAACCACAAATTAACTAATATCATAATAGATTAACAAATAGAATTGAAATGGGTACCTCATTTGGCACCTGTGGATAATACCTGCATTTTCATGAACTGTGTCAGGAATTCAACAGGCTACCTAATCACCAATCAGGTGGTACCCGGATACCTGAAAAACTGGAAATTTCCAGTACCGATTTACCAATTTATGAGTTGCTGATCAGTAAATCAGGATGAACCTCCCCCCCAAATTGTTTCAGAAGTCAAAGGCTGCAATCCCTAGTGGAATCCACGCAGGATCTGCATGGGCCGAGCATGGCACAATGTGATCGCTATCGATATGTGCGCAATTTGTACACAAATGTGCTCACCCGGGTTGCGCACAGTGCACTCAGGACATGGAATTGACTTCATACTTCCTGGACCAGAAGTCAATATACTGCGCCATGAATTAGATCCAGGGCAGATCATCGCTTTTGATTTCATTAGAACTGTCGACAGCGTTTGATACCGTTGACCATGAAATGTTGATGACTTCGTCTGCGGGACCGGGCTGGGGTGGGAGGAATTGTTCTTGAATGGGTCAACGCATTCGTGGCTGAGAGAACTCAGCGGGTGGTTCTTGGGGAGAATTTATAATCTCCCTGGGACCCCATGTGTGGAGCCTCATAGGATTCTATTCTGTCCCCCCTCCTGTTCAACATGTATATTCAGCTGCTGAGTGAGTTCATGAAAGGGTTTGGTGTATGATGTCATCAGTACACCAATGATGCACAGCTTTACCTCTCTTTTTCTACAGACCCAGACCAGGCAGTCTTGGTACTTACCTGGTGTTTGGTGACTGTGGGGGATTGGATGAAGGTGAGCCGTCTGAGGTTGAATCCTGACAAGACAGAGGTGATACTGGTTGGTACGGCTGAGAGGGCGGTGGCTCCTGTCATTGCCAGAGTTTTCCCCTCTATAGCTACTTACGTCCATAGTCTGGGAGTCACAGCTCTGCCTGCTGGACTCCCAGGTGGTGGCTGTGGCGAGGAGCACTTTTCTCCAGTTACGTCTGGTGCAACGGCTGCTACCGTATGTCTCGGCCTCTTATCTGGTCACCATCATCCATGCCTTCATTACCTCTAGATTGGACTACTGCAATGCACTCTACGTGGGGATACCCTTGGGGACAGTCCAGAGGCTGCAGCTGGTGCAGAATGCAGTGGCCCATCTCCTGACGGGGATAGGTCATTGCGAGCACATTACACCAGTGCTCCGTTCTCTGCACTGGCTGCCTATTGTCTTCTGAGTCCGATTCAAGGTGCTGGCAATGACCTATAAAGCCCTAAATGACCTGGGCCCTGCTTACCTGTGGGACTGCCTCACACCCCGGGCCGTGCAGTGGCCCTTGTGGTTGGCTGGAGGCACCCGACTTGAGGTCCCCCAAGTTTCCCAGGTGGCAACAATGAGGAGGATGTTCTCGATGGCTGCGCCTAGGTTGTGGAATTCCGTTCCGATGAAGACCTGTTTGGCCCTAGACCTCCTTTTCGAAGACAGAGTAAGACCTGACTGTTCTGACAGACCTTTGGAGAGGGAGACGAGGAGGGGGGTAGGGAAGGGGTTCTGGACCGATTTTTAGTAAATTTTATGTTTTAAATATCTAGTTGAAATTTTAACTGTTGATTTTATTGTTATTTTTTTAAATGTTGTGAGCCATCTCGAGCTGCTATTGAGCAAGTGGGTGCAGCATAAAATGCTACGAAATAGGTAAATAAATAAATATTCAGGAACATCAGATATTCGGACTAGGCAGTAATCAGGCACTAATACCTGAATGTTGTGGGTTGATTAGAGTACAGGAAATACAATGGGTATACCTGGTTTTTTTTTCAGGTACTCATTACGGCTTTAGTTGTGGACAAAATGAATGGCATTGAAAGGGGGGGGAAAACTCCAGAACAATTTGCTCCCAAATGAAAATAAAATAAAGAAAACAACATTTTCCCTTTAGACAGGTTGCGTTTGCAGTATCTGACCTGCACTTATTTACTGTCTGTGAAGTCTAGCTAAGATGGACTCAGTAACATTTCACAGCAAGCCTGGAGATACAAAGAGGACTTGTTCTAAAGTAACATATCTCAAGAACAAGGAATAAACAAATCTTCTCTATAAAATCATTTTCATTATTTTGATTGAAAAGAAAATTGTTCTCTCTCTCTCTCTCTCTCTCTCTCTCTCTCTCTCTCTTTTTGCTGCAAGAGTAGAAGATTGAGATACAGCCTATGAAAGATGGGAGTGTTTTCTCTACAGTGCTGTCCTGCATCTATCAATGAGCAAAATGACAGGCATTGTTTTTGTTTTAGTAAATTCATATGCTCTTTTGTGACAAGGAGGCGCTTCCTAGAAAACGGGGAAAAAGGAATTCAAAATCTGAAAGGCTTCCTGAGCCAAGTTAGGCAAATATCAGATTCCTCTTGCTGTCCAAATTTCTACCTCCTGCCATGCCTGAAATTTTTACGAAGCCAAAGAAATTGCTTATGATATCTCAGCTTGATGCAGGTTAGAGTTGCCATTGACTGTTTATAAAACCATGGTTTATTACTTGAAATGAGTCAAGATTGGGAATTTAAATCCATAAAACAAACCAGTTATTTCAGGGGGTTCAGACTTGACTACCCATGTCAAATTATGCACATTATATCTGCTCTCCACTCTCTGCACTGACTTCTAATGGAATGCAGTATTCCTAGACTAGAACTGGGGAAACTTTGCCTTCCTGGGGGACTTTTTGAAAATTAATATAAGCTCCAAAGACTGCATAGCAGTTGGGAGTGGAGGTGCTTAAGGGGTGTGATCATGAAGCTAGATCATGGATTTATTTATTTATTTATTTATTTTATATAACAGTTTATATACCCCACCTCTCCTGCCAAGGCAGTTCAAGGCAGCTTACAATTTTAAAATAATATTAAAAATATAACAATATAAGTACACTATATATAATAAAATATGTATAAAACAATACTAATACAATACTAATGCTAATATAACGGAGGTCAAAAACAGAATATACAAAAACCCAACCACCCTAACCCTCAACCCCCCACACATCACCCATCTCCCTCATTAAAGGCCTGATGGAACAGCCAGGTGTTGCATTGTTGTTGAAAAGAGGAGAGGCTTGAGGCCACTCTGCTGGGAGGGAGTTCCACAGCATAGGTGTGGCCACCAAGAACGCCCTTTCCATAGTCACACCCCGAGATTCCCAGGCGACTTCAAGAAAGGCACTCACAGCCGACTGCAGTGGTTGATCCAGAGCCCAGGGAGTGAGGAAGTCCTACAGGTAGGTAAGGCCTAGACCATATAGGTAAGCACCAACACCTTGAATCGGGCCCAGAAGACTATAGGCAGCCAGTGCGGAGAATGCAGCACTGGTGTAATGTGCTCATGGAAGCTTGTCCCCATGAGGAAGCAGGCCACAACATTTTGCACCAACTTCAGCCTCGGAACCATCACCAATGGTAGCCTCACATAGAGTGCAATACAATAGTCCAGTCTGGAGGTGACGATCATGAAAGCATGGATGATAATGGTCAGGTCGGAGTCCAAGAAATATGGCCAAAACCACCAAACCAGACGTAATTGGCGAAATGCGCTCCTCACCACAGTGTCCACCTGGGCATCCAGGCAGAACCAGGGACTGAGGAGCACTCCCAGACTTCGAAACTGAGGGACCAGTGGGGGGGAAACCCCATCAATGATGGGGGATGTCACTCCCACTTCCCACCAGCATCACCTTCATCTTGTTGGGATTCAGCTTCAGGTGGCTCTCCCACATCCAGTTCCCCACAGCCGCCAGACACCAAGTAAGCACTGAGACTGCTGGGTCTGGGTCGGATGAAAAAAGAGAGGTAGAGTTGGCTATCATCAGCATATCGATGACACCAAATTCCACACCTTCTCACAACCTTGCCTAATGGCTGCATATACACATTGAACAGGAGAGGGGACAGAATAGAACCTTGTTGAACTCTACATGAGAGGTCCCGGGGAGACAAAGAGCAGTTCCCTAGCACCATCCACTGAGTTCTCCTGGCCCGGAAAAAGTAGAACCATTCAAGAACAATCCCACCCACTCTGGCTTGATCCTGTAAGCGGGTCAGCTGCTTCTCTCCTCTCTCCACTGGCTCCCCCTTCTTGAGCGCATTCTGCACAAGGTTCTCATCTTCACCTACCAAAACCCTTCACAACCTCACTCCCCCCTACCTCTCTGCCCTGATCTCCCTCCGAATCCCTGTTTGAGCACTCCACTCCTCCTCCATGAAGTCGCCAAGGATGAGCTTGGGGATGTCGTCAGAGAGGAATATGGTGAGCCAGGACTTGAACTCAGAGAGAAAGGAGGAGAGGGAGCCGTGTGTGTGTGTGTGTGTAGATAACAGCAGCATGGAGTTGGAAAGGGTAGTAGAGGCAGACGGAGTCAGCCTCAAAGGAGGGGAAGGAGAGGGAGGGGCGAGGGGTTGAAACTGGCAGGAAGAGGCGAGGAGGAGGCCAACGTCACCACCCCAGCCTTCAGAGCGGGGTTGGTGGGAGAAGGAGACACCTCCATAGGAGAGGGTGGCAGGGGTGACAGAGTTAGTGGGAGAGATCCAGGTTTCAGTGAGGGCGAGAAGGTAAAGGGAGCGAGAGATGAAAAGATCATGGCTATAGGGGGCTTTATTAGCAGAGGAGCGACCGTTCCAGAGGGAGCAGGAGAACGGGAGGTGATTAGGGAGGAGACAGGGAATGGGGATAAGATTAGGGGAAGGGGGGTGATGGGATCAGCGGGAGATGGGCATTGGGGAAGAGGGGGGGGCAAGAAGTGGTGGGGAGAAGGAGAAGGAGAAGGTGTTGGGATGGTGGAGTGGGAAGCAGGAGGAGAGGGGAAAGAATTATGGGGAGAAGCAGGTAAGAGGGTATGGGCAGGAAGGGGAAGAGGGGAGGAAGGGGGTGAGAGGGAATGACAGGCATTTTGGTGGGTCCACAGATACAGGATGGTACCAGGTGCAAAGGAACTTCCCTGAAGGATGCCTCAGTCTTCCAGAGATGTTGACAGCAATGCTCGCTCCCTGCGTGTCCTCTAGCCAAGGAACCACAGCTTGGTAGTAGCATGCTCTCTCCACTGGCAGCAGTATCATGACATGGATAGAAGATGGGGCACTGCCACTGCGGGCCCTGCAAACAGGCCCAGCCCGGTTATCATCATCATCATCATCATCATCATCATCATCATCATCATCTCGTAGTCAACAGTATCAAAAGCAGTCAACAGATCTAACAGAATTAGTAGGGTCAACCAACCCTGATCCAATTCATGGTGAAGGTCATGAATGAAAACCACAAGCGCAGTCTCAGTGCCATAGTCCAAACAAAAGCCAGACTGTGAGGGAACTAGAAAACTGATGTGGTTAAGATGCTTTTCTAGCTGGTAAGCCACTACCCTTTCAATAATCTTCCCTAAAAAGGGAAGGTCAGAGACCAGCCGATAACTGCCAAAGGATTCAATGTTAAGCAATGGCTTTTTGAGTAGAGGCCGCACTACTGCCTCTTTGCAGCAGCTCAGTACTCTGCCTTCCCTGAGGGGGGCATTGACCAGCCCAGACAGCAATGGCCCCAGCATCTCCCAACTGGCCTTAACCAGCCATAATAGGCATGGATCCAGTGCCATGGATTTATCCCCTAGTTTTGCATGCATGTCCTCATCTCTGATCCCTTGCTCTGAGCTCACTTTTTTAGTGCTTGGGAGTAGGAACTGGACTCAATGGCTAGGTACTAAATAAATCTAACCTGGAAAAGGACTAGGGCTGAAATGAGAAGCAATTTTTTTCTTACGAAAATATTGCGAGAATCAAGAATTGTCACTGAGATCTCAGTACAGTCTTGATAATAGACTGAGACGTTGGTCAAGACTTTTCTCTCAAAATTTTACTATTAACATTTACGGCAATTTACCATTTACCGTATACCAATTTATCATGTACCGCTTACCGTGTACCACGTTCATCCCGGTAAATTGCGATAAATGGTAAACTGTAACGATAAAATGGTAAATAGTACTTCAAGAAAAAAATCCCAAGTAAGAGATGTCGAGAATCGGCATTTTTCTTTATTATCGTTTCTTGCTTAAAATGAGTTGAAAACCGTGATTCCCAATGATAACCAAGAAAAACACAAAATTGAGTTTCAGCCCGTAGCCAGTGGGCCTGAGATTCGCCAACCTTATCCTTAACTCTATGCACAATCATCTTCTAGGGTGGAGATAAGAAAGAAAATAATGTTTATTTTTGTTTGTACAGCACTAGGTACATATTTTGTGCTTACTACTACTACTACTACTACTACTACTACCACTACTACTACTACTACTACTACTAATAATAATAATAATAATAATAATAATAATAAAAGGCCCAGATCCCATGTTCTGCAGAACCTGTACGCAACCACATACGCGCGCAGCTGCACGAGACCCGCATGCATCCATATTCCGAGCACATTATACTGTGTGCAAATTGTGCACATGTGTGCGCACGCAACTTGCTTCTAGGGATTCGCAGAGAATGGGATTGCGGCCACTAATAGCGATAATAATAACGTTAGTCATTTCACTTACTTAATTCACTTTCTCCAGGTACTCGGATAGTTGGGGCTGAGGACTGAGTATGTCTTATTTATATCCTATGGTTGTTGCCAAATGGAATTGGGCGAAATTGTTTGAAACTCTCCCTACATGAATCACCATTATTCCATGGCATAAAATGACTGACTTCCCTATACAACACTTTATGAAGGATCTGAACGTGCTTTCTGGCTCAGGAAGCTGATGACCATTCAGAAATGAAATCAGCATATTTTATTTAGATGGGTTTTTTCATTGTTTGTTCACCTAACGACTACAAATGTAACCCATATGCATTCATGAATTAGGAATGCCCCTTTTAAGGGTACCCAAGCTGGGTGCAAAAGTGGAGGGCTGTCTGCAGCTATAGCACCTCTGAACATGAGCAGTTATATTCTATACATGGAACTTTCCATGAGTCAGGCAAGTGAAGTGGCAGGGAGTACACTCAGCCGAGCTAGTTGAAGGCTACACAACGATCTACACAACGGACTGCACAATGATCAGAAGAAAGGACAAGACTCTAGAGCTGCAATGGGTACCAAATTGAGTACCCATGGGTAATACCTGGATTTTTGGGTACCGTCTTCGGTGTGCAAATCAGTACCCAAATACCGTTTGAGTACTAAAAACAACCCCCAAAATTTCAGTTACCCATTTATTAAGTACTCAAAATTACCTGAAATATTGAAAAAAAATATCAGGGGGGATGACAAAATCTGGTATTTGTTGGTATTTTGACATTTGGGTGGTTCCGGTACCTGATCAAAAGCTGATTTGAGTACCGATTTGTATCCAAAATTGATTATTTCGGCACCAGAAATTCAACAATTATACCTGTTTTTGTGGGTACTCATTTCAGCTGCAAGCAAGAGGTTTGCTCAGCTACAGAAGGCATTTTGACTAGAGAAGCACAAATGACTGATGAGAGCTGGATGCTTCTGCCAGTACTCCTTGTGTCAGGCCTCAAGCAAACCATACCAGGTGTGTGGTAAAGTGAAATGTTAGTTCTATCCTTAAACTTCTCTATTTTCATTTTCAAAAATAATCCAAAAAGGGAGGCTTTGTGGGTCAAGGATGGAAAAAAGGAGAATTGTGTTCCTTTGTGGATTTTAATTACATTTTTGAGGGGTAAATTCACTTCCTGTCATGGTCTCTGTATAATTTGTTTTTTGCTGTGAAGAATAAGAGGCTCAGTCCCATTGTGCTGAGTTACAACTGCAGTACGATTGCCAAGACAACAGACATTTTTTCACCTTTTGTGCAAGAACTATAATTGCTGTATTCAGGTGAACTTGTGGGTTATGGGAGGGAGATCAACTAAACTTCAAGTGAAGAAGTAAAAAAAACTCTGTATGTAATCTTTGTTAAATAATCCATTGTTCTTGTTAAAAGTTTGCTTGTCTGCCAAAATTTGCTTCTGAACAGATCTTTGATGGGAGTCCCTGATTGAATCCTAAGATGTCCTCTTAGCCATCAAAATGGTGGCGACAGGGTAATTGTTGCACCCCGCACCCCTCTTGGGAGAGACGCAGAGGAGTGACCTGGCAGCGAGGCTCATTAGAGAGCCCCGCTGCTGCTTTGAGTTTGGGTTACCCCAGCAACCCTCCTGCAAGCGAGGTCCCAACATGGGTTGGGAGTGGGTGAGCAACCTGGGACAGCAGGGTCCCTGGTAACTATGGCGCCCTTCTTCCACCTGGGGTACCCGGGTGGGGCAGTCACGCAAGGGATTACCCTCGTGCCACCATCAGTTGGGGTGTACACCTATGGGGTCCCTGGCCTAGCCCACTATCAGGAGCAATGTTCGGCCTAGCATGCAACCATGCATCAGGGACCAGGGCCTGCACAGGGTTCCCTGAGTGGGGGCAGGTCAAGGTGACGGAAACCTGAGAGCACGGAGGTGATGAAGAGATCTAGAGGAGGATCTGCGCCATTGAGGATGAGCTGCACGGAGAAAGGAGAAGGACAACAGGTACGGGCAGAGTAGCCCCAGAACCAGTGAGGATTCATTCAATTCCTTCAATTAGTGAGCAGGACACATTAAGGAGGGCAGAAGTGACCAGGGGGATACCTGGCAGGTTACCCACACAGGGGGGGAGTGTTCACAATGGCCCCCCAGGGACAGGTAAGGGAGACACTAGCAGGTCCCCTGTCACCAGGGGGGGCGCTATTACCCGCGGGAGGGACCCCACAGTTAGTATGTCTGATTGAAAGTTGGGTATGGTTGTTCCTGGCACCTCCCCCACCCGGAGGGTCAACGAGGTATGCCCAAATATAGGCAGGGCCCACAGGGGGGATACAGGGACTTGAGATAGTAGGAGGAACATCCCAGAGTACAGGGCCCAGCCCGGATGGGAACCAAGTAACATCTGAAAGTAGCAACGCAGGTGTAGTGCAGGCAGTAGAAAGGGTCGGGGATGCTCAAAAAGGTGTGGAGATACCGGCAGCAACAGGCACCGGGGTGAGTGAACTGACGAACACTCGCCTGCCCCCTCCACCAGGTGGAGCCATACCCAGTGTGGCAGCACCATTTGGGGCCCATTTATTACCAGTGGTAAAGGAAAAAATCTTAAAAGGAGAATATGTCGACATCTATGTCCTTTTGTTCAGTGATCCGATCATGGATCATTCTGAACCTGAGGAAGGAAAAGACAAGGAGAAGTTCAAATGTCCCAAAGCCAACCAGAACTGGGCCAATTGGACATCGGCATTCTTGGTATACATTATTATTATTATTATTATTATTATTATTATTATTATATAATTTAATAATAATTTTTTATTATTATTATTATTATTATTATTATTATTATTATTAACAAACATTTATATAGCACCAGCAGTGTACCTGGAACTTTACAAAGTAATAATAGACACGGTCGATACATGGAGGTCATACTCCAGCCCGACCCTAGCCGGCGGCTCGAGCTCCATAAATACGCTGACATTGTTCGGCGTGCATATGGAACAGGGCTGGTAGGCTCATGGTTGCACTACGATGAGGCATTCTGCCACAGGGCAGCTACTACACCCGGGCTCCGATGGGATGTACATGCACCTGACTTGTAGTTAGAGTGCATGGTTGACGTTACGAAGACCCCCAGGGCTGACAGTGGCCATCCCCTGGTCTGGGGTGGGGTGGCATGGGGGCATGACTCCTTTCGAGGGGATAGCCGATGGGGCACCCAGAGCAACATGGGCTCCTGCTGGGAATTTAATAAGAGGGACCGATGTAACCAACAGGTTCCGGCATATATGCTCCAACTGTGTGGGGGGGTGTGGACACACCCAGCAATTAATTGTTCTAGACCAGGGCAAAAAGGAGGGAAAAGGGGGTATGTGCAGGGGTGGGGGGAGCCATGAAAGGGGGCTCCAGCTCCCCTGCGGGGTCACGTAATGCAAAAGGGTTCGACCCCAGTCAAAATTGAAGAGTTAGAAAGGGCTCTGCAACGTGACCCGAATAAAGCCGAAGTTAGATACATAGTTCAAGGTTTTAAGAAAGATTTTGTTATTCCAGCGGGTTTTGTTAGGCAACAAACGAATGTAAAGAACCTTAGGTCAACGATAGGGATGGAAGATATAGAGATGGGCAAGTTCAAGAGGAGATACAGGAAGGAAGAGTCGCTGGCCCCTTTGAATGCCCACACCTTGTCGTGTCTCCCCTAGGTATTGTCCCTAAAAAAGTCAAAGGGGAGTTTCGCTTAATTCATCACTTGTCCCACCCTCGGGGTAGCTCGGTCAATTATGCCACCCCTAAGGAGCTATCAACCATCAAATACGCGTCGTTTGATGAGGCAGTGGCCAAAGTTAGAGCCGCAGGGATAGGAGCACTATTGGCAAAATGCGATGTAAAATCAGCATTTCGATTGTTGCCAGGGCACCTGAAGAGTTTCCACCTCCTTGGTTTTCAATTCCAGGGTGGCTATTATTATGACCGGGCTATGCCAATGGGCTGTTCAATTTCCTGTTTGGTTTTTGAACGATTCAGCACCTTGGTGGAATGGGTCTTTGCCCAAAGGCTCAGCCGGGGAACAGTAACGAATTACTTAGATGATTTCCTCATAATTGGGGCACCAAAGACAGGCGAATGTGCTGCTGCCCTGTGATTGTTCCAAGATGTAGAGGCGGAGCTAGGTGTTCCCTTGGCTCCCCCAAAAAACCGAGGGGCCGACGACAAGGCTCACCTATTTAGATATTGAATTGGACACTGAGGCCATGTCCTCTAGGTTAGCCGTAGAAAAATTAGCAGGTATTTGGAGTAAGACTTATGAGTGTTTAGCAGCCGGCAAGATTACTGTCCAGGCCCTCCTGTCCTTGATTGGGAGTTTAAATTTCGCTTGCCGGGTGGTTGCCTCGGGGAGGGCATTTCTATCTTGATTATACGGAAAATTGAAAGGTGAATTGCCTCCCCATTTCCGCATTTGAGTTACCAGAAAAATGCGCCAGGACTTGAGGGTTTGGATGGCATTCCTTGAGGGTTTTAACGGAGTTAGCTTCTGGAGGGAGCTATGGCTTCTCCAGGCCGACCTGCAGGTTCAATCAGATGCATCAGGAAGGGCGGGTTTTGGGTTATACTTTAGAGGTCATTGGTGCGCTGCCTCATGGCCCAGCGAGTGGCATCAGGCGGGGATCACTAGGGATCTTACTTTTTTAGAGTTATTCCCCATAGTAGTGCTTTTGTGGGCTAAGTCATTCGCCAACCGGACTGTGGTTTTCTGGTGCGACAATTTTGCTGTCATCCACGTGGTTAACCCACTCTTCTCAAGGTCCTCGAGGGTTATGATATTGATCTGGGCATTAGTTCTGGCTTGTTTGAAGGATAACATCCTTTTCATTGAATGGCACGTCTCTGGAATTGACAACAGAATAGCAGATGCCCTTTCTTGATTCCAGATGGACCGTTTTTCGGGAACTGGCACTGGAAGTTCGGGCAGAGCTGGACCTTTTACCGCAAGGGATCTGGAACCTTGGGAGGTAGAAGTGCAGACCGTCGTCCAAAGGGCATTGGCCTTTCGAACACAGGATGCATACGGTAGGGCCTTTCTGGATTTTCAAGGATTTAGGGCAAATAAAGGGTGGGGGACAGGGTTTCCCATACCAGAACCGCAAGTTCTCCAATTTCTGTTAGTCCTGCATAAGCAGGGTTTGGCAGTAGGAACCATAGCAGGAAAAATCACTGCCATCAATTTTGTCAGCAGGCTGAAGGGGTTCCCGCATCCTGACAATGGTTTCTATTTGAAACACATGCTGGAGTCATGGGCACGTGAACAGACCGCAGCTTGTAGACTGCGAGCCCCTATAACATCACCCATACTGACTCGTTTGGTTGCTGCCCTAGTGGATGTGTACTACAATACTTATGAAATACAACTCTTCCAAACAGTATATGTCATCATGTATTTCGGGTTTTTTAGATTTAGCGAAGTTGTATGTAGTTCCGCCAGGGATTTGTCCTGCACAGCTTTTTGTTTGGAAGACTTGGAGACATTGCAGCCCAGAGTAACACTGTGGCTTCACCATTCAAAGACTGACCAGAAGGGGCATGGCCACAGGGTAGAACTTCATCAAGGGGGACTGCTGGGGATATGCCCTGTAACGCAGATGCAGAGATACATGGCAATCCGGCCCAGCTCCCTGGGTGCATTATTTATTCACCAGACGGGGGTAGTTGCCACAACCTATCAAGTAACCACAATACTCCGGGCAGCGTTAAAAATGATCAGCCTTCCAGCACATGAATTTGGGTCGCATTCCTTTTGTATTGGGGCGGCAACAACGGCAGAGGCAGCTGGTTTGCCGGAGTCCGCTATTCAAGTGGTGGGAAGGTGGCAGTCAAAGGCATATAAGAAATATATCCGACCATATCATCACTAACAATTGCCTATTTATTCCTACCAGGATCCTGGGCCAGCAGGGCTGCATGAGCAGAGGTGTGGATCATCAGCCACAGCCTCGTACGGTGGGCAGGAGTAGGTGCTGCAGCTTCTAAATGGGGTTCACAGTTAGGTCTTGCCAGTAAGGCACACATTAGTTGGATGGGCAGGAGCAGTTTACGTTGGAAACAGCTCCTCCCTATGTTGAAAGGTTCGGGACATCTGTCACCACCAGGAATATTAGTGATACACCTGGGGGAGAATGATTTGCCTGACAGGAAGGGAGTTAGTTTAATCATAAATATAAAGGAAGATTTATTAACAGTTAGACAGTGGTTCAGTGGGGTTTGATTAGTCTGGACAGACTGGGTGCCCAGGATAAATTGGAAGAGGGCCATGAGACCTGGCAGAGTAGATAAAACTAGAAAAAACGTTAATCGAGAGGTTGGGAAATGGCTGAGAACTTTAGGGGGGGTCAAACATTCACCATGTAGGGATAGTTCACACTAGACCGGAGTTGTAAAGGGAGGATGAAGTCCATTTATCCAACCTAGGGAACGAGATGTGCCTAGCAGCTCCTGCTGGTCATCTTGAAAATTTGCTGGATGAGTAGTAGGTGGGGGTCGGGGTGGTTCAGGTTTGACCACCCCTTAATGACAGGGGTCCAGTATGCCAGTCAAAGTTTAATAGGTAGGTTATTAAGGTAGTAAGAGTCATCTCATTAAGAGATGGGGAGATGATACACAGTGTAATGCAGGGCACAGCATGCACTGTGATCATGCTCCCTGGGAGTGGTGTTTTAACCAGGGTCCACAGGGACATGCACTGTCTTCGGACGTGGTGGACGCTTCACTTCTTACTCAAACCCACAGTGGGTTCCCCCCCCCCTTTCGACCTTGCCCTGTCGAAGGAGGGGAGGAGATTTTGTGTAGGATACTGTCAACGGAAGGCATTTCCAGGTAATACTTGAGTTAATAAGTTTATGTTAGTTAAATGGCATATTGGACCCAAAATGCAAGGTGCAATTCCCCACCTGCCTACAACTGCATGATTTAATAAAGAGTGCCGCCAGTTTTATACCAACATAAGTCTCTTTGTCTCATTGGGTGAGTCGACAAGTCCCCTTCACCGCCAAAATGGCGGCGACAGGGTAATTGTCATGCCCCCCCCACTCTTGGGAGAGATTCAGAGGAGTGGCCTGGCAACGAGGCTCATTAGAGAGCCCCGCTGCCACTTTGTATATGGGTTGCCCCGGCAACCGTCCTGCAAGTGACATCACGCATGTGTGTCTCGTTGGACTTTGAAGGCCCCGCCCCTTTTAGGAGGGCAGACCTCTGTGTTGCCACGCAGAGCTGCATTCTGAATTGGCGGCGAAAGAGTCAGCCCCACCCACCTCCCTCTAGCACTGTGGTTGTTAAAAAATGGTGGCCACTATGGGACCGAGGAGGAATTTTGGCAGGCAGCCTTATTTTAAAAGGACCGTAATTTTTGCCTCCGTTACAGTGCAGAGTAGGCTAAATAGGTGAATTACAATTTTGGTTAATTGGCATTTAAAAAATAGTTCATTATTGATAGTAGCTCTGATCCGGCTTAATTAAAGAAATAATTTGACTTCAATTGGAAGGAAATGATTGAGAACGAACTGAGCTCTCTATTGATACAGGAATTGGATATAAGTTCATTAATGTTGCACTTGGCAGGGGTCCAGTATTCCAGTAAAAGTTTAATAGGTAGGCTATTAAGGTAGTAAGAGTCATCTCATTAAGAGATGGGGAGATGATACACAGTGTAATGCAGGGCACAGCATGCACTGTGATCACGCTCCCTGGGAGTGGTGTTTTAACTAGGGTCCACAGGGACATGCACTGTCTTCGGACCTGGTGGACGCTTCACTTCTTAAACAAACCCACAGTGGGTTCCCCCTCCCCCCCCTTCAGCCTTGCCCTGTCGAAGGAGGGGAGGAGATTTTGTGTAGGATACTGTCAACGGAAGGCACATCCGGGCAATACCTGAGTTAATATGTTTATATTAGTTAAATGGCATATTCCCCACCTGCCCACAACTGCATGATTTAATAAAGAGTGCGGCCAGTTTTATACCAACATAAGTCTCTGTGTCTCATTGATAGATATTATTTATTTATTGTTTGGCCCTTGGCCGTAACAAATTAAATGAACAAATTAGATAAACACAAATACAAAGTGTGTCTCATTGGGTGCATCAACAAAGGGTTTTGAAAATGTAGCCTGTTTCTTAGATTTACACAAACACAAAGTAGGAAAACTCTGAAGAAGGGCAATGGCCATAAATGTACAGTACCTGGACCAGGAGATAGAGGGAGGTCCCGGTTCAAGTTTTGCCTTAGTTAGAAACCCACTGGATGACCTTAGGCCAGTCACAATATTCTCTCAGCATAACCTACTTCACAGGGTTGTTGTGAGGATTAAAAAGCTGTGTTAAATTGTTCTATGTGAAGCACTCCGAGTGCCATAGCAAGGATGGGGTACTATATAAAAAATAAAATCATTATTTATTTTATCATTAAAACTTACAAGAATTTCAGATCAAACCCTCAGTCCAGCCCTGGATCTTTCCTGGATCCATCTTCCAAGCTGAAACTGAAATTGTGGTTTAAATTAGAGCTGAAATAGGTACATAATTTGGTACCCGTGGGTAAAACTGGCATTTTTGAGTACCGTGTCAGGTATTTGATGGGATGTTCGATCACTGACTGGGTAACTAGATACCCGGAGAATCACTATTTCTTGTAATGATTTTCAGTTATAGATGGGTACATTAGGTTGGAAAACAAAAAAAACAGGATGGAGAACTGAAACATTGGTACTGGAAGTTGATATTGCAGGAGTAGAAGTCAACTTTCTGAGACATCAAGTACTCAAATCGGGCACTAATGGAATACCAGTTAGTACCTGATCATTGCTGGTTGATTCGAGTGCTTGAAATCTGATGGGTATATCTGCTTTTGTGGGTAGTCGTTTCAGCTCTAGTCTAAATGTACTTTGGACACAGCTACAGTTCCCAGAACAGAATGTATAGATTCTACTAGAATGTAGAAACTTTCATGTGTTTACTCTGAGCAAAAGCACAGCTTCTATTTTAAGGTCTTAAATTTCTAGGATGTTGTTCTCTTCTCACACAGTGCATGACTCAGATTTTTGCAAACTTGACATTACTGAGATGAGTAGCACAACTCTGTCATGCAATTAACATTAAAATTGTTCTGTGGTTTCATAAAGGGATGTATACCGTACTGAGAAATTCCAGTAAGTGGGTGGGATTTTAGATGAGTTCACAGGTAAGTAACAAATCTTCAAGCAACTGATTTGTGTTAACAAACTATTAGCACAAACCAATTTGTAGGAGCCATGGTGGAAAGAGAGAATCATGTTCCTCTAGTTTGAGATGTTCAGTCAATTTTAGTAGTTCTAGTAATAAGCAAATTAAATATCTCTGTGCATACAATGCATATTTTATTACTTGGAGAAACTTACTCCTGTACAGATGATCAACACCAGGGTTTGGCAACCCATTAGCTATAAGAATGTAAGAACCTAAAAAATTCCATACTGGGTCAGAGTAAGGCTGAACCAAATAGTACTTCTGGGTACTCTGACCAAATTCCAAATTTCCAAATAGTTGGTCGGGTACTCGGAAGCACTTCAGTACTTTTTCTGAAGCCTCGGACTTTGGAGACCAAAGTCCGGGACGTTGCAAAAGTTCTGAAACTTCGGGAATCTTCAGAAAACTTTGGTAACTTCGAAACTCTTTGTCGCCAGCTTGGAGTCTCAGCAGGTGTTGCCATGTGCAGCAGCTGCAGCTGTTTAATTGCCTAGCCAATCAGGATGTGCACAATGTGCACAATAACCCACCAAAGAAAGTCCAAAGACTACATTAGCAAGCAAATAAAATTGATCAATCAAGTATTTAACAAGCTTTTTTGGTCCATGCGTGGCCCTATGGTCACCAGCCAGACCAGCAGCCATAACAAACACACACAAGAAACCAGACAACCCCACAAAAGTGCAACAACGTGTAGAAGAAATAAATAATTTTTAAAAAAACCCAACAGTAGTGTACCCACTGTAAAATCTTTACGCCGACTAAGCAGTACACAAAAAATAAAAAAGGCTAGCAAGAGTGGAACATTCACTCAAAAAGAATACATCAACTCCCCAAAATTGCAACTGCATGGAGAAATACCACCAAAATCCAACCAGTCTTATAACTCCCACAAGAAGAAAATCAGACATTCACACACAGACCACGTCCACCTTCGTGGCATGGCATTGCTACTGTGGCACTGGTGGTAACTTGAACAGACCAAACAATGGGTGATTTCAGACGTGACAGGATGCTAGTCACCCCGGCATGGAATCACCGTGGGGATTCCCTGCCAGAATCACACCGGCACGTCCAACAGATGTGCCGGCTGATCCCGGCAGGGAATCGTGGAGGGGGCGGGGCCACNACGCTGCCAATGTGGGCACAGCACTCACCCGAATTGACCACAGCCTGGAATCCTGCTGCGGATTCCCGGCTGTGGTTTCCATCCAGATGAGATGGGTCCCTTCATCGCGGCGGGGAATTGCATTCACCATGCGACCGGTGCTGGCCCTGCCGGTTCTGCCGATTGCATGGTGAATGCGATTCCCCGCCGCGATTGACTATGGCAAACATCTGGGGGGGAACTTATGGTTCCCCGCCCGAATTGACCACAGCCTGGAATCCTGCTGCGGATTCCCGGCTGTGGTTTCCATCCAGATGAGATGGGCCCCTTCATCACGGAGGGGAATTGCATTCACCACGTGATCGGGGCCAGCCCCGCCGGTTCAGCCGATCACGTGGTGAATGTGATTCCCCACCGTGATTGACGGCGGTGAACATCTGGGGGGGAACTTCTGTTCCCCCTTCAGACATGACGAGACCTTTCTCACCCGGTGGGAATCCACCATGGTTGAGCATGATCTCATCATGTCTGAAAATACCCATTGATAACTTGAAAAGACCAGACTTGAACAGACCAGACACTGGAAACCTGAAAAGACCGCCACCAACGTTCTCATGCAAGATCATTCTAGTCTGGGCCTAGGGGTCCCTGGGTTAGGTGGATGAGCCGGAGAGTACATGGTGTCAGCCCATCAGCAAACCAAAATCCCAGCAGCAAACCAGTAAGGAAACCAGACATTCACACCCCCACCCTCCCATGGGCACCCTCTTGGTCTGTGGTACTGGTAACTTGAACAGACCAGGCAAGTGGAGCCAGGTAACTTGAACAGACCAGGGGAAGTGGAGCCAGGCAGAAAGATCCCTCTGACCTGATGGTGCCAAGTGCCAGCCAAGCAGCAAGCAGAACTAGAAGCAATGTGACATCCATTTTTTTTAAAAAAATAACTGCAATGTAAACGTAACCCCTATCCTTCAGCATTAGCCCTATGTCCAGGCCCAGCCGATTACTTACATATCCAGAAGCACTGTAGCAAACAGTCAAATTCACCAAAGAGAATGGACAAAATGGCTGCAGTCACTTTTATTTTGCCCTGCCACCAATCAAAAGCTTGGCATCTGGCTTGGCCAGCCAATCAAAACTTGTCATATTGCTTACCATCACTCAACTCCCCCCTCCCATACCTTCCCTCCTACCAAATATGACACTAAGTTTTATTTCCAGAAGAAGCTCAACTGTCCACCCGCCCCCACGTGTACAGTGGTTTCTGAAGTTTCTGAAGTTTTCTGAAATTTTCCGAATAATGGCCTTGGTCCTCGGAACTTTGGAATTTGGCCTTTTCGAACCGAATACTGTAATTTTCGATGAATTCCGAAGTTTTCCGAAGACCAAGTTTCATCCCTAGGTCAGAGCAATGGTCCATCAAATGCAATATATTGTCTCCAACAGTGGAGTGAACCGGTCATAATGGAGAAATCCATTCCCTGCTGTTCACTCCCAATTCCTGACGGTCAAAGTTTACATCCCCAATCCTACGTGGCTAATGACCATTAATGAACCTATTCTAAAAAAGCCACTTGTGGGATAAAGTAACTAATGAATATGTGTTAGAAAAATCTGATCAATTGACAGTAGAAAAAAATGAATGATGAGAGAAGACTGAAGTGGTGTGGATATCAAAGACCTGTAAGAACATAAGAATGTAAGAACATAAGAAGTGCCATACTGGGTCCGACCAATGGTTCAGTGAGCCTAGCACCTGTCTCTGGCAGTGGCCGATCTCAGTCACTTGGAAGAAGTGCCAAACAGGTCACAAAAGAGTGATCCATTCCCTGTTGCTCACTCCCAGTTCCTGAAAATAAGAGGTTACATTCCCTAAACCTATCTCTGGCTAATAGCTGCTAATGGCCAGACCTATTCTCCAGAAACTTGTCCAATCTTCTTTTTAAACCCAGAAATACTACCGGTCTCGACCAAATCTTCTGGCAACAAATTCCACAACCTAATTGTGCATTAAGTGAAAAAAGACTTTCTTTTATTTGTTTTAAATCTGCTACTTGCTAGTTTTATTGCTATTTGAAAGGGTGAATAACTGTTCCCTATTTACTTGTTTCACTCCACTCATGATTTTATGAACTTCTATCCTACCCCCGTCGGATGTCTCTTCTCCAAGCTGAAGAGCCCCAACATGTCTAGTCTCTCTTCATACAGGAGCGAGTTCCATACCCTTTATCATTTTTGTAGCCTTTCTCTGTACCTTCTCTATTTCAACTATATATTTTTTGAGATGAAGCAACCAGAACTACACACAAAAATCACTTTAAAAATCTATGGTGCACTTGCACCATAGGTTTATATAGTGGTATTATGATATTTTCATAATACCACTATATTATGATATTTATTATGAGTTTTTATTTTCAGCTTTATTTGCTTATACTACAACTGTACTTGGAGACAAGCCATAGAATGGTGGAAGAGGAGTAGAAGGTCACCAGACGGAATACAGAGTAACCACTGGGGTCGATCCCATGCCCCGTGGACCCTGCCAGCACTCACGTGTTCAATTTCCGCATGGCACAATGTGCCTGCAATGGAGGTCTGTGTTATTTTTGTACAGTTGCGCACACAGCTGCGAATGGGATCCATGGGACGTAGGATCAGCCCCACCGACAAGGATGTTTTCCTTATGGAAACAGACTGCTATGGAGGAGATCCCATGGTATTACACAGACAGGGATAGACTCACTGGACTTCCACATGTCATGATGCCCAGTTACACCTGATCATCTGAACAAGTTAGCTCCTCTGATGTTCTCACGAGTAGAACTGAACTGAGACCATTTTCAGACATCCCCCTCCACGTGCATATTCTGGCTGCGGGGGGGTGGGGGAGGATGTGCAGTTAAAATATGCACGGGGATCACAACAACAAGTACCAATCGGTACCCAACTGTTACTACAATTGGTAACCATAATTACAGCAATTACCACAAATGTTACTGTGGTAATTGTGTTACCAGAAGTGTTACCACAATTGCTACAATTGTTACCACAACTGTGACCTGATTTGATTACCCAATGTCCCAGAATGTTGAATTCTGGTCCCAAAACTTCGACTTCTGTTACTGATTTCTGAACTTCTGTCCTGATGTTTTGACTTCCAATACCTATTTTTGGGTTTCCTGTCCTGGAAAGCTGATTTCTGGATCTGGAAAGTGAAAGTCCAGTCCTGATTATTATGCTTTCTGTATCAGTTTTGGGGTTTTCTGTCCCGATATGCCAATCGGTAATAATCAGAGCGGAAAAAAAATTGATATCAGAAATTACCTATTTTCCAGATATCCAGGGACCCAAACAGTACCCAGGTAACCTGTTGAGTACTTGGAGAAGTACTAAAATGTGGGTATTTACTGGGGTGGTGGTAGTACTAAATTAATATCCATTTCAGCAATACTCAAAAGGGATTTTTAAAGATATTCTTCTGGGAAAAGCCATTTCTCCCATAATTATCATGAAAGCCTATGGCCCCAAACCTAAACTCACAAACAAAGGTGCTTGTGTGACTGCACCGTGCATGCAAGTTGTGTGCGGTTTGTGCTCACCCCACGTTCTCTATACAGGGGATGTCCATGGATTGCCCACACCTTGTGCATATGCACCCTTTTATGCAGTGCATAGTCAGGGTGTGCAATTCATATCTTTTTAATTAATTACAAAAATGAATGGAGCCCGATCTGTTTTTTTAAGTAAGGTAACAAAAACAAAGGAATAAGCAAATGACATTTGTTTGATTTCATTAATTTTCATTTTTATTTCTAATTTTATTTTATTAAAAATAGTCATTAAAAAAAAATCAGATGTATGCGCAAAATAGCTACTGGGGCCGTTCTGAGCATGCAATGCCCTTTTCCTAAATGCTGCTGCTCCTGCTGCTGCTGGCACCATTTTGAAAAAGGGTCGCACATGCCAACAGCCCTAGTGGCCATTTTGCACATGATTTTTTATTAAATGAAATGAAAAAATAAATGAAAATGATGGGGGACGGGTTTGTAAATGACACCCCCCCACCCATTAAGGGTTTTATATAAACAAAAACTAAAATAAAAGCAAAAACAAATGATGTGTCTTCTCACAGACTCACACGCCAGGTGTGCAGGGTTTAGGATTGACTAAGCTCTACGTGAATCCATGCAAAAAGAGAGCACATAAAATATTATGTCTCTCTTTCTATAAAAATGCCACTGTCGATATAGATATTGGGCACATTCCATGCCCCGCGTGTTATGGGGCATAGCAATAAACATGTGCACGGCTCGCGCGCATGCACGAGAACTGCTCCTGGCGAGCGTGCTCCTTGGCTGGCCTGACCCCGCGCCCCTGCTCCCTACCCCTTGCCGGTTCCACACAGCATACGTATTGGGCATGGGGTTTGGGGGACGGGTCAGGCTGCACACTTCCCGGGCTCAGCTCTCCTGCGCGTGCATGAGTCAGGTGCATGTGTATTACGCGCATGCACCAAGCACATGTGGGGCATAGGAATTATTTATTTATTTATTTATTTATTTATATCCCTCGCCATCTTGCTAAGAGCTGCTCAGGAAGGTTAACAAATGACATATTAAAATACATAAAATACAATCATAATTAACAATAAATACAAAATAGAATATCATAAAACATAATCAAAATGGTGAGGCATAAAAGGAGGGGAAAAAAACCTTCCCTCCCTAACCCTCAACCCCCCACCCCATACCCATCTCCCTCACCAAAGCCTAGTGGTACAGCCAGGTCTTACATTGGCTTGGAACGGAAGAGAGGTCCGGGGTCACCTGGGCCTCTGCCGGAAGCGAGTTCCACAGTCTCAGTGCGGCCACCGAGAATGCCCTCTCCATAGTTGCCCCCTGAGATATCTGGGGGACTTGGAGAAAGGTGCTCCCGGATGACCTCAGTGGTCAATCCCAGAGGGTGAGGCAGACCTGCAAATAGGCATGGCCCAGGCCGTATTGGGCTTTATGGGTAAGCACAGAGACCTTGAATCAGGCCAGGAAGACTATAGGAAGACAGTGCAGAGAACAGAGCACTGATGTAATGTGCTCACGGTGACCTGTCCCCGTTAGGAGATGAGCTGCTGCATTCTCTGAACTGTCGTAATGGGTAGCCCCAAGTAGAGCACATTACAATTGTCCAGTTTGAGGTGATAAAAACATGGATGGGATGATAGCGGCCAGGTCAGAGTCCAGGACATACGACTGAAGATGCCGCACCAGATGTAACTGGCAGATTGTATCCATTGATATCAAATTGGCACTGATATAAAAAAATATGCTGGGAGGCTTACATACAGGATGCAAATCCATCTTGAACTAAACTATATTTTAAAGCACATTTCTTAAAACTGTCTAACTTTTTATTTCAGTAAGGATATTTTTCAAAGTTGGAATAGATTAGATTGAAATAATTATAGTTAATTAGGAAAACAACAAGTTCTCAGTAAGCTAAGATTGCTGCAACTGAAAAAAAAAGAGATGGAATTTTTTTGGTAGCAATATAAATCTCGACCCAGAAAAAACAAAAGGCAATATGTGAGCTTCTTTGTTCTGAAACCATCTTTGAATAACTGAAACTTCATCATTTTCTTTTCGCTGTTAGTCACTTTGATAAAAATTCATCAGATGCACCGATCCTAGTGGATTAGTGACTAAGGGTGCAATCTTGCAACCTTCGCAAACCGCGCCTACGCGAGACGCAGTGAAAGACCGCAGGCTTTCAGGTGCACACATGCCCCCGCTGGCACAGCAAGCCATGTTGGGCTATGGTACGCCCCGTCTGATGTGACCCCCTGAGCCCACTCATCCTGCAGCCCGGGCGATGGAATAGGAGCATTTGGGGACTGCGGGGTGTGTGGCCTTGGGGGTCGCAGCAGTGTAGGTCACGGCATCGCCCCGCGCTGCTTGCATTGTGTGCGAGGTGCATGCGTATCTGAACACCTGCCACCCAGATCACTACTGCTCCTGCCGTCAGTGTAAGCCGGCAACAGGATTGCATCCTAAGTCTCAGGACTTCCATTGCTTGCATTCAGGTTTTAGTGCCACAAGTTGTTTCCTGAGGCAAACGAAGTGAGAGTTTTGCAGAGACAAAAGTTTCTTTCTTCCAGAGAAGAAAATAGTCTTCCTTAATTCCATGGTGTTGTGAGTGGGGAGCGTAATTTAGTGACATGAGCTCAGCTGCTATATTGACTTCAGTTTCTTTAACTGCTATTCTCTCAAGACAGCTGAAATGGGTAGCAAAAAGATTATTCATGGTTATGGTTAATATCTGGTATCCGGGATAGCTTGGCAGTTTTCTGGTTTATGATCCGGCAACTTGAAAGGTTAGCCAACAATGGATATTACCATTTACCATATTTCTCTTTACTAGAGAGCTGCAATGAAGTACCCAGCAACTTAGGAACCCCATCAAATCTAGGGTGCCCAACTTGCCCTGGTTGCATTTGGGGACTGCGGCTAGTCCCCCCCTCCCCCCGCCATGACGGTTAACCATGGCTGCCAATAACAGACAGTCACTGATGGATGCCATGGCAACTCCTGATACTGGGGCAGGTGGGCACGAAAATGGACACACCCACCTAGTCCTGGACACACCCAGCCTAGCTCTGGCCCACTGGATGGCTCGCAGGGCTGAACCATGGGCCCAGTTCATTATGGGCCCACATTTCTGGCCCAGCTGCCAACTCCATCAGGGTTTGAACTGGGCCCACATCTGGCAGGCTCAAAACAGATGGGTGGAGTTTGGCATCATGTTAGTTAACACCCACAGTCCCCATAATGGGATGTGCATGGGTTGTGCGCGCATTGTGTGCACATCACATGTATGGCACAAAGGGCTTAATCAGGACCATTATTTAGCCCATATGCTTACATAGAACATTAACAAATGTCATCTGTCCCACCCAGGAGAGGGGAGGGCTTTCCGTGGCCGGGCACACTTCAGGCGCAGGAACAAATGTTCCCGCAGCTTCCCCCAACCAGGGAGAAATGCACAGTTGTTTGGCTATGTTCCTGATGTCTCCCCACCCGTCGCCATGATGGACATGGCATGGCTCAACCTCCCCGACACCGGTAGGATCCGGGCCAGGAACACACATTCCCACCCAGTTCACCCACTGTGCCCCAATCGGATGGGAGCCAGGCAGGGACTGTGGTTCTGGCTCACTGGGCCCACATTTCCTGCCTGGCTCCTACCTGGCTGGGGAGGGATCCAGGCCCACATCAGGTGGGCTGCAAACAGATGGCCCAACTGGGCTGAACCAGGCCTAATTGGGCCAGCATCATGTATGTTTTCACCCATTGTTATCTTGAAGAACAGGAGTTGGTTCAACACATGATATAATCCTGTCCTGCGGGCAGGAGGGACGGGATAAAAATATTTTATAAATAAAAAAATAAAAATAATAATAATCTGAATTACTCCGTCTTCATCTCCAAAAACTTTAGGAAAAAGTTCAGACTGGCTCTCTTCCTTCAGTACCTCATTTGCTCTCTTTTCACTGTGATTTCTCTACTGTAAGGAAGGGATTAATTAACATTTATAATAAAATTTCTAGAAGCATCAGATTTCCATTGAATTAGAAGCATCAGATTTCCTACTTGAGTAGGAGTGATTTCTTTTAATTATGGAGAAGATAGTTGCCCCTGGAGAGTCAGACAACTGGAACCTGTGTTGCCCACAAGCCAATAGGAGCAACTATATGCATCTTGCTGATAAACAAGGTACGACGACAGGTGCCCGATATAGTACAATGCTGTCGTTCTTCATCTCCCAGCAGATGTCAGTGCTGGTAATAGTGTCAAAAAGTCACAGGTGTTGATAAAGGAAGGACCAACAACACCTACTGAATGGATTATCTAACCTCTAATACTCAGTCTGCTAATAATATCCTACTGTCTGCCTTGTCTAAGGCATTTATTACCAATAAAACGTTAAGCACGTGCATGCTGTGTGTATTAAAAATGGAAATATCTGCTGTCTTTAATCTACAACAGCAAGTCTCACAACAGATATTCTGAAACCTCAAAGGTATAATGCAAGTAAAGTGCTATAATTCTATTGGCAGCATCTGCCTTTGAGCGGAAATAAATCAAAAGCTAAATGTGACTACAGCTGGATTACTAACTCAATCTTCCATCCTCCATGGTGCAACATTTAATAGCGAAGACTAGAGTCTCATTGTATATAAGTTCTATTCTTTGGAACTTTGGCTAGAGAGGTAAAAAGTAATCCTGTTTTTTAAGCCACAAACAAACAATGGGCTCTTGTGTTCGTGTGAATTACAGTGTTTATCTCCAGAAAATGCCCGGACGACAATCTCATGGGAAGTGAAGAGACCTCTTAGCGAAAGTATGTGGGCTGCAAAATTAATATCATGACATTTTCACTTGGAGAATTTGGACGCTATGGGTGAAAACAGACATGACACTAACCACCCTTTAACCACCCTTGGTGGTTATTTATGCATGTTTCAGGGCTGCATAGGGCACCAATACAGCCCTGCAACATGCATAAATAACCACCAAGGGTGGTTAAAGGGTGGTTAGCGTGATGTCTGTTTTCACCCTAACATAAACTTTACCAGTCTGTAACTTTTCAAAAGTTGAAGAAGTTTTTCAAGTGTGTAGAGTTGCAGTTTTCTTTTTTTTTTCTTTTGCTATTCCAAAAGTTATAGAAAATCTAAAGAAACTTCAAAGTGGAGAAGTAGAAAATCAAAGGCAGATTGCATGTATCAAAGTAGACACTACCCCCCGCCCCCTAGATATTACTCTCATTTTTTGCATCAGTGGTAAAATGGAAAAATTAGCGGAGAAGTCAATTGCAGCTGAGTGGATAAACCTGTGGATTTGAACCTGGGAAACAGGTTCAAATACTGATTTAGCCATGAACTAACTTGGGGTGAAAACAGGCATGATGAGGGCCTGCTATGGCCTGCCTAAGCCAGAGAATCACTGACGCATCTGTTTGTGGGCTGTGAGTTATGGATCCACTGCTGCCCTGGCCCGAGTAGGTGGCTGGCATGGATGTGGTCCTCCAGATGATTTCGGGCCAAGGGCCATGCAGGCAGACCAATGCAGGCCATAGCAAGCCAGCTCATCTGTTCGCACAACCATCCCCCACTGGGGATTGGGGTCACCATGGCCGGCAGCCAAGGCTGTTCATGACAGGCTGCCATAGCTGCTGATCATGGCAGGGGGTAAGGTGCTGAGAAGGCTGCCTGACTGCATGTTTGTTCTCTTCCTCCATCGGGGGGGAAGGGGAGGTCTTGCCAACTGGCCCAGTCTGGTGCATGTCCATTCTGGCACGTTGGTTTTCACTCTGGGTTTGTGGATCTGGGCAATTTTCTATTTCTCAAGTAGATCTGCAATGGGTGTCTCATTTGCTACCCATGGGTAATACCCACCATTTCAAGTACCATACTGGGTACTTGTTGGGAAGCCTGATTACCGATTGGGTACCTAGATACCTGAAAAATCCTGGGGGTTGTGAGGAGCAGCATCCAGTTCCCTGCAGGATTACGAACACCTGGCCCCTCCTGCTTCCACAGGTAGCTATTTCAAGGCTGGCCCCTGAGGGTGCCAGCCTTCAGGTGTCAGCCGGAGGGTGACACACAAGGGGCGCTGGCTGTTTGTGAGGGCCGTTCGTGGGGACGGATGTGGCAGTGGCAGCCAGAGCCTTAGTGCTTAATGCAGACTCCTCTTCGAAGGTAGATTCGGAGAGGTTACATACTGTCATCCCCTGCTCTGCTCCGGGAAGGGTACAGGCCTGTTAGGGCTGGAGCCCCCTTTGTTCATCTGGGGAGCCTATGCAGAGAGAGAGAGAGACTGATACACTTGCTGGTGCTTGCTGGACTGGGGGAACAGCTCTTCCCCCCACATTCTTTGAGGGGTGGGACAGAGTCTCCCTCCACACCTGACTGGCTGTCTCAAAAGGCGTGGCCCTTAACAGGACCGGGTGGGTTGATCCTGTTAGATCTCTCAGCTGCATTTGATACCGTTGATCATGAGCTGTTGGTGACTCGGCTGTGGGACCGGGCAGGGATTAGTGGGACTGTTCTTGAATGGTTCTGATCTTTCCTGGCTGGGACAACCCAAGGTGTGGTGCTGAGTGAGTTCTCATCTTCCCCCCGGGGTCTCACGTGTGGGGTTCCTGAGGGTTCCATTCTATCCCCTCTCCTGTTCAATGTGTACATGCAGCCTTTGGGGGAGGTTGTCAGGGAGTTTGGGGTGAGAGGTCATCAATATGCCGATGACACCAAACTGTATCTCTCATTTTCATCTGACTCAGGCCCGGCAGTCTCAGTGCTTACCTGATGTTTGTCAGCTATGGGGGATTGGATGAGGGCGAACCGCCTGAAATTAAATCCTGACAAGATGGAGGTGATGGTTGTGGGGAAAGCCGAGGTAGTGATGACCTCCATTATTGATGGGGTCTGTCCTCCCTTGCTTTCTCAGGTCCAGAGTCTGGGGGTGCTCCTGGATCCACAGTGCCGCCTGGATGTCCATTTGGTGGCTGTGGCAAAAGGGGCATTTCGCCAGTTACATCTTTTGCGTTGGCTTAGGTTGTATGTCTCAGACTCGGATCTGGCTACAGTAATCCTCCATGCTTTTATTACCTCTAGACTGGACTACTGTAACACACTCTACATGGGGCTACCTTTGGTGCTGGTTCAGAGACCGCAGCTGGTGCTGAATACGGAGGCCCGTCTCCTGATGGGGACATGCTGATGCGAGTACATTACACTGGTGCTTCACTCTCTGCACTGGCTGCCAAGAGTCTTCCAGGCCCAATTCAAGGTGTTGCTGTTGACTTTTAAAGCCCTAAACGGCCTGGGTCCCACCTACCTGCAAGGACCGCCTCACCCTTCGAGTCCTGGATTGGCCCCTGCGGGTGGCCGGGGGCATCCTGCTTGTGGTCCCCTGGGTTTCCCTGGTGTCTACCATGAGGAGGGCGTTCTCTGTGACTGAGCCGTGACTGTGGAACTCCCTCCCATTGGAGGTCCATTTGATTACCGACCTCCCCTCTTTCCGCAGACAGTTTAAGACCTGGCAGTTCCACCAGGCCTTTATCAAGGGAGATGGGGTGGGTGGGTTGGGTTAGGGTGGGTATGGGTTTTTTAGGTTGTTTTAATTGTCATTTTATCACTGTGTATTTTAATATGTTTTCAATGTTTTTTAAATGTTGTTAGCCGCCCCGAGATGCTTGAGGCAGGAGGGGGCGGCATATAAGTTTTAATAAAAAATAAATAAATAAATTCTGGTGCTGATGTTTCAATTTTCAGTTTGCAGATTGGTAAATTGGGGTGGAAAACTGAAAAATCGAGGCAGGGAGTTGAAATAGGGACCGTATGTTGATATTCTGATATTGTAAGTCAACTTTCCAGGACATTTCTCAGACATCAGGTACTGGAATTGGATTGAAATGGGTACCAATTGGCACATGGTATTTTTGAGTTAATCTGACTATCGAAAATCCAACAGGATTTCCAACTCTTTTTTGTGGGTGCTCTTTTCAGCTCTACTCTCAACCTCAGTTCCCTATCTGTAAAATATTAATAATAATGATACATGGTTGTTGTAAGGGTGAGCTAGATACGAGTTATAAAGAAATTTGAATGCTGAAAACATTGGGCAGATCCCGAACCACAAGCATGCACTGCGTGCAGGGATCCCGTGTGGCTTCCACTCAAGTTGCGCATGCCACCCAGTCCCCGTAATGGGGGTGAGCATGAGTTATGCATCTGACAGTGTGCACCAGGCACATGTGATATGTGCGGTGCTTGGCATTGACCCCATGAAAGTAATAAAGAAGGGAATTAAATTTTGATTGTGATTTTTAAAAAAACCCAGAAAAATGACCACCAAGGGTGGTTAAAGGGTGGTTAGCGTCATGTCTGTTTTCACCCACTGTTACAGAATCAGTTTTCTATTCTTGACGACATCAATTTACAGGATTTAAAGTGACAGCGGCATGTGACACTGATAGTGACATTTCAGTAACTATGTGTGCCAGAAAGGTTGCTTTGAAATGATGATTTATTTTTGTTCATTTGAACTTTAGTTCACATGGTGCCAACTAGAGGTGAATTAATTTTTTATCAAAACAAATATTTGTATCGATTTTATCGATTTTGCCCAGAAATCTGGGTGAAAAAAAACCATGGTGGGTGGGTATACATGCATGTGTGCATGTGCATGTGCACTTCCAACGGACCTGCATGCATAACCACCTCCACCCATCACCCATGCATGGAGCAACCGATGAAAACGGCAGTTGCCGTACATGTCGATTGATGGAGGTGGGTCGAGATTGGTGTGCGCCTATCTACACTCTCCCCCCACCCACTGCACACACAACGGTGCACACACCAACCCCCCTCCCCACATGGTCTGTGTAAAAAGGGCCTCTGTAACTGAAACACCAAAATAACCAAATAAACAAAATGAAATAATGAAATAAACAAGTAACCAAAATGAAATAAATGAATAAACAAACTTAAATTAATTGTTTCAGCTGCAAATATTATTTAGATTTTTACACAGTGATCCAAAAATGCAAATAATCTCCACAAATAGTAGATGACCTATTTCTCTCAGCTAGAACTGAAATCAGTACCCCTTGAAACAGATATACCTAATTTCCTGGTACCCGAATCAACCCAATGAAATTGGGACCTGATTTAGGTATCCAATCCGCCTGTTGTCTTTCAGTCCCAGAATGTCAACTTCTGGCACTGATTTATGGACTTCTGACATCCATTTATTGATTTTCCGTCCTGCAATGTCAACTTCTGGACCCAGAAAATCAACTTCCATTCCTGATTTTTTAAAATTTCCCTCCTGATTTTTCAGTTTTCAAACCCAATATTCTGAATTGGAAGATTAGTACCAGAAGTTACTGAATTTTGGAGTTTCCACGTACCCAATCGGTATTCAAGTAACCCATGAGGTACCCGACACAGTACCCAAAAGTATGGATATTACCAGCATATAGTCTCAGTTTTAGTGCCAGGATATAAGGTGACACATTTTTCAGGATAGAGCCTAGGGTTGTGTGTGTGTGCACATGCACACGCATGTGCAAACACACAGACACATGAATACACCATTCTGTGTTTTTTGTAGTTTTTTTAACCTATATTTGTGCAGGATTGAGCCCTTTTCTCTTATCTCAAGAGTTTAACAGAAGTCTTGGATTAATGGCTTTAGCTCCTTTTCACATCAGAACAGTACTCCTAAGGCTGTTTTTACATACATGCTTCCCCCCCACCCCCGTCTCGGTGTTTGGGTGGGTGTGTGGAGGGGGGGCATCCGTGAAAACAGCTGGTGGTGGGTGGGGGGATGGGTATCCTCTCAGCGTTCATCCATGTAAACATCGAGCTGGATGGGTGGAGGTGTGTGTGAGCTCCCATGCAACACCCACCTCCATCCATCACCCACCAATCTCCACCCACTTAACCCTTTGGAAAACCAGAGGAGGCCTTGTGGGTGGAGGTGGGTGGAGGTGGATGTGTGTCAGTGAAAAGGGACACACACCCACTGTGCAAAACCACACATCTCCCCAACCCCCCATCCGTGTAAAAAGGGCCTTCTTCCCGGAATACCAACATCTGGTCCCAGAATACTGACTTCGGGTCCCACCTTTTTGAGTTAGTATCCTGTTTTTTACTTCTTTCCCATACCAATGTACAGATTTACTGTTTGATAACTGGTAAACTTATAACTGGAAAACCTGATTTTGTGGGGAATCAGCACATGATTGGTGTTGGCTGTTGGCTGACCCGTCAGGTACCCCAAACAACACCCAAAATGGTGGTTATTACCCGTGGGTATTAAATCAGGTACTCATCATACACCCACCCACCTACAACTACCTACACCCACAGAGTATCCTCTGTTCTGTTGGAGGGCTCCATGGATGGAGGTGGGTGGTACAATGGCCACCCACTGTACGTGGTACAATGGCCCATTGTACGTGGTACAATGGCCACTGGTGTGTGCCAGTGGGTGTTGGTAGGTGTGTGGCAGGAGCACGCATGCACAAACACCCACTTTCCGTGGTGTTTACACAGGTTCACCCCCCCCACCTACCGATCCCCCCACCCACCTGTAGCCATATACATGGACTCCCCCCCCCCCCGATGCACACCTGCCAACACCATACGGCAGGGAGGTGGGGGGCTCCGTGTAAAAATGGCCTAAAACTCCTTTACTATCATAATTGGTTTGATGACACACATTCATACAGAGTCATCGGAAGAGAGGTTTCTAGAATACTAAATAAAGATGCAATCAATATGTAGTTAATTTCTGAGTCCCATTAGTTAATTGCAATCAATGTCAATGACAATCACTGCTTGCATTGTGCTGAACTCTATGGTAGGTTAAAAAGTAACATGCGTTCCCTGCTCCTCTTGAGAAATATTTTTAAAATGATAAATGTCATTGACCTGCAGAGAACTTCCTTTGTCTCTCCTTTTAAATACTGAAAACTAGATTGTCCTTGCATTAGCCAAGAAATTCAAATGGCCATCCAAACAGATACACTTCTCGGAGGCTTTGAATGCTGCTTATACTCTATTATGTGTCTAATCAAAGCAGCTGGTCGGAAGTAAATGTCTTTGAAATAATAAAAGACCTGACATTTAATGGGTATTGTGACAAAATGGATGAAATCTACATATTTTTTTAATGTTAGTTCTGTCAGCATCTGTATGCCGTTGGCCCTCTTTAATCCAAAAGCATTTCTTTCCCTCCATTTGCTGAATGAACTACATTTATTTATATGGTATTGTCAGAAATTTTTCTTTCCCCAGTTAATAGTACCTATCATGGAGGTGATGGAGGTGTTCTGGGGTAATTTAAGCTTGTGCTGTTAGCCATCAGAAATAGTTAGGGAAGAATTATATTGCCATCTCTTACTTCTTTAAGGTGAAAGTATGGCCCCCTTTTTTTTTTAAATGAACCTTCTAACCATAATAATATTTTATGGAAGGCAAACTATCTTGCATTCCTTATGAAAACATCATTAGATTTTTCAAAAAAATTACCTTGCTTCCTTAACAAGCTGTCCTTCTGAGAGGCCCTTAAATATTAATGAGAAGCATCATGCATATGTATGAGGCCATTGGTCAGAGAAGTCCCATGATGCGGGTCCAAAATGAGATGGTTAAAGAGAAAGTGCTAAATCAGAGGTTTAATTTCTTCGCAACAAGGTGTCAAAATGATTGCTGAAGTGAAACAATGAGCCAGTGCTGGCAGCAGGCAGGATGTGAACCAAATGTTATTGGTTGTGTTCTGTTTTTCGTTACAGCGAGGCCAAACATATTGAAGCCGTTGTGTTGGAACCAAGCATCTTGAAACACAATTTCATTCTGTCTCCTAGTGATGTGGTTGCAATTTTCAGTATTATTATTTATTATGTATGCTATGATAGTGGGTGTTTTTAAACACACATTTCTCCTGTTGGTTTGCTGTTACATCCTGAACTTTCTGTGTGTCTAAATCACTCACCCAGATTTTAAACATCTGACTCTTTGAACTTCTGCATAGAAATTCTCCCAGAACATTTGTGTGTAAAAAGTTCTCCTGACTTTGCTCTAGGAAACTGTGGTCACTTGGTTTCCATGGCAGCCCCTCACGCCTACTGCTGCAGCTACTTTAGGCTGCCTCAGGGCAGTGTTCGTGTGAAGAATGCATCCGGAACTTACTTGTGGATTTGTAAACCCAGAAGAGTGAATGACCAGCACTTTAAGGTGCGTGTAAAAATGCCCAATGTCTCATGGCTTCAGTCTTCAAGCAGTGCCCCTCTAGGGTGGGCACTTAGAAAAACCCAAAATGAAGGGAAAGTGCCTACCCCAAAGAATGAATGTAATGTGCTATGAATATAATACAATAGATGGGTAGAAGACACGGGCAATGGGAGCATAAGGGGTGTCTTCAGACAGACAGGGCATTGCCTAGAGTCTTGGAGCAGTCATGTGGGTTTCCCAAAGAGGAACCGCATGCCCCATGGGGTTTAGCGGCCTTCACACAGACAGCCCGGCATACAGGTCAACTATGCGCGTGAGCAGCAAACACAGATTTCCCCTGCCCCAGAAAAGCCCCAAGTCGAGAACGCACAGACTGGAGGGACAAGCCCTATCCTGGCCCACACCGCTCACTACCCCACCCAAGAGCTTGCCAGGATGCCATCTCTGCCAACTATGGGAACAGGACGCAGCAACAGCTGTTAACCAGCCAGCTCCTGCCAAGCAGCACATTCCCAGGGTGGCAGAGCAGGGTCCTGTGATGGCCCGGACAGGTTTGGTACCCATCAGGGCCTTTTTCCCCTCCCACCCCATCCCCTCCCAGCTGCAGATGTTCTCTGCCACTTGGTGGGAGTTCTGGCCGAAGGGGGTGGGCATCCTCCCCGTTCTCCTCCCTAAATGCCAGGAATCCGTGGGTGTGGCCTGTGGTTCTGGTGGATGAGTTAGGGCACTCAACATGCTGGTGGTTGGGAGAGGGAGCATGTTCACAGTCAGGTTGATCAGCAGGAGTGTGTGTGTGTGTGAGTGTGTGTGTGTGTGTATGTGTGTGTGTGTGATCTGACTCTGGATCTTTTCATCCCCCAACAGGGCTAGGAGGGCCCTGGTCTCCTCCTCGGACGAGGGCGGGCCCATCTTCTGGGTGGTTGGTGGTGGGAGGGAGATATGTCCTTGTGTACGCAGGTGGGGCCCATGATGTTTCTGCGGTGCTTACACTGCTGGTACTTGCCAATGGGGACAGTACACGATGAATACCCTTTAGAAGCCTCCCCTTGATGCTGGACCTGTACCCTGCCCCCCTCTGGGGGTGTGAACCTATCTGAATGGACCAGCTGTTGTCCTTCCTGGCTGTAGGGCACTGCTGCTCCTCTGTCCTCCCTCCCTCTGGGGCTTCCCAGGATGGTGACCTCCATTCTTCCTGCAGAGTTCCTTTGTGTGGACAACACATGTTTGGATTTTGTATCCGTCGTTCCTTTAAGGGCTGGCGTGGGATGGGGACAGGGAGCCAAGCTGACTGTGCTCACTCTTGAAGCTGCTCTGGCCATTTGGTCTGCCGGCATCTATGATCCGAGTAGGACTGTGTGCAGGTAGGGCTTGTGGGGGCTTTTCAGACAACAGCTCCGTGTTTGCCCGTTGCCCCGAGTCTGGCCAGCTTGGTCAGCAAGATGTGCTCCTGGATGTTCCAGATCGCTGGCTGCCCTAGAACAGCCACAGCTGGCTCCATGTTGATCATCTGCCAGGCACTTTTCAGACAGACAGGAAAATCCAGAGTTAATGGGAGCTTGCATGGGCAAATGTGGAGCTGCTGTTTGTTTATAGACACTGGCTGCAATACCCAACCCCTCCATGTGGAACCCATGTGGGATCTGTGTGGGTCCCACGTGGATTCCATATGGCACAATGCATTCCCAATGGACGTGCGTGAGCGGGTTATGTGCAGGTGCGCAAGCGGGGGTTGCACATGGGAGCCATGGGGCATGGGATCGGCCCCAATGTAAACATCTATATGATCTGGGATTCTGTTTTTATTTTGAAATGGGAACTCTTTTTTGTTTACAAGTTTGGCTGTTCTTGTAAACAACAGTCAAACGCGGTCCTGCTGCCTGTCTATTGGAGGGGGGAACGGACCCACAAACACCTCTGTACCCATCCATCTGTTGCCGCAATCAACACCATAGTGTCACAGACAGTCACCTAGAGTGTCACTAGAGCGGCCTGCTCTATTGTGAGAAGAGGGGGCACCATGCAGGCAGACTGTGACCACGGAACACTGCCAGTTCATATGGCATGATATGACGAAGCCCCAGGTGGAACTGGTAAGAGGAGTCTGCGGAGAAGGACCCACGGAGCAGCTCTGGTCTCCAGAAAGCTCCTTGTCTGTCTGAAAATATCCAATGAGACAATGCCGTTCAACATCGTAATTTGTGGCCTCTGCAGGCCAGCTACCTAATGTTGAGATCTTTTGGTTGGCATTATGGTAAAGGAGTATTTGAGGAGGGATTTGAAGGGCATGGAACAGTGAAGTAACAACAGTCCAGACTGAGGATTTCGTTAATCCATATTGTCTACCCACTACCACCAAAGTCCCACCCGGTGAATTCCTAGAAATGGTGACGAATCTGCCCAAATTCTGGTGGGCTCTTGACTGGGATTCCTGTGTAATGAGCTGTCAGGTGATATTGATAAATATTTATAGACTTGTAGGGTTGAAAGGTTACTCAAGAGTCATCTAATCCAGTTCAAAAGCTTTAGTGATCAATGTGGAGTTCAAACTCATGACACAGGGATTAAAAATGCTTTATTGACTGAGCTAGCTGGACTTGATTTTTTTGAGGGAGTAAATAAGCATGTGGATGAGGGTGAGCCAATTAACATAGTGTACCTGGATTTTCATAAAGCATTTGATAAGGTCCCTCATGAGAGACTCTTGAGGAAACTAAGTAGTCATTGGATAAGAGGCTGTGTCCTATTGTGGATCGGTAACTGGTTAAAGGCTAGGAAACAAAGAGTAGGACTAAATGGTCAGTTTTCACAATGGAGATAGGTAAATAGTGGAGTGCCCCAGGGCTCTGTACTGGGACTGGTGTTGTTTAATATCTTCATCAATGATCTGGAAAAAGGACTAAAGGTAGTTTGACCTGTAGCCTTGTCCTAGCGGCCTGTGTACTTCATAACATCTGTGAGACCAGTGGGGCTGCCTTGGACTATCCCCCTCCTGTACAGAGACTGAGCCCAGTGCCCCTGTAGCAGCATGTACAGGCTGCGGCCTTCAGGTGGATCTTGGAGAACTGTGATGCTGACCGTGTGGTTTAGGCAACCCCCTTCCAACAGTCCCATATCCCTGTAAACCATGCCCACATACATTGTGCTGTTTACCCTTGTTCCTGCTTCTGTCTTGTTTGACAGTTGACATGCCCCACCCTGCTGTCAGGGCTGGGTCTTGAACCCCCAGCCCTGCAGGACTGAGGAGCACTGCCTTAACGGCTAGTGCTATTTCAGGCTGGTTTAACAGCCCACTATTCCTTCCTGTGTCTTCCTTCGTGTCTCCACCCCCTGTGTTGCCACGCCCTTCCCCAGCTGTGCCCTTTTCCCCCTAGCCCTGCCTCCCAGCTTCCTGATTGGCCACAAGGTGTATTTAAACCATAGGCTCAGCCACAGGAAGCTGTGGGAGCAACTGCTCTTACCCTGTGTATGCAAGGGCCTGTGTGAGAGCTTGTCCATCACCTTGTCCT
>QEPC01011901.1:16752413-16767543 GCA_003113815.1 Sphenodon punctatus | reverse complement strand
TTTCCCCATTGCTTTGTGCTTCCTTGGAGCTCTGTTCCCTCATTGCCCTGTGCTTTCCCCATTGCTCTGTGCTTCCTTGGAGCTCTGTTCCCTCATTGCCCTGTGCCTTCCCTGGAGTGCTGTTCCCCCAGTGCTCTGTGCTTCCCCATAATTCTTCCCTGTGGTCTGGCATTTCCCATCACTGGTGTCTGCTTAGGGTTGTCAGGTCTTGCTCTCTCTTCACTGTCTTGCCTTGCCTCACCTCTCTATAGTGGGTGTTCTCGCCTTTCCTTGCTCTTCCTGTCGTGCTGTTCTTAAATCGCTTCTCCCTGGCCTGTATCCTCTTTGTTGACTTGGACCCTTTTCCCTTTCCTTTCTGTAGCCTCAATGATGAGCTGTGCACTCTGAGGCCGGGTTCCCTAGCTGGGAGAATGAGAACTGTCTCAAAACACCCAAGAGACTGGCTGAGAGGTTTTTCCTTCTAGATATCTTTCTTATCTGGGTTCCCTGGGCCCTTCCTACAGTAACCCTCCCCAGGTATAGGTTCCCTCAGTCCCTTTCTCCTGTGAGTGTAGGTTCCTTTCCCCTTCCCCCCTGATACCCGCCATGGTCCGTTGGCCGGTGTGGTGCCGACATGGATTCTGGATCCCCCATGCCATGGCATGGCTGTCTGTTGTTGCACCCTACTACCCTGTGTACTAGACATCCCATTGAACCTCTTGTGTGATATCCCCTGTACTGGGGCCCAATTGACCATGGTGGTGCATGTGTGCTCTCCCACACCATTCCTGTTACAGTACACCTCTCCACCCCCTCCATGCCAGTTTCAGGGTCTCTTCAGGGTGCTGCTGCATCCCTCCCTTCCATCCCTTCCTGTTGCCAGCAGTCCTGGCCCCATGATCTGTGCCCTAAGTTGTGCCCTCTGGGTTGCCCTGTCTGATAGGGCATGCGTGTGAGCTGCTGGGCCTGCCTGCCTCGCAGCTTTTAGCCCCTGGTTCCCTGGCATTGGTCACCACTGTGATTTGCAGCTGGCTCCCTCACTTCACTTGCATCCCCTTGTACAGACTCTGGGACAGACCGATGTTCAATCAATGGATTTCATTTTGGGGACTATGTACAAGGGGTGAGGGTCATTGCTTCCAGGGTCTTCCCCATCCCCTCTTCACAGCACCGGGGGATGACTCTCTGTGCACTTTGGCAGCTGCTGCCCACTGAGACTGGTGGCTGCCTGGCCCGGGCTCTCCTTCCTCCACTGGCCGCTCCACTGCAGGGTCTGGTGGCTGCTCCTATGTATAGGACACTCCGCATTAGAGGTAGAGGTTACCCATTAACTGTGCCCCCTTTCCCGTGCTCCCATACCTCACCTCCCTGTGTCCATCACCACCTCCCATGCTACCTTATAGCCCTTCCTCATGGCTGGGTGGGTACTGTGTCCCGTGTTACCCCCTCCCCCCGTGTCTGTAGGCCACCACCTGTTCCTTGTGCTTACCTGAGCATGTGGTGCAGCCCACCTTGATGGGTGGGTTGCTGGGGGTGCAGGGATGATTTGGGGTGGCAGGGAGCCTGGGAGGGAGGGTCTTGGAGGGGGGCAGACTGGCTGGAGTGGATCCAGGAGTGGGGTGGGGAGAGGAGGCCCATGTGGTCTAGGCCAGGGTAGGGTTGCTGCTGGGGAAACCAGGGTTGACAGACGACCTGGGGAGGGAGCACTTGCACCTGTGGGAGGGTGCCATGTTGTTCTCGTACTGCCTGCCCTCCTACTGTGGGTGGTGTGCCCGTGTCATGCTGGGGGGACATGATGCAGGGCCTCCAAGGTATCATCTACAAATCTGAAGGCCCTTGTGGCAGTTTATTCCAGCATGACATGGACTCTCTCCCTCTCCTGCCTGTCAAGGCTATGCTCGCAGAGGAGGGCAGCAGCTTCGCACCTGTCCCACAGGTGCTCTGTGCAGGACCGGGTGAGCCTAGCTGACATTTGTTTCTGGTCCCTTTCCCCCTCTCCTAGCTGTATCTCCCGGTTAAGGGCCTGCTCCCAGCTCTGAGTGTCTGCCAGATGCCTGGTCTCCTCCAGCAGTTCCCTCCCTCCTCCCCCAGTTGTGGGCCTGCATCTCCTGGTTCCTCTCTGCACTCCTGATGGTGGCACCCCTGGCTGTGCCTATGTGAACAGCAAGGGTACCTGTGTTTAGCTTGGGGATGGGTACCTGCCCCCCCATTCATCTATTCTGGCTCCCGGGGCTGCCATGTCCTCCCTCCAGGGCTATGTCCCCCTCGTCCCCTGTACTGTGTCCACCTGTTGTCCTGTGGTGTTCCTGGGTCCCCCCCCTTGCCTTCCCCTGGCCCATACCTGCTCTGCCTCTGTCCACCTAGCATCCCCCCCACCGCCTCCCACCACTATGCCCATGTCTGGATGTACCTACCATCAGTCTCCTGGTCGCCAGGCTCTGAGATGGCCTCCAGTTCCTCCATGTCCTCCTCCAGGGCCACCACCACCTCCTCCTCGTGCACTTCCAGGTCCCCTTAAGCTGCGTGAGAAAGAGCGATCTGTCAGTTGGGCTGTGCTTCCCAGCTGGGGCCCTGGCTGTTGTTGGCTGCGCCCCTTCCCCTCTTCCCCCCTTCCCAGTGGTTGTTCTTTTACCTGGAACTTATTCCTCCACCTTATAGGGGGCATCCCTGGTGTTGATCTGCTCCCCGTGCGCCCCCTGTCCCTGTGGGTTCTGACCCTGTGGGTTCCAGGGGCACATGCGGTAGGTGATGTTTCCTGTTTCAGTTTCCAGGGATACCTCCTCCACCAGTAGGATGGGACTGTCCCCTCTCATTTCCTGGCTGGCCTCACCAGGGGGCTGAGTGCTCCCCCTGCTCCGGTGTTGCTCTTGCCCTCTTTCTGCCCCTGGTGAAGGCAGTGCCTGGATGCGGGAGGCCACAATGTCCCCGTTCATGCAGAGGCACCAATCCAGCAGGTCCTGGAACTCCATTGTGTGCATAGCACGGCCAGACTTGAGATTATTGTCCTTGATATGTTTATATTCAGACCTCAAGACCTTTGCCTGCTGCATACATTGGGTGGCATCCCTATTGTACCTGAATCGCTGCATCTCCTGGGCGATGGCATCATAGACCTTTTTGATCTTGTAGCTGTGCACCAGGTTGGACTGGACCTTTTTTCCCCCTCCCCCCATGTGTATGAAATCCAGGGTCTCCTGCCTCAACCAGGTTTCCCCCTTTTGGGTTCTGCATGTGGAGGGCATCTAGCTTGGTGACTTGGTGCCCACCCAGTGGCTATTGTGGCAATGGAGCAGGTGGTCTCCTGTTGGGGGACTGCATGGAGGTGAGTTGTCATCCTGCTGTGCCCTTGTTGCTCCTGTGGGTCTAGTTGCTTCTGTCCCCCCTGGGCTGATCCTGCTGTTTTACCTGACTGCCACAGAGGCCCTCCTTGGCTGTCTTCCCAGTGGTGCTGTGTGCCAGAATCTGGGGGCTCTCCTGTGGGGGGGGAATGGTGTGGCTGTCAGCTGTCAGTGCAGGTGTCCCTGGTGTGTGCTTCGGGCTTGTCAGTGCCCTCTCCCCCTTCCATGTGTGGGTGGGTACCCTTGCTCTTACCTCACTCTCCAAGGCACTCTCCTCCTTGTGCCCTGTGGTCATGGTTTAGGCCGGGGATGTGGGTGGTGCCAAAGCTACGTTTCACCCTCTGCCCTGTGTTGGAAAGGGTGTACTGTCATCAGCCATCCTTCCCCTCCCTCCCAGGTGCTGTTGGCCCAGGTCCCCCTCCCCTGAGTATCCTGGGGTCCCTCTGCTTACACTGCCCCTTCCCGTGCATGTCGTGGTGCTGTCTCCCTTCATTTTGTCTGTGGCTTTTTTGCCTGACATGTTGGGAGCTGGCGCACCCGTGTCCTCACTGGCTTCTCCTTTAAGGGCTCCCGGGCGGGCATTAGGCGTCTCTCCTGGTGGATGTGTCTGCTTGCGGGCTCCTGCGAACCCTCTCTAGCTATGTCTCTGTGGTTTCAGAGGATCCTTCCCATGGGTGGGTGTGTTTTGCCATTTACACGGACGGGTGGGTGTTGAACATCCTTCTTCACCCACCTCCACCCATCTCCAGCCACGGAGCATACTGACTCCTTCCTGGCTGCTCCATGGGTGTTGATGGGTGGGTCACAGGAGTGTGCACACCCACCTATTGATGTTCACACAGATGCTCTCCCACCCATCTGTTGTGTGTTCATGGGTGTCTGTGGGTGGGTGGTGTAATAATGGGCAACCTTTGGGGAGAGGATACTATTCAAAAGATCCTGGGTAGATCATATAGGAACTGGGAATGTTTAAGAAGCTTGCTCTAGCCATGAAGCAACATGGTTTCAACTGGAATGCATTACAGCTTAGATCAAAAGATAAACAGCTGTGTAGCATATTTTTAAAAGGTAAGATGCACAATAAGAAATCAGGCAATTCCAGGAAATATTGCATGGATCTTTTTCTCAATCTGAGGGGAAAGTTGGCTTGCCCTGTGGTGTGTGGGAACAAAGTAAACAGAAGAAGAAGAAGAAGAAGAAGAAGAAGAAGAAGAAGAAGAAGAAGAAGAAGAAGAAGAAGAAGAAGAAGAAGAAGAAGAAGAAGAAGAAGAACTTTGCATGAAGATGTCTCTCAAGTTGGACCCTCATCTGTTGTAGATGAGGGTGTTGAAATGGATGGGGAAAGAGAATGTATTTTATGATTTACTCCTGTGGAAAATAATCTGCCTGGTGATCAGCTTTTACAACTGAATGATGCTACCCTATTAAACCAAAAGCAGCAGGATGGTGTTGTTGGGTTTTTAAAAATACTTTTCTAACATTTTTATGATACAAGCAGCTTAGGGATATATGTGTGCATTGTAGCTTAGGTAGTCCTTATTTATTTATTTTTCACAATTTCTTTTAGGTACTGTAAATAAAGTGAATGCACAAGTGCCAGCAATTCCTCTTTCTCGCCAGAATCTGTGTAGCAATGTAGCTCTCGAAAGCAGAAAAGGACAGCACTTGCATGGGAGTTGGTGAAAAGTGGCACTTCATCTGCTGCTCAAATTACAAGGGTTTCTCATTTCTCTGTTTCATCTGCAGTGCAAGAAATGAATTTGTTCAGAACTGGTTTTGCTAATGTGATTGACTGCATAGAAACAGCCAGGAAGACAGAGCATAACAAGACAATGAGAGACTTAAAGATATGTAGGGGAGGCCAAATGAAAATAATGCATTCAATAGATTTAGACATTAATAGGTCAGCAAGTGCTGTAGAAAAATTAGCAAACCACCTAGTATCAAAGGAGCACAACATCTCCGGCACTGCCGTTTAACATAGATCAGAGCCATGTTCATCCTCTTCTTCATATATGCTAAGTCCTTAGAGAGCTGTTGAGAGGCAGAGGCACATATTAAAAGATGCAAACCGACAAGTTGTTTTTTCAAAAGGTCAGCAACCTCATGCGGCTAGTATGGCTAAGCAACCTGTCTCTCAAAGGGCTCCCTCTGAACAGGTAAGAGTGGCATCAAAGAAATTTACAACTCCATGAGATAGGTTAAACATGGTCAAGGCTAATCCTTATCATTTTCTCATGTAGTAAGACATCGTCAAGCAGGTTGCATGACTGTATAGGATAACAATGCAGCCCTTTAGCAAAAATGGTGGGGGAGTATGTGCTCTTTAATCTTATTTTTAGTTTGTTCTTAGTTTAAATGTTATGGTGAATATAAAGAAATCCATTGTCCATTATCATACACCTTTCATTGCTGTTGATGAGCTGCTTTTGGATTCCTCAATTAACATATTTAATAACTGAAGGGATGAGATTTTTGTAAAGTCTCGTTTTTAAAGACAACCTCCAAGTATGGCTGTTTTTACATGGACAGGGGTGGGTGGAGGGGTGTGTGTTCTTTTACATGGACAGGGCCTCCAGGTTTTCCAGATGGCCCCATGGGTGGAGATGGGTGTGTGCCAGGACCATGCACGCATGAACACCCACTGCCTCTGGTATTTACACAGGTGGACACCCAGTGCACACCCATCCCCCCATCCACTGCCTGCCCATTTACACCGATGCTCCCACTCTCACCGCTCACCTGCCAGAACACCCAGCAGTGGCTGGGGTCATCCGTGTGAAAACGGCCTATATGCACTAGGCAATGATGTTACAAGCAAAAAATAAATACTTTCAATTTGAAACTGTTAGCTGAATTGAAATATCTCTACACATTATCAACATTTGAGTGTAATGGATTGTTTGTTGTTGTTTTTGGAGGCTGCTGTATTCCTCTGTATTCTGCTGTTTGTTAAGGACTGCAAGGTATTACTTAACGATTTTCTTGCATGTGTTTGTTTTTCTTTTAAATACTCTGCAATGATAGAGTAAGTAGGAATATTTTTCCAATTTGGTATTGTTTAATCGCAAATTTCTACTGCTTTATTCTGGTGTTTTCCTTTAAGTTCATTTTTGAATCCTTTTCTTATTGCAATTGTATAAATAGTAGATACAATTTGACAATGAAAATAAAGGACAGAGTTGGTGGCTAGCACTTAATTACAAATGATAGCTCAATTCAGTAAGTAAGATGCAATATACTTTACTTTGTATGTAGTAATGTTTTGGTGGTAGTAAAAAATTCAGTTTGCTTAAGGAAATATAAGTTTCTCAAACCTATTATACTTTACATGCAGCAAATGATTATAAGTAATTGATTAATAAGGAATAGTTTTCAACTAAGTAATATATTTTACTACATTTTGAAAGTTAGTTAATTATTTAGAGGTAATTTCTCCTTAAATATGTTTATACATGTAATTATGTATGTAGTAATTTGCAGTTGATGGTTATTGATTACTAAGGTACCTTGATGTTTCTTGTAATAATAAAATATTTAATATGGTTTGGTCCTCTTCCCCAATAAAAGTCCAGTTTCAGTAACTATAAAATTCTGACCAATACAGACAAATTATTAATGTGTGTTTCACAATAACGCATGACAAATAAAGTGGGAAAAACTGATTTAAAAGTCATTACATTTACCATTAGGAACATTTTGTAAATTATTTTAACATCTGCTTAAGTATGGCTTTGTAGTTCAGAATGTATATCATCATGAAACATTGCACCAAGTTAATTTCCCTTGTGAATTCTAAAATTAATTAAACAGCTTTTATTATATAAAAGGATGAACTTATACATAGAAGGCCCTGTTGTATTAGGTGACATCTTTAATGTGTTAGTTGTAGTTTTATGAGCTTTTCTATGTTTTTTTTATAAATTAAGAAATGTAAAAGATTTAATTTCACCCTCAGTACGTAATCAGAAGTTATCTGATCTATTCACCTAAGTGTGAGGTATGTTAGTTTGTTGTTGTTTTTTTTAAAAAGCATTATGGGTATTTCAGACGTTACAAGACAGCTGCTAATCACACTGAACCACAGTGGATCCGGTATGGTGACAGCGATCTCGGGAACGTCTGTTTGCTCTCACCAAATGTTCACCACCGTGAACACCCAGCCGGAATAAAATTGACCACAGTTTTGGAGGTGAGGACGACCTAACCCCCCGAACCATGGTTAGTTTGGCTGCAATTCGGGACGGGGCTAGGAATGACCACGGGTAACGACTGTGACCCAGCCCCGTCCTGGAATCAGGCCCCAACCACAGGACGGGATTGGACGCATCAGCCTGATTGGCCTCTGTGCCAACCCGTCTCCCTAAGGACGGGCGTCTGTGGGAGTGCCGGAGGGAGGCGTGCAACCACACATTGCACCACTCGGCCCCGCCCCCTCCCAGATTCTCTACCATAATCAGACTGGTACATCTAATGGACGGCAGGTCTGATCATGGACCAGCATCTGGAATGGATCCCGGTGGGGGGTTCAGCGTGTTGGGCCAGGAGGCCCAGGCCAGCACGTCTGAAAATACCCTATGTCTGCTATATGCAACACAGCCTTTGCATGAATCACGTTTAAATGTAGTAAAGCCACAAATTCAATTGATTTTGCTTATGATTAGCACCTAATCTCTTATGTGCAGAAAAAGCATGACAACTCATTCTTGCTTTGATTGCAAGAGCTCATCATGTTGTTTTTTTTGACTTTCTAAAACATTTAAATTTCATGTTAGTTAATCTTTTCATCACTTGGGAATTTGATTAAAACTTTGACTATTAAAAACCATAACCAAATGGAGGTGTTAACGGGTGTTTTTACACACACATTTCTCCTGGATGTTTGCTGTTACATCCTGAATTTTCTGTGTGTCTAAATAACTCACCTAGATCGTAAACATCCAGAGCTTTGAACTTCTGTGTAGAACTTCTCCCAGAACTTTTGCGTGTAAAAAGTTCTCCTGGTAAACTGCTTTGCTCCAGGCAGATGTGGTCACTTGGTTTCCATGGCAGCCTATCACATCTACATCTGTGGCTACTTTAGATTGCCTCAGGGCAGCGTTTGTTGAAGAATGTATCCAGGAACTGCCTCAGGTCAGTGTGTGTGCGAAAAATGAATCCGGAACTTACTTGTAGACTTGTTAACCCAGAAGACTTTTGGTGGATGTTGGTGAGTGTTTGCTCCCAGCCAATACCCATCTCCACCCACACCCACCTATGGAGCAACTGGCAGTGGCGTCCGAAAGTTGCATTTACACCCAGTTCCACAGAGGGGAATGCTCCCCACCCAACACCCATCTCCACCCAGAGGAACTGGGTGGAGGCATCCTGTGTGCACAGGGCCCATGGTGATTGGCTGCAGTGGTGCCCCGCAACATGTATAATAAAATGTAACAACCATTTGATGGCTGTTAAAGCATCTGTGTAAAAAGGGCCCTTGAAACCAACACGTGAGCCATAGACTGCCATAGTGGGCCCTCCTCACATTTGGTTTCTAATAATATATAGTTTTGTCATCTCCTAGATTCTATGTGGGAACATCACAATTTGCATTATCTTTCAGTCTCTTCACGGCCAACGTGTGCATCAGCATCAGCATCACTAACAAGTTATTGACATTTCTAGCCAAATTCCAATGACATTTCCATGGATTAACATAAAGTAAGATTTTTGGGTGCTGTTTAAGGTATTCAAATCAGTATTATCATTTGAGTTCTTGCAAAACTAAAATTGTGGTTACCAATTTTCAAGTACCCAAAATTACCTCAACCCCCCCACCCCAATCCTGAAATTTAGGATGAAAATTGGTATTTTGGTATACTGGTCCCAATTGTACCAAAAAGTACCTGAAATATTTAGATAGATTTGGGTACCGTAAATTTGATTGTTATACCCATGGGTATACCCATTTTTTTCAAGTACTCATTTCATCTCTAACAGAGTGACTGTTACATGACTATGGAAACAGAATGGATAGTGGAGGGTTAAGAAAAGAGAGAAATCTTCCAGCTATAGTAATTCCCAGGAGTATGTTTCAGCCAAGGAAGATTTTAGATGCAAGCGAACCTCTTCTATTGTTAGCAGATAATTTTTTTTCTTCGACCCTAGAAGGCAATATTTTACTCCTATGGAGATCAATTCTTCCAAACACATGTCCAATCCTCTAGACTCGGCATTTGTATTTTATAGCTAGTGATAAAGTAGAGATTGGTCAAGCATGCCTGTTTAGCAGGCTATCTCCTTTGCAGCAGTGTCTACTGTTTGCGGATATTTATTTTTTTCCCAGCCAATGAGTCTTGTATGGAGCCTGCCTGAATGTGAGCAGTATCTGTATTGGAAAACCAAGTGTGTTTATCTGTTGAAGCATGCTGGAGAGCCCTGAGGGACCAAACCAAAGGATAAGACACACATGGATTGAATAGTCTTTATACACTGGGTTCCCAAATAAATATGTATTTATAGAATAGGAGAAGAATATAAACTACGCTTGTGGTTGCTCATGTGGAGCTGAGCACAGGAAAGCCAATGAGCTATCCAGATTTGATTGTATGCTCTAGTCATTTTGTGCTTCTTCACTGATGCAATAAGTCCACCTTAGAAGGTGCTGGAAAGCAGCAGAAGTGAATCAATCAGTCTGTCCTCCTGCCCGCTGGTCAGTATTCTCAAACTATCCATGGAGGTTAAACTGCTTCATACAGAGAGTTAGAAGTAGTGTGCAGGTAGCTGCTACACTTATTCATACCATATTAATATGGTCAGGAAGAGCTGAAACAAGTAGTTCATTTACTACATGAGGGTAATACCAACATTTTCGAGTACCATTTCATGTATTTGACACGGTACCCAATCACCGATCAGGTATTTGAGTAACCGAAAAATCGGTAATTTCTGATATTGATTTTTTTGATTTTCCAGTTCTTGATCAGTAAATCAGCACCCAAAGTCAAAATTCCAGGACCAGAAGTGGACATTCTGGGACACTGGCTACCCAAATCAGATAGCTGTTGGAAACCAATTGGTACCCAATATTTTTTAGTCCATTCCAGTACTGAAATTTTGTTGGGTATGCCCATTTTTACAGGTGCTAATTTCAGCTCTAATGGTCAATGATTATTTTTAATTATATATTTATCATTATTGTTGATGATGATAATAATAATTAATAATAATAAGCTATTATTTATTTATTTATCCAATGTATACCCTGCCCCTCTTGCACACAGGTGACTTGGGGTGGCAAACATAAAAGCATTAAAACAACAATTCATTGCAAAAATATAAAATATAAATATTAATGTGAATATCAATATAAATAAAATAAAAATATATAAAACCCCATAACAGCAGTGGAAAAAATAACCCCAATCTGTGATAAAAAAAAAACCTAACCAACCCACACCCCACTAACCCATCCTCCCCCCTTCCCCCTCCCCCCCAAATGCCTGATACAAGAACCAGGTCTTACAACTTCATCAGAAAGCCATGAGATCCGGGCTGAGGTGAACCTCCACCAGGAGGGCATTCCATAGTGATGGTGCAGCCTCTGATGTGGTCCGAGCTGTTGGTCCAAGCCCATCTATAACATGGGACCTGCAGGAGGGCACCACCAGATGACAACAGAGGCTGCCCTGAATTCCAGGGGATGAGGCAATCCTTCAGGTAAGTATGAATGAATGATTTTATTTAACGGCTTAAGCCAAAAAAGTTACAATATCAAAAATACAATACAGGGTAATTTCAGACGTAGTGGGCATCCAGGCCCGCCACGCTGAACCGTGCACCGGGATGCGTTTCAGATCCCGGACAGGAATCAGGCCATCCGTCCTTTAGACGTGCCGGCCTGATTCACACCGGGGAGGGGGAGGGACTGCATGGCGTGACGTGCAGCCGCACAGTCCCATCCCCCCACACTCTCCTGGCTACTTGCCCTCCGGGAGACGGGTGGGCGCAAAGGCCAAGCTGGCTGCTGCGCCCGATTCTGTCCCGCAGTCGGGACCATGATCCGGCTGGGCCGAAGGTTACATATGTAACCTACATATGTAACCTTCGGCCCAGCCGGATCATGGCCAATCCAACCACGGTTGAGGCCCAATCCCACCATGATTCTGGATCTCTGGGTGGCCAGAGGTCCAGAATCATGGTCATTGAGATTTCCACTAGGGATTCACTGGGGTGAACATATGGCGGGAACCCCAACAGACATAACGGGACCAACGGCCACCACAGGGGATTCACTGTGGCTGACTGTGGTATTGTTACATCTGAAATTACCCACAGATAATACACAATGTAAAATAAATAGTATAAAAACACACACACCCTGCATTTTAAAATGTATGTCTTGCTCTTACCAGAGCACACCTTGGCAGGGCTTGGCTCCTGATAAATGTACAAAAATACCGTGCTCTTACCAGAGCACACCTTGGCAGGGCTTGGCTCCTAAGTTATTAATAGAATCTGTACTTTTAATAAATACCTTGCTCTTATCAGAGCAAGCACACCGTAGCTGGACTAGTCTCCTGAAGGTTAACAATATATGCCTTACTCTTAACAGAGCACATGGTGGCAAGGCTTGGCTCCTGGGCAATACACAACAATCACTTAAAAACTAAATTGTACATTCATCTTGATCGTTGGTTGCAGGCTGCAATCACATAGCATGCCAGATCATGCAGCACTCTGATAGAATCATTCCGCAAGATCCATATAGTTTTCTCGGTAATTGTGAAAGAGCTACGGTTTCGCACATGGGGAATCAAATCTCTCTCTCTCATTTCCATCGACTTGGAACATAGCCACAAAAAATGGGCAAGATCATCAATTCCACCTACCCTTCAGGTAAGTAGTGCCCAGGACGTGAAGGGCTTTAAAAGTTAAGACAGGTTAATTATAGAGACAGGTCTTTCCCCCAAAGGGCTTACAATCTAGAACAGACATGGGGAGTGTCATGGATGCATGCAGGGGAGCACAGGTTTAGCCTAGTTAAAAGGGAGGAGGGGATACAGAATGAGACAGTAGGTCAAGTAGAAATGTGCTGTTTTGGGGGTAGAGAGTTGTGGATGGTCTGGTGAAATAGGTTACTTTTTTAGGAAGGATTGGGGAAGACTCTTGTCTTCCCCAGTCCCCCATCATATTTCCTTTAGCCAGATTTAGGATTTTAGATTCTTGCTGGCAGCAACGACACTGAGTGCTAATATTTTTGGAATTCTGATCATGTATACGTGTTAGGCCCACATTTTAACTATTGTGACTAAGAAGTATTGATGTGCATTATTGAAAGCAATATGAATGAATATGTTCAGGGAGGATGTTCCATGCATAAGGAGTAGCATGGGAGAAGGGATGAAAAGGGCTTAGGGAGACGTTCCTGAATTAGAACATAGGAAAGGATAGAGGTGAAATAGGGAGGGACATCTATATTAGATTTAGAATGAGAGAATTTTAGAGTTGGAAAGGATCTCAAGGGACCTGGAAGACCTCATCTTCTCCTATGTACCGTCGGCTGAGGGCCACCCTCTTGTGAGTGTCAGCTGCCCATGAAGTTGTTACAACGAGGGCACGAGGGGGGCATTCTCAGTTGCTTCTCCACAATTATGGAATTTCCTCTCCTTGGAGATCCACCCAAATCCAAGCCTGTTTGACTTTCGGAGGAGATATAAGACCTCTTTGTTTGGCCAAGCGTTTGGTGAGCAGGGATAGGGTGGACTTGGGTAGAGGGGCTTGGGGAGGAGGATTGGTGCGTGGCAGTTGGGGATAAAGGGTGGGGTGGTGGTTGGGATGATGTGGGTTTTAAGGGATTTTAGATGTAGTTGATTGTATTTTATATTTCTTATGTTGTAAGCCAACCTGAGTCCTTGGGGAAGGGCAGAATAAAAATGTAATAAATAAACAAACAAATAAATAAATAAATAAATAAATAAAGGGTCATTCAGTCCAACTCCCTGCTCAGGTGCAGGATGGTTGGAGCTACAACATCCTCAACAGATGGTCACCCAGATTTGTTTTGAGAACCTCCAGCAATGGAGAACATACAGCCTCCCTAGGCATCTCCTTCTATCGTTGCACAGCTCTTACCATTAGGACATTTCCCCTGAAATCTACCAAAATTAACCTTCCGTGAATCTGCCCTGCTGCCACTTTTCCTTGAAGAGCAATGGAGAGTTTTTCATCTTTTAACAAAAGCCATCCAGTTCAGATTGGGATCTTGGTTTGATTGTCTCTTTCACCCATAATTTCCTTTTGGAATCTAGGGACCAGCTCTGCCCATGTGTCGAAAGCCATATTTAGGAAAGCATGAAAGACAAATACAGACAGATGATAATAAAGCCACTTTGTTGACACTCCATCTTCACTTTTCTTTACAAACATACCACTCTGCAGAAATAACCATTTGTATCCGATTGCTTAAACTCATGTTGTGTGTGTGTAGCGCAGCCTTCTCCTTTGATAAATATTTGTTGAATGATTTTTTGTTCTTATGACATAAAGCAACAAAAAATATCAGCCAATTTTCATGGATGTATGTTTGGATAGTGATGAAAGCTAATTTATCGTCTTATTCACCAGAGAGGGCTTGGGCAACTTTTGGCAGTTTTCTGAGCAAGCACACAAACAAATAATTGTTCCCAATGCCCATTGTGGAATGTGCCATTCTTTGTTTATGCTATACATTTCTTTACTTTACAGTTGCTCTGTGTCAGATACGACAGAAAAATGAGACAAAAAGAGGTAAAATAATTGAACAGTGGAAGGAAAAACTACAGATAGAAAAAAATAATGTATTTCTGATTAATGGAGGCTTTTGATCTATCTGATAACTCAGGGGTTTACAAACTAAAACATGAACACAAAAGAAAAAAAACTATTAGTTTTCAGCTGATGAAAATTTACTGAAAAGACTTTTTAAAAACTATTAATCATTTCAGCTTACATAGAAACCTTCATATGATGATTGTCAAAAGCTTTTTAAGGACCCACCTCCACCGATCTCCCAAGCACAGAGCAATTGGCCAAAATGGTGGTTGCTCCATGCATGGGGATGCAGTGGGGATCGATGTGCACCCATGTGCACCAGTTCCCCTGCACTGCCTCCACTGCGGCTCATCCATGGACCACCCCTTCTGCCACGACCTATTTAAAAGGGGCCAGGGTCACATTTTCAAAAGAATGTAGATTCCATTACCCAGGTTCATGGGAACCCCCCACCCAGTCCAGTCTCACCACCACTCTTGTGCAGGGAGCTGCATAACCAACATACGTTTTGAGTATGTCAGCTCTCGGTGTTACTGTGGGTAATTTCAGACGTTATATGATCACAGTCAACCACAGTGAACCACAGTCAATCCTGTGGTGGGGCCAAAGAGCCCTGAACATCTGATCAGCGGCATCCAGATGTTCAATCATCAGTTTGGGCCAAACCCAACCACGCTATCGGAGGTCGGGATGGGACCATCTCTGGAAGCATGGTCAAAGCGATTCCTACCAGGAAACCACAAAATGTAATGAATGAACACCAGCCACCAGCCGGAATAAAAAATAATGATCCCCCAGCCATGGCGAAAACACGGAGCATTGCTGCCAGGCAACGAGTGACACACAGACCAGGGAGGGAGATTTAAAGGACACACAGCAGCAGTGGAACATGGCGGGATGGAGCAAGGTGGAAAGGAGAGGAGAGCAGAGGGCGAGAGAGGAAGGGAGGAGGAGGTGGTGTTGGCATTGGAGGCGGTCTGGGAGGTGGGCAGTGGGTCCAAAGGACCGAGGCACCTAACCCC
>QEPC01011901.1:16719396-16751038 GCA_003113815.1 Sphenodon punctatus | reverse complement strand
CTTTTTCTCCACCTCCAGCTCCTGGAACCTTTCCACCAGGTGGTTCTCCATGCTGGCTGCATGCAGCTGTAGGCCCTGCATGAACTGGCAGGTAGGCCTCTCCACTTCGGCCTGAAAGACCTTTGTTGCTGCTTCTGCTGGGGCCCAGGGTACTCCACATCGCAGCCAGAGGAGGAGGAAGAACTTTGATGGCATGTCTTTTGGGTTGCCTCCTCCTCCTTCTTCTGGCACTGATGCTCCACCACTGCCATGCCAGAGTCCGACTCCTGCCACTTCACCGTCCACCCGTGTAGTTTCTCTATGTGGGTAATTAGGCCTGATGTGGTCCCCTCCCGGGCCCATTTAATTTTTTTGTAGCAGATCTAAAGAACATAAAAAATGTGAAGGAACATAAGAAGTGCCATATTGCATCAGACCAATGGTCTGTGTCAAGTTCTGCCTCCATTCTGTCTCCACAAGTGGGTGGGTGCCAATCTCTCTCTGTAGGGGACTTCAGTTCCTAACAGACCATAAGGCAATCCATTCCCTGTTGTTCCAGTCCCCATGCCTTACCTTGCAGATGGCGCATTTGTCACCCTTCTCATAAAAATGTCAGACATTGGACTGGCTTGTACGCCCACTTTCTTGGGGTGGCACTGGTGACCTCTGCCTTGGTGTCCTCCTGCGCCTGGCACCGGCAATGGATTCCTCCTCACCCTCACCCTCAGGAACACATAAACAAGTTAACAACACCTAAGTAATATGCATTTATGATGATGCCTCTAGTCCTCCCTCCAAGGGGTGCTAGGGATGGCAACCGGTGATGGTGACCCTGGCTGGCATGTGACAATTCTTCCCTCCTTGGGGTGCTAGTAGCGATGACAACTGGAAAGACCCTTGCTGGCACATACAAATCCTGCCCTCCTTGAGGTGCTAGGGGATGCTAGGGATGGCAAATGGAGAGACTCTGGCTGGCACGTGCAATTAATCCTGCCCTTCTTTGGGTGCTAAGGAAGGATGGCAATGGAGCCTGGCTGGCACGTGCAAATCCTGCCCTCTTTGGGACGCTAGGCATGGCAACTGGAAAAACCCTGGCTGTCATGTACAAATCCTGCCCTTCTTGGGGTGCTAGGGATGGCAACGGGAGACCCTTGCTAGATGGATGGCATGTGTATGGGTGGGTGCTTCCTTCGACTCGTGCTGTGACTGCTGGAAGAGCCCCCACAGTACCCTCTCTCTCTCTGTGGCAGACATCCGCTGCCACCCGCTGATGCCCACTGATTGTGTCTGACTGCCCACCACCAACCCACCTGCACGTCAGTGAGCTCGCTGTAAAGGCTAGTATTCTTCTTGTCCTCAAAGTGAAAATAAAGTTTTCCAACCTGCCAGCAGTGGCACCTCCTGTGCCCGCTTGCGCTTGCTCCTCATTAGAGGAGCCGACCTCAGCCACCGAAGGTCCAGGGACGGCAGCAACCTCCTCCTCCACCACCTGCTCTGGGACCACCACCTTGGCCTCCCGGCATTTGATTACAGTCTTTTTCATATTTTTTTTCAAACACCAGCCAAACGTCACCCACCAACTCACCAACCACACAGCACAGTCAAACCAAACCAACACACAGTCAAACACAACCAAAACACATGAAACAAACCCAGACAGACAGCCAGTCACACCACACACGCTCTCTCGCCACACAAGCTCCACACACACTCGAATTTCTGTTTTCCGGTTTCCGGCTTCCAACGCGATCACAGGACCAAGCGATACCTAGACCGAAACCAAAACTGATCTCCGAATGCCCAAACTGAACCGAACGCGACCGAACCAAATGACTGAACCCAAACCCGATCCCCGGACTTAACGACTGAACCCGAACCTGAACCCCAGACCGAACGACCAAACAACCGAACTGTGACCTGTTCGCACATCCCTATGAGAAAGTCAAGTACAGGTCATGGAGGTGTGACCCATCTCCTGATAACCACTCCCAACTACCAGTGCCACCAGTTTCAGCTCTAGTTGGTTCAGCAAGCCAGCTTAGTTAAGGCACAGTAGATACTATAGTCTATATCTCATGACCTAGTGGCCAGGACACATCGGATTGCCTTTGATTGTCCCCAATTAAAGACATTAGATACCTTTTCACAACTAGGCAGACAGAAAGCAGCCATACACAGTAAAAAGAAAATAACTGTGTCGGGAAGAACTAGATGCCTAATAAGTCTCTTCCCCATGCTCCCATTAGAGCTAACATTCGGCAAAATAAATGTTTTGCAATGAATTCTCCCAAATTGTTTTGATTGTGACAAAATGGAAAACAGCTAGTATTTTGTTGGATACCAGCTCTGAATATTTCATTTATTTCTTCTTATTTTAGTATTGACAAAATGGTTCAAACGATATNGCTGGAACTCCAGGTTTTTGCTGGTTGCCTTATTGGGGCAAATTGGTAGGAGCCCATGACGGGTTTTTCAGTTTCCTTGTAGTGCCATCCCCAACAAAGTGCAGGTTGTTCAGTTAGAGGGGGGGTTCCAGTTGTGCTTTTAGACCCTTTGTTCATTGTTACAATTCAGTAGTCCGGTGCCAATTGGTAAAAGCGAGACCATGGAATTTGGGAATATATGGAACAGAAAGAAATGTATGAGAGTAGTGCTAATAGCCCCATAATAATGTAACTGAAATACCAAAGGGTTTAAAATAAGTGAAATGAAATATTAAAAATAAATAAAAAATACCAGCATCATTAAAAAAAATTGAAACAACATTTTCAAATAAATGAATATGCAAATAACCATTTCAGGTGTATTATTTGGATTTTGGGAGGGCTGTCCAAAAATGTGAATAATATTGACAAACAGTAAATCCACTATTTCTGTCAGCCCTCCACGCCATGTAATAGCAGTTATCGACATGAACATTCATTAGCAAACAAGGATCAAAAGTACCAAGGACTTATTGGATGTCAGAGTCTAGCTTGGTCTGATGTTGTGGATACCAAAATCAAACACTTGGTTGACAGAACAAATCTGGAAGCCAGAGAACCAGGGAGATGGAATTAAAGGCTAGTATTCCCTTGTGTTGTGGAGACACTTCTGGTTTCATGTGGGTGCTTTAACTGGACCAGGGTAGCCAATATGAAGACAGTTAAGGCCCAACCAATTTGGGAGAGAGAATGAGAGGTTATCATTCTGGGATTACACTGAGGAGGTCTGATGGTTGAATCAACAAAAAGGTTACCTTGGGCTCTGGACTCAAGCCCTGCACCTTCCAGAACCTGACATAGGTTCAAATCACTTTGAATATACTCCTGTCAGCCTCTCATCAGATAATACCTCACAAATAATTAGGTAGTATCTCTTTTTTTTAGAGTGCGTTTTTCATAGACCGTCCATTCCAGCAAACAAAGAGAAGGATACAACCAATATCTCCTTCAGCATTTTAAAGGTCAGACATGCTTAACATTGTACTCATTCTGCTTTCAGCAGTACAGCTTCCTTTACCTCCAGAGGGCCGTATAAGTGCTCCTTCGCTAGACACCCCGAGGAAATGAAAGCATTAAACAATACAAGTTAATTTTGACGGGAGAGCAGCATTTTCATTGTGCTGTAATGTACTCTGACGTGAATGCTAAGGATGGAACTTTTTAGGCTCCCAACACAAACAGTTGAAAGTGTACTTAGGAAAATCACTTGATTCTAATTGCCATTGTTGGCTTAGATGAAGACACCGTCTCGTCTATTAATTTTGACAAGCTACGCTTAATTGTTTTCAGTATTCTGTCAGTGGAATTGTTCATTTTACATAGGCGCGTGAATTGAAAGTGGCATTAGCACATTAGTGAAAGGTTAGTTGTTCAAACGGCTGTGTATGCAAAACCGACTCCAAGCACCAAAAAGAAATGCCTTTCAATGTCAAGTCTCTTGGAAACCACTATATTTTCCAAACAAAATAAAAAGAAGTCAGCACAGACACCAAAAGCAGTCTGAAATTTTGACTTGGGAGGATGTTTACAGTGTCTGATAATTTTTTATTGCAAATGGGATCTTGTTTATGATCCAGTGCATTTTTTCTTCCTTTATTGCCCACATTCTCTTCTCCCTTATTCTGCCATTAAGTTTCTAAATCTTTCTCCTGATCTTTTCCCTCATTTATGCCTGCTGTTCGTGCTTCGCTGACTCTTACGACTTGCCTCCTTATCACAAAAAGTTGACAGGCAACAGAATATGATTTAATAAATGCAAGTCAAAACATTTTTCTCAACAACTGAGAAAGAAATGTACAATAAGTACATTACACAAGATTTGAAGACATTAACAAAGAAACAAATGCACAATTCATCACTGAGAGAACACTTTTAGATGGCTTAAATTAGTATTTAATTTCAATTTAACGGAACTGGTATCTAGAACTTAATATAATTTTCTCAGTGGGAGGGTGCAACTGGGGAGCCCAGTGGTGATAAACTTAAGCTAAAATGGAAACCAAGTTAATTAGTGGTGTCTTAACAACACCTTGTTGCACTAGATATTCAGATAGTTTTCAATATTAAATAAAATACCTATTCATAGTGGTTAAAGAGAGTGTGGGTGCTGTTACCTGTTCCATCTAAGAGAGGACATAGGGAGGAATGGTTTAATTACCTAGCCCCTAGTCCAAGGTCCACATGTGTGCATGATGCCATGGGGGAAGCTCCACACTAGCACTGACTCACATTTATTTATTTATTTATTTATTTATATTATATTATTAGATTTCTAGGCTGCCCCCTATTGCTATTGCAGCTCAGTGAAGCTTACAACATCCTAAAAACAGAAAAACATCAATAAAAGAAACAATATATATACCATGGCAGAGTTTAAACACCCCCCCAAACCCCATTCTTCAACCGTGTTCCTCACCAAAAGCCTGGCGGAAGAGCCAGGTCGTACACTGTCTGCGAAAAGAGGGGCGGTTTGGGGCCAAGTAGACCTCCATCGGGAGGGAATTCTACAGCCTCGGTGAAGTCACCGAGAACACCCTCCTCATTGTCGTCACCCAAGAAACTTGGGGAGTCCTGAGGAGGGTGCCTCCGGATGACCAAAGGGGATGCTCCAGGATAGGGATGGGCGAACGTGGTTCAGAAGTTCGGAGTTCGGACTGAACTCGACCAGTTCGGTCGACTGAACCGAACTCGATTTTTGAACCAAACCGAACTGAATTTCTGAACTCGGTTCTGTTCGCCCATCCCTATAAAACAATATTCCATTTAGTTCAATGGGGTTTGAATTTCTGAACTTTGTTCAGAAGGTCGGAGTTCAGACCGAACTCGAATAGTTCGGTTGACCGAACTGAACTTCCGAACCGAACTCGATTTTTGAACCGAACCGAACCGAATTTCCGAACTCGGTTCTGTTCACCCATCCCTACTCCAGTCCCCAGGGTATGGAGCAGTCCTGCAGATAAGTGGAGCCCAAGCTGTATAGGGCTTTATTGTCCCAAACCAACATCTTTAATTGGGCCCGGAAGAATATAGGCAGCCAGTGCAGAGACCGGAGCACTGGTGCACTAGCAGTAACCCATCCCTGTAAGGAGGCAGGCCGCTGCATTCTACACCAGCCACAGCTTCCAAACTATCACTGAGGGTAGCCCCACATAGAGCGCATTGCAGTAGTCCAGTCTCAAGGTGATGAAAGCATGTTGCACAACACCTTTAAAAAGGCAAGCCTGGGAACAAATATTCATCACTCTACTAGATACAAATGACAATAGTCTCAGTTTGGACATGGGTTTCACAAGCCATTTCAGAACTGTGTAAGTCTAATGACTGTCTACAGCTACAGAAGAAAGCTTTAAGTTTGTTTACCATCAGCAGCACTTACTCTTCCGAGTCCTCTTGTTGTATTCCACCTTTTTGAATTGCAGATCTCCTACCTGAGTTTCATTCTCCTCGTCTCCACCTCTCCTTTCCTTTCCCGTCCCCTTCCCTTTGCCGTTGTTTCAAATCATTGCATATACCCCACTGCTTGCCTCCGGTCGCATTCTCACCTGATGGCGGCGACTCCCACGAAGCAAAGATGCGGCGGGGGGAGGAGCTGGATGCCGAAAGTACCGCCACTGTGAATAGGGTTGTGCTGCGACTTTACTTGCTAATGACAAGACTGGATTTTGACCCTTGTCATTTACGAGTGAAGTCGCAGCAGAACCCTGTTCACACCAGCGGTACAACTGGCATCCAGCTCCTCCATTTGATGCATTTTTGCCTTGCAGGAGTCACTGCCGTCAGGTGTGAATGCGGTCTCAGTCTACAGTTCTGACTCCTGACTTGCCTGACAAAAGACCCTGGGAGGTCTGAAAGCTTTCATACCTCCACCAACTGTAGTTGGTACAATAAAAGATATCACTGTACCACTTTGTCTCTGTTGCCTATCATTCAAGTTCTCTTTCTCCCTTGTAACTAAGCAAAGCATGACCTTTGGCTTCTTATCTTCATGAATGTATCCTTTTCTCTCTCTGTTTCCCACACCCTTGTTTCTCCTTCCTTATTGATCCTAGATTGTAAACTCCTTTGAGCAGGGGCCTGCCTAATTATTGATTATTCTGTGCCAGGTACATTTCTGGCAATATATTGATACATAATAATGACAGACTGAGTGAAATTTGCCCTAGTACAGAGGGTCGGCAGAAGTTTGGTGACCTTCTTAACCTTACACGTCATCCCATTTGGCCTTGAACAAATCCTCAGATAATTTTTCTCTTCTACACCAATACACCTTGAATATGTTACGGAATATGTCAAGGCATACCTGGGCATTTAACAGGTGGGGTAGATCCTAGGGGGTGCGGACGGGCTTTATAAGTATTTTATGGGTTTTATCTTGTATTGTATGTTTTTTATTATGCTGTTAACCACTCTGGGAATTTAACAAGCAGAGGTAGATCCAGGGGTGGTGAGGGTTATAAGTATTTTATGGGATTTTATGGGTTTTATCAAAACAAAATGAACACACAAACAGTTGAATTGTTTCACCAAGCTTGGCATTACATTCTCAAGTTCCCTTGTATGGACTAATCATATTAGAAATCTTGAAGTGAAATTTCACTAAACAATGGTTGACATTTCCAAGTTTTATGGAACTTTTGGTAAAAAAAAACCTTGGAAGGAGACTCTTAGGACTGGTAACCTTAACATTTTCTCTTCATCTTTATATGGGGCTGAAATCTATGGTCTGAATGGTAAGTATGGACATTTTGTACAGACCACTCAGAATGCCCTTTTAAGACAATTATTAGATGTTCATAAAGGAACTCCTGGAGCTTTGTTACATTTGGAATCAGATGCCTAGAATATGAAAATACAGGCACATTTGAGGTAAATTAATTATTGGATGAAAATCAGACAATATGATCCTGTCAGGTAACTTATGTTACACCTTCTAGACTATTGGAATAGTCCTAAATCAAAGTTTAGATGGATGGAGGATAACAGACTGAGTTTATATAAGAACGGACTTGGGGCGTGTTGGCATTCAGACAAGATTCCACTGCCAAAGGAAACATCTCTTATTACAATTCACCTGGCAGATACTGAGTGCCCAAATGAATTATCTACTGACACATGGGCTAAAAGTGTCCCCTTATATGGATATTTGAAAGTCAAGGAGGGCCCAGCACCTCATCTGATTAAGACTGCAGTTCCAAGTTACAGGAAAGCAATAAACAAATGATGCTTGCGACATTGTGCTGCGCACAACCTGTATGAATTTGCATGGGATCTGCATGCGCAGAGCATGGAAGGAGGGTTGGAAAGGGATTGTGGACTGTCATCCCATTCTCATACTTTAATAGATTGTTGTGGCCCTGTGTACCTTGGGTTCCATAAAAAGAAATAAATGACTAATAATAACAATGGGCAACAAAGCCATTCCAAATATAGCAAATAAGATGACAACCCTATCAGTAAATGATGCAACCTTCATTTGGGGTCATGATGACGCACATTTTGGAAACCTCTGCCATAGCCACATCTTGTATCAAAGCCCACCACAGTGAGTGAGTCTTGAGCTGACACAGTGGTTTTAAGATTGGGATCTTGGAAGCTTCATGCCACCTCAGTCATACACAGGTGCTATAGAGAATCTTTCCAAATATGGCAGGACAAATTCTATCTAAATTATGCCTGCAAAGTCCCACTGACCATTAAAATTTTTTCATAATTCTTGTGCATTTCAACTAGAGTTGAAATGGATACCTGGTTTACCATCACAATTTTGGGGTATCCAACAGGCACTTGAGCATTTATTGGGTACCAGACTACCCAAAAAATCTTTAATTTCTGATACCTATTTACTAATTTTCCATTTACCAATAGATACCTTAGGACAGAAACTCAAAAAATCATGAAGAAAGCTCAAAAAATCAGGACAAGAAGTTGACATTCCAGGACAAAATACCTTCTGGTACACAGGACTCATGAACATTTGCGAGTGGTCCTGAAAAGTTGGAATGGGAACACTTACACCACTTTTAGATGAGGTGCTGAATGACCCCGCATTAAGAGAGAAGCCGCACCACGCTGCTGGAAGAGACATGCTCCCCGTTGCCAGCAACGGCGGCGACTGGAAATGTGGAGCTTTGCAAAGGCATGTTTTAGAGACCTTAATTTTCAGGTCTCTAGAACGCGCCTCTGCAAAGCGCTGCATCTCCAGCCACTGTCGTTGCCGGCAACGGGGAGCACGTCACTTCCGGCAGCGCGGTGCAGCTTCTCTCTTAAAGTGCGGCTCAGGAGGCGCTTTTCAGTACCTTGTCTAAAAGCGGTCTCATTCTCATCTTAGCCCTATACGTAAACCAGTAATGGTGTACCAGGCAGACACCCCACATTTTGGATATTAGCCATGGGTAGAAAATTAGCTATCCATTCCAGCTCTGAATCCAAAGGATTGGGTGCCCATTTACACATGGATAAACTGGAGAGTGCCATTCAATGAGTGACCGAACAGGTCTTGAATCAGCAGCCTTTGGGGATATATCAAATTTCTTAATCACTCAGCCACCACGCCCCCAGAATCACCATGGTTAAAGACCTCAAAAAGGCAGGAAGGAACAAGGTACTAAGCTGGTGAAATTACTTGCCCTACAATTAATGGAGTCTGTGATCAGTAAGGAGTTAATTATGAAGGGTTTTCCTTGTTCTTCCCTTTCTGAAATGTAGAAGCTCAGAACAAGCAGTCTCAGTGAAGGAGTCTGAAAAAGCACACAGAATATTCAGCCTCCAAGTGCAAATGAGCTCTTAGTAAGCTGTTTTCTGACTACGTCAGCAATTATTGTTCTCTCCTCTTTTCACACCCCGGTCTGCAATCAGAGCTACGCAAACAGAAGAGTGCTGTTCTCATGTATTCCGCTTCAAAAGCCGAAGACAAGTTTGATCTGTTCTAAAAACATTCCACATTTAAATTGCAAATTCAGAAGCTGATTGTTTTTGTTTCTCAGAGGTTTACAATTTATTTCAACGTTGTTATTGCCTTTTTAACTTCTGCATATACAATATGTATTATAAAGCCCACACGCAGACATCCCCTCTCTGAAGCAGAGAGCTACTTTGGGATTTATGGCAATTAGGATGATTATCAAAAGGCCCAGAGGAAGACATCCTTTTTAAAGTGGTTTGCTGAAACTGAAAATGTCTTACAGAAGGAAGACAAGACTCCCCTTGGAAAGATACCAGTGATGCTTTGCAAAGTATTTGTAGGGCCTTTGGATTTAATAATCAATACTTAAAAACAGGGGTGTTGAACCCTAGGACCAGGGTCCAAAGGTGGTCCATGGCATGTTTTTCAATTTTCTGGCTACTGATCAATAAATTGGAATGGAAAATTGAAAAATTGGGACAGTAGACTGAAATTCCAAGAACAGAAGTTGACATTCTGGGACCGGAAGTCAGCCTTCTGGGATGTTAGGTACCCTAATTGGGCCAAATTCATGTACCGACGTCCATTTATACTTGAAGTTTTCAAGTAAATTCAGGTACTGGAAATAAGAGCATGAAGAGCATGGTGCATGACCTGGCCCTCCTTTTCCTGAGTACACCCCTCAAGGCCCCATTCAAGCACCGCCGCCCCAACTTGTTTGTGGCCATTACAATTTGTACTAATTTTCAAAGTGGTCCCTAGGAGGGAAATGGTTCCTCACCCCTGGTTTGAACTACCACAAAGGAACTAAAACTAGCACAAAGATCTTTGCACTTGGTAGAAATTTTAAACAGTGATTAGCTATTAGGGACAGGATGGCAGGTCCTCAATCACTTCAACTTTCAAAGGAAGATTGGAGAGCTTTCTAAATAATAGATGGCATTGCCTGCTCACAAGTCATAATAAGAACTGCAATACTGGGCCATACTAGCCCAGTGTCCTGTCTCAGACAGTGACCACATTTGGTCAGAACCTTGGTCCGAGAAGTTCGCAACAGCTCATCATTCCTCTCTAGGGCTGATGCGGCAGCAGCTTTTACCGCGCCGCGATTCCGTTCCGCCATTTCGGAACTGCCCGCGCCACACCGCGACTTTTCTGCGGATATTCCGCTAATTCCGCCGGAATTCTGCAAATCACGGAACTGCGGAAAAATTGCAGAAAAATTGCGGAAATCACGGAAAACCGCTATTCCGCTATTTTTTGGCGCTGGCGGAATTGCGGAAATAGCTAAAATGTCATGTTTCCACGATTCCACTAAGTTGCGGAATTAAATAAGCGGAACCGCGGAACCGCGGAATGAAACCGCGGAATGAAAGCCTCTGCCATGCTGTTCCACTAATTGCAGAAACACTGTTTCTGCCGGAAATAGCTACCGCTGCGATATTCCGCTACAGCCCTATTCCTCTCCCCCTCCCATGAACTGTGCAGGGGAATGGTCATTGTTCCCACCACCGTATTGAGAAGACTCCTCCTCTCCCTTCCCTTGCCAGTAATTTGTGGGAGGGTGCCAGGTGCTAAAAGGGGGAAGGGAGAAGGGCTGATTCAAATTGGAGCCATTGCTCCATTCAGGTACATGTGGCGGGAAAAGCGGAAGGATGAGCCTTCTCCTCAAGAGTGCATATTAGACTCCCTGCTGTGTCATCTACTAGGTGGTGGATCAGACTCCGGGGCAGGAAAGACCCACCTATCCATCTGCTTGGGCTGGAACTCCAGGTTTTTGCTGGTTGCCTTATTGGGGCAAATTGGTAGGAGCCCATGACGGGTTTTTCAGTTTCCTTGTAGTGCCATCCCCAACAAAGTGCAGGTTGTTCAGTTAGAGGGGGGGTTCCAGTTGTGCTTTTAGACCCTTTGTTCATTGTTACAATTCAGTAGTCCGGTGCCAATTGGTAAAAGCGAGACCATGGAATTTGGGAATATATGGAACAGAAAGAAATGTATGAATGTTGAGGCACCTCCAAACGAAGTGAGGGAAGGGCAAGCCAATCAGAGGAAAAGTGACCCACGGTCTCGCTCAACTCTAGCGGGTGGTGTGGACTGTTCTTCTATGCAGGATATATGCTGTCCCTAGTTGGTCCAAGAACCATCACCCTTATCTCAGGACCCCAAATAGTGAGAATCTGTGTTCTCGTGAATGGACTGGTACCTCCGTTCAGGATTAGTGAGCTGAGGCACAGGACACGTTGCTGGAAAAGGGGTAAGTTTCAGGGTTTGTTCTGGTTGGTTGTTTACCTCCTATATTTTATCCCAGACTGCCAAGTTATGGGTTAATAAAGAGCTGCAGCCAGTTAATCCCAATACCTGTTTTTCTAGCCTCCTTCTGTGTGCGGGTAAACAAGAGAGTGATCCATCCTCTGCTAGTTATACCCAGCTGTCAACAGTCAGAAATTATGTTCCTCTGATCAATGCGACTATTAGACATTTTTTGATCTATCCAATCCTATTAAAAACCCAGTTACACCATTGGCCGTCGCAATATCCTCTGCCTCCAAGTTGATTTTATGTTGAGCAAAAAAGTACTTCCTTTTATTGGTTTTAAATATGTTTTAAATTGGTTTTCAGTCACCACTGGATGGCATTTTCACATCTATGTTATGAAAGGAGATGTATGGCACATTCATACAGTCCTTGAATTCTGTAGAGGGTTTCGCATTCCTTTCCTCATTAATCTTCCACAACATCACTGTGAATTAGATAGGTTAATATTACCCACATTGGGAAATGAGGCTGAGAAACAGTCAGTGCAGTCCTAAGCCCTGCGTGCTATACAAAAGGGTGTGTGCATGATGTGTGTGCAACCCACACACAACCACTGTATATGGCATGTGACGTGCGTGTAAACTGGGAACAGCCTGTGCACTACCTGTGTGATCATGAGCTTACGAGTGTAGGATTGGGCTACAGCGAAAACGAGAATAATTTTTTTCTCGTGAAAATACCACGAGAACCGATTGTTGCCAAGATCTCGGTACAATCTCGATAACAGATTGAGATCTCAGTTGAGAAATTTCTTGAAATACCATTTACCATAATTTAACATTTATCGTATACCAGTTACTGCAATTTACCATTTACCATCTAATGATTTACCATGTACCACTGACCGTGTACCTTACTCATCCTGGTAATGCACATGTGCAAAACGGCACATCTCTAGAACAAACAGTGCACTATGCAAGAGGTTTCCCATTACTCCCTGCAGGGTTTGGATGCCCAAATCTAATTTAATTTGATTGGCAATTTCAACCTTTTTAAAGACTACATTTTGCTTGCTGGTGCATAAATCTAACTGTAGTGACACTATCAGTAGGTGAGATAATACCAGTCTGAGCCAATATTCCGTACATGTCGAACTTACACATAGTTCCCTCTGTTCCACAACCAAAAGTAATTTTCTTGAGGATTGCTTTCCGACTGGTGAAAATGAATTGTGTGTGTTGTCAATGCAGGAAAGTCAAAGAGCAGTGTTCATTTGTGACCATGAGATACCCAGGAGATCAGCTGTACAAGGGCTTACTGCTAAAAGCGAGCTGTGAGAAGGAGGGAAAGCAAGAGGGGTGATATAGAAAAACTGTAGAGAGATATGGAGAAAAAAATCATTCATTATTGAATAGTTACTGAATGTGCTAAATCATGGGGTAGAGCTAAAAATAGTGCTTACAAAATAGGTATACACAGCAAATTTATTATCAAACTGAATAGTTCAGATATTTATCGGCACCCAAACTGGTTTTCACTTGGTAATCCAAAATACTGAAAACCAGTATACTGAAATACCAACAACCTTTATACTGAAACATTTATTTTGTCCTGATTTCATCCTGGATTTTGGAATTTTTGTTTTTGGTCAGTAATTTTGGGCACTCGAAAAATGAGTATCCAAAATTTTGTTTTTTCGAGCACTCAACTAATATTTGGGTACTGCTTTGTATACCCAAATGGTGCCCCAAAATATGGATGTAACCCCCGGGTACCGAATCAGGTACCTGTTACCACTACTGTGGAGCCTCATCTTAATTTTATTGGAATTATTTTGTTTCAGTGGGATTAGCACAGGACTTGCAGCTAGGAGATCAGGCCTGAAATAAGTACCTATGAAAACGGTACCTGTCATTAGTACTTATGACAATTTTCTGGTATTTGAATCAAACCAACGTCGGGTACCAATCAGTACCAATTGCAACACAATTCAGGGACCCAGCATCCTGGGATGTCGACTTCTGGCCCTGTTTTTTTTTTTTTTTTTACTTCTGATACCAATATTTTGACTCCTGGGACCAGTTTTTAATATATTTTTTCTGTCCTGGAAAGTCAACTTCTGGCCCCTATTCTTTGGTTTTCCAACCTGATATACTGATTGGTAATTGGAAAATAAAAAAATCAGTACCGGAAGTTACTGACTATTTAGGTTTCTGGGTACCCAATCTGTACCCAGGTAACCCATCGAGTCCCCAATGCGGTACCTGAAAATATGTGTATTACCCATGGGTACTAAATTTAGAGCAGTAGAGTCTATGGAAATGAGGGCCAAGTCAGTATCTAGTTAGAGTTGGCACTAAATATTATTATTTAATTATCAATACTATTAATGATATAGGGTTAGCAGTACCTTTATGTAATTGTCTGTTTTCCATGAGTATAACTTTATGGTGCTAAACTTGTGTTGTAGTTTAATCCTATAATAGTTGGGGAGGGGTCTATCTGACCCCTAAACCCAACAAAAAATGATGATTTTGTTGTTGTTGTTGCTGTGTGGACTTATTCTTTTCAAATTCAATGGATTATCAAATGAAGAAAAAGACAAGCCTTGAAAAAATAATCAATAAAAAGGTGTCAGAGTTAGATGCTTTCATGAATCCATGGATAACTTTGCTAGCAGTTGAGGTCTCTTAGACTACAAAAACATACAAAATTAAAAAATAAATAAAATTAATTAACTGGCAAACCATCGCCACAATTGTACTGAGTTCAGCTAGACACCAAAAGAGATGTATCAAGTTTTTTCAGCGGAGAGGTTTTTATTTTGATGTGGCAATTATAGTAGGAAGGTATGATACTGTTAGCGGGTTTCATTTTGAAATAAAATACATCCAATGGTGTTTTGGGTCCGGGAGCCCCCAGATAAGGTCGCATTCACATCTGTGGCAGCGGTGGTGGCAGAGAGAGCGGTGAAGGAAGATGCGGCAGTGGGGAGAAGCCGGATGATAGGTTGCCCATGGAAGCCGGCCATGGTTTCCTGTAATTGGCAGCCATGACTGCTCATTATGTTAATGGTCTGGGCACCAGCCACAGCATAGGGTCAGAGTTAACCAGCCGCATGTTGCTCCCCACCCTCCTCCGCCTGGGTCAGGCCAGGGAAACATTTGATTCCCTCCACTGACCTGACCCGGCAGGGGGTTGTGGGGCGGCCACCTCCTCCCCTCGGGCATGCAGCCAGCATGCCAATGGCACAGATGTTAACACCCTGTGTTTTGTGGTTCAGTTTCTTAAAGTGTGTATTGAGTTTGGACTTCATACACAATTAATGTGTAGAAAATCTTCATATATGATTCTTTGAATAGTTAAGTTTGAAGTAGAGCTAAAACGGGTACCTAACTTGGTTCCCATGGGTAATGCCTACATTTTTGAGTGCCGTATCAGGTATTCTACAGGCTACCTGATCACCAGTCAGGTACTAGGATACCCCCCTCCCTTCCTTGGTAATTTCAAGGATCAATTTACCCATATTCCAGGTAATGATTGAAAAATCAGGACAGAAACTTGAAAAATTGGAACCAGAAGTGATATTCCAGGACATTCTTGTATGTTCCCTGATATCAGGTACCCAAATCAGGTCAAAATCAGGTATCAATTTTACCCAATATTTTCAAGTTGATTCATGCACCGGAAATATCACGGGTAATGTATACCCATTTTACATGTACTCATTTCAGATCTAGTTTGAAGTTATATGATAAAGTCTGTTTTCAATGCATACCCAGAGATGTTTGTTGTTCTTTCCATTTTTTTAAAAAAATTAAACTAACTTGCGGTCACTTAGACCACAATTAGGACTATAACTCACCCTCACATTTTTTGCAAATCTAGACTGCAATTGACTTCTTGCTGAGATTTGCAAGAACGATAGTGTATCGAGAATCAGCTGATTCTTGACTCGTTATTGTGTGAAACTTGTGAGGCTGAAAACTGACTCTGTGCATGTGCAAAATGCCTGCTGTTGCCATTCTGCATGTGTACGTCCCCCTGGTGCCATTTTGTGCATCTTTGGGGTGGTTTTAGGGTTTTTAGAATCTTGCAAGATTCTTGAGAATCCTCAAAAAATGCTCTGCGCATGCATAAAATGGCCACCAGGAGGGGTCTGTGCATGTGCAGAATGTCCGTAGCAGCCATTTTGTAGATGTGCACGACCTTTTCGAGACTCTCACGAGATTCTCGTGCCACCCTGAGCCATTTGAGAAGGGCGAGGTAAAAATTGGAATAAATAAAATAAATTCTGGCAAACCATAGTGAAATCTCACGAGATTTCTCTGGGTTTGCGAGAATCTCACTTGATTCTCATAAGAACAATTCCCGTTCTCGTTTCAGCCCTAAAAAACAGACCTGATTTTTTTTATGACTATGCAAGGGTTAAACAGCAGGGAAGGATGGAGACAGAATTAGGTGCCAGTAAAGCAGCAATAACAGAAACAGGGCCTATTTTCAGATGTTACCTCAGGGAGCAGTCCATTAGCATGAGCGCTCCTGTTTCCTCCTCTGTGGTGCATGTGTTCGTGACACTGAGAGCAACCATTAAGTTCATTTTCATGTTGTTCCAGCTTACTTGGGGGTTTACATACATCATGTATTTACTCCTGTGACTCAGATCCATTGTTGGTCCCTCTTGTGACTTGTTCTACAGCTGGTTGGCTTCACTCTACTGTGCTGAAAAGCAGTCACGTGCCCACACTAGATGTGTCAAGAGGCAAGACAGAAAATGAACAGCATGTATAATGTGAGTTGAGTGGCTCAGATTTTCTATGGATCACAAAAGATGGGGTGGGTAAAGCCACTTGATTTTTCTTCCTTCATAGAAACTTCCTATAGGATTAATTCATGACACTTCTGTGTCAACCCTTTCAAAGGTAATATACAATTATATCGCAGAAATCTGTGGCATAGTCCATAAAAACAATAACCGTCAGTTGAAAATCAAATCCATTACATGCTCAGAGTACCTTTCCTAAATCAGAAAGAGGCCTTCACAAGTATTTTCCATATATTTGATCACCCAAACACCATATGGGTACTCACATATCTGAGTTTCTGGGTATTCTGTTTGTTTGGGGGGGATTTTTTCTCCAGTTCGATTATTCCAAAAATTCATCCATTATGACTGTATCGGTTTTGGTAATTGGGATTGCATGATAGTGCAAATATTGTTGGTGTAACCAAAATGACCAAAATGACAAAATCCCCAAACCCCCAAACCAGAAAATGAAATGGTGCCTGACAGAGTGCAAATGGGTATTGGTTGGTGCCTGAAATAAAATACCATTTTCAATTTGGGTAGTGCAGTTTGAATGGGCACAATCCTATACCGTGCACGCCCCGCGCACCTGTGTAATGCATGCACCATGCACATGCAAAGCAAGTATGGATGGCACGTGCGCACGCAGGACAGCCACATGTGGCAAACGTGCAACTCGGGCTGATCCGAACCCCTATGCCCATGGGCAATGGAACAGGCAGGGTGCATAGGAGCGGGGTTTCGAGTCAGCCCAGGTTGCGCACCTGCCTGTGTGCGCACGTGCCTTGTGCGCATGCATTGCCCATGTGTGGTGCATGCGTTGCACGTGCTGGGTGAGCGGGCAGTGCATGCACGGCATAGGATTGTGCCCAATGGCCACAATTCCATGCCCTTCAGATTGCATGTGTATGTGTGCGGTTTCCACACGGCACAATGTGCCTGCAATGCGGTTCCGCGTAGTTCATGCGCGCACACGCACATGATCCATAGGGTATGGGATCAAGGCCACCGAGTTTACTCATTTTCTGGGTACCTGTTTCAGCTCTAACTTTTCCTACAGGCAGTGGCACGTAGAACAATGTGGAAACGTGTTGGCTCCACACCATGTAGTTCTATGTGACTCTTCCACAAGTATTACTCCTAGGGATGGACGAACAGAACGGAGTTCAGAAATGCGGTTCGGTTTGGTTTGAAATTTGAGTTCGGAAGTTCGGTTCGGTTTCATTTGAAATTCGAGTTCGGTTCGGAAGTTTGGTTCAGTCGACCAAACAGACCAAGTTCAGTCGAATTCTGAACTTCCGAACCAAGTTCGGCCATTCAAAACCTAGTTTTTTGGTGTGTGTTGCCACTAGGGATGGGCGAACAGAACGGAGTTCGGAAATTCGGTTCGATTCGGTTTGAAATTCGAGTTCAGTTCAGAAGTTCAGTTTGGTCAACTGAACAGACCGAGTTTAGGCCAAACCCTGAACTTCCAAACCGCGTTCGCCCATCCCTAATTACTCGAGGCCCAAAGAAGTTACCCTCTTAAGTTGTTGTTGGAGAGAATGCAGAAGGAAGTCTGGTGACAGAGTTCTGGTGAAATAATCTGTCTGGCACGATCATGGTGCCAAACAGATTAGCATTATTTCACCAGACCTCTCTAGAACAGAAGTCATCAGGGAGTAAATATGTCTTGTAAAAGCATGAATCCCTCTATGGCTCCTCTGTATTTTGGAAGTCCTTCTTCAAGGGAGGATGCTAGGAAGTATGGCAACTGGGTGCAATCATGGCTTCTGCATGATTTCCATGAACACCACATACCACAGTCCCCGTAATGGGGGTATATATCGGTTGCATGTACGCACTCGTGCGTGGGTCTTGGGATCAACTCCACTGAGGAAATAATAATCTTGCCCCAATAATAAAGTCCCTAGTGCCGAGTCACGTATAAGGTAATCCAGTCATTCTAAGTAAGGGTGTGCAGAAAGCATCTCTACTGTTTTAGTTTTTGTTTATAAAACTCCCTTCATTTGGGTTTTTTTTGTAAACAATCCTACTGTTTTAATTTCCCCCCTGTTTTTTTTTAAATCACTGTGCATGCGCACAATGGCCTCTGGACCGTTCTGCACTTGCAACGCCCTTTTCCAAAATGGGACTGACGCTGAGGCCGCCATTTTGGAAAAGGGTTGGCATGCGCAGAATTGTCAGGTGGCCATTTGTGTATGTGCAGCGATGTTTACAATTGTATATGATTTTTAATAAAAATAAATAAATCACAGTGTATTGGCAAAATGGCTGCTGGGGCAATTCTGCACATGCCTAGACCAGCTGCCCTTTTTCAAAATGGCGCCGATGCTGCTGGTGCCATTTTGCAAAAGGGTGCGCATGTACGGAATGGTCATGGCAGTCATTTGCACATACACAGTTTTTAAAATCATTTTATTTTTTATTTTTTTATTTTAAAATGAAAACAGATTAAAGCAAATTATAAGTGTATGCTTATTCATTAGTTTTCGTAACATTACTTACAAACACGAATGGGGCTCCATTCGTATTTGTAACTAATAGAAAATGTTACAGATGCACACCTCTACTTCCATCACATTCTATCAACTTTCAAATTCTTGATCACTCTGGCCCTTTTCACATGACCCAGGAGGAGCTACGGTACAGGGGGAATGGGTGTGCTCCACGGTCCGTGGGCGGTGTTTGGGCGGAGCATGGGCAGCTGGTCACATGGATGCACACCCATCTCCACCCACCTTAACTGATCTACATGTACGGAGGCACTGCCATTTTGTCCGATGTCTCCATGTGTGTGGGAAAATGGGTGGAGATGGGTGGAGCATTGGAGCATGCACACACCCCCACCCACCTGCACTGGCGGCCACATGAATGACCCCCCATGCCCTCCAGTTGCCCATGTGGGCAAAGGTGGTGGTCTCATATGAAAAGACATTAGAGCCATTGTCTCCCACCAGCCGGGAGACATTAGGGCTGTTGCTGGTGGAGGTGGTCAATGCCTCCCTTAAGGAGGGCAGAGTGCCGAGCTGTCCCAAAGAGGCGGTGGTGCAGCCTCTGCTCAAAAAGCCATCTTTGGACATCGACTCCCTGGCCAGCTATCAGACAGTCTCTAACCTTCCCTTTTTAGGAAAGGTTATTGAACAGGTGGTGGCCCGGCAGTTACAGAGGCATCTGCACCGGGTCAGTTTTCTAGGTCCCTCGCAGTCTGGCTTTCGCCCTGGGTTTGGCACGGAAACTGAACTTGTGGCCTTGGTTGATGACCTATGTCATGAATTGGATCAGGGCAGATCATCTATTTTTATCTTATTGGATCTGTCGACAGCGTTGATACCGTTGATCATGAGATGTTAGTGACAAGGCTGTGGAACTGGGCCGGGGTGAGTGGAATTGTTCTTTAATGATTCCGCTAATTCCTGGCAGGGAGAACTCAGTGGGTGGTTCTTGAGGAATGTACGTCCTCTTCCCGGAACCTCATGTGTGGAGTCCCGCAGGGTTCTATTCTGTCCCCTCTCCTGTTCAATGTGTATATGCAACCTTTGGGTGAGGTCATGAGAGGGTTCAGCGTGCAATGTCATCAGTATGCCGATGATACACAACTCTACCTCTTGTTTTCCAGAGACCAAGGTCCGGCAGTCTTGGTGCTTTCCCGGTGCTTGGCATCTGTGGGGGACTGGATGAGGGCCAGCTGTCTGAGGCTGAATCCCGACAAGACAGAGGTGATGTTGGTGGGTAGGGCTGAGGGAGTGGTGGCTCCCTTCTTTGGTGGGGTCTTCCCCCCTTTGGCTGCTCAGGTTCATAGTCTGGGGGTGCTCATTGACCTGCAGCTCCACCTGGATTGTCAGGTAGAGGCCGTGGCGAGGGAAGCATTTTGCCAATTACATCTGGTGTGATGGCTGCGGCCGTATGTCTCAGACTCGGATCTGGCCACCATCATCCATGCCTTCATTACCTCTCGACTGGACTAGTGTAACACACTCTACGTGGGGCTACCCTTGAGGATGGTCTGGAGGCTGCAGCTGGTGCAGAATGTGGCAGTCCATCTCCTAACGGGGACAGGCTGCCACGAGCACATTACACCTGTGCTCCGTACACTGCACTGGCTGCCTATTGTCTTCTGGGCCCAATTCAAGGTGTTCGTGATGACCTATAAAGCCCTAAACAACTTAGGTCCTGCTTATCTGCGAGACCTCCTCAGGTCCCAGGTCATTTTGTGGCCCTTGTGGTCGACTGGGGGCACCCGACTCAAAGTCCCCCTGGTATCCCTGGTGGCGATGTTGTAGAGGGCGTTCTTGGTGGCCGCACCTCGGGTGTGGAACTCCCTCCCGATGGAGGCCCATCTGTCCCCAGACCTCCCCTCTTTCCGAAGATATTGTAAGACCTGGTTGTTCCACCAGGCCTTTGAGGAGTGGGGTGGGGAGGCTGGGGGGATTGGGGGAACATTTTTTTATGCCTTTTAGCCTTTCTGGTTTTGGTATTTTAATATATTTAAATGTTTGTAGTATTTTAAAATGATTTTTAGTTGTTTTGATTGTTTGTGTTGTTCACCACCCTGAGCTGCCAGTGTGCAGGAGGGTGTGGGATATAAATATCTGCAATAAATAAATAATAAATAAATGAATAAATAAAAGGGCCTCTGTTACTCCCATTGTTCTAGTTCTTTACGGTTATTCTGTAATACATCATCCATTGGTGTTACCATTTCTTTTCTCCACCAGATAGTATTTACTCAAAAACTTCTCTAGCAATCATCTTCCAGGGCATTTGAAATGCAAGATCAAATCTTCGTAGTCTTCTGAGCTGGCCCATCTGTTATTCAAAATGCTGGCTTGTGTATTCTCACACTTCTATATTGCCAACCCACCGGAGGACCACAAGGAAACTTCTCAACAATGTGATTGTGAACTGTTTAATTTTCAGTTAAGGGTTGTCTCAGAGAGATACAGTGAAGTCACTACGTTTCCCGTAATTTCCAGTTACAAGTTGTCTCAGAGATATACAATGAAGATGTCACAAGAAAATAACCAAAATAACTGAACCGAAGTTAATATCAAAGTTAACAACAAACGAATTAAGCAAAACTTAATAATTATTCATATTAACCTTTTTTGGATGCATCTGAATAGGGTAAATTCAGCAAATATATTTATAATAATAATAATAATAATAATAATAATTTCATTACTCATTTTAGCTTTATCCCAGAGTGTGACTTTAACCTGCCTTTAACCTTGCACGCACATGGCAAGCAGGAATTAGAATCGACCCGATGGTTTTCCCTCTTCTCTTAAATGTTTTTGAGAATACTTGTCTCTTCACTTCCTGAACCCATTGAGTTCAGTTCAAATAATTAGGTTAACCACCACCTGCTAAATTCCAGGCAGCCAGCTGCCCTACCAGTCAAAGTCTCTTTCAACACTGTGTCAAAAACTATGCAGTTTTAAGGCTTGACCAAGCATTGACATCACACTAACGATAAAACCTTTACTCTTGAGACTGACTGGGTGGATTAAAATCTCTATCAAAGTAGTTTTCAATTGCCAGTGTTCCTAAAACCACTCTACGGTCAAAACTTTCCTAAAAGTTAGACTGCTTAAGACCAAGAAGCTGATTAAATTTTTTTGAACACAATATATTTTCCTGTCAGAAAATATTTCTGACAAAATGAGGATTTTTTAAAAAAGAAAATATTTACCTCAATGGAATTTTCCATTAGGAAAATTAAAAACAAAACCCTCCCAACTCAAAGCATTTCAGGGTTTATCTCATCACACCTATATTTTTAAATAACTACTACTTCATTATTTCCCATACGTTCTGTTCCCATAAGATTGATGGTATTTCCCAGGATGCATTGCAGCATTTTCCTGTCTGTAGGACCGATCCCATTGCCTGTAGATCCTGCACATGCGCATGTCCATGTGGGAAGCTCACATACCTTCATTGAGGGTACAGTGTGCCGAATGGGCGAGGGTCCACATGGAATTCGTGGGCCATGGGATTGGCCCCACCGAGGTGCTTCATGGGAGATGTACTCACACTAACAACAAAAGAACCCAAAGGTTATTGAGGATTACAAGGGCTAAAAACTAATATCTCCTATTAGTTCTCACATCCCTTAGTAAGATAAAACCGAAAAGGGGGACTAGGGCAGCATCAAGGTGAAACAAATAGCAGATTCCCTAGTTGTAAATATTATTCACAGGCAGGGGGAGAGTGAAATGGGGGCATGGGAGGCAGGGTGCTTTCCCCACCAGCCACCTCTGATGCCAGCAACCAATGGTTTCCGGGAGTTTGAACTATTTGAGTTTGGATATGCAATTATTCAACACGGTATCCAAAAAGAAATGACTGGAAAACACACACACACACACACACACACACGAGAGACAGACATACACACAGAGACACACACACCAGAAAAACTGTGCGAGTGAGGTGGGGGACCAGCAGAAATCAGGAAACCAATATCCGAACAAAGTGGACATGAATGATGTGTAGCCAAATTAAAGCAGGCAAATTCAACATATGTCTTTTTCACCATACGTATTTGTTTGGTGTGGTTTTCCACTTTTTTCCCTAGGCAACCTCATTTTGAGAATTCAAGAGAATCCTGTGAGTATAATCAAAACCAGTCAGATTATGCCAATATTAGTGGGTGTTAACACATGGGATGGGAGTGGCCTGGACCCCAGTGCCTTCCCATCTGGTCCACAGCCCCACGCAGCAGCTGCCAGGGCAGCATTGGGTCCCCTTCACATGGGCAGACCTCTGCCTGCAGACCCTGAGCTTGTGTCAGCCACCACAGATGGCCTAGCACCCTCTCCCACCCCCTCCAAGCTGCCTGACAGATAGGCAGTCACACGAGCGATTTTGCTGTCCCTGAGCAGCTCAGGGAGAGCTAGGTCACCAGATCACCCCATGACAGGCAGCCCATGGGGACAGCATCATCGCTTGCAGTCCTCTCCTTCCCTCCCATCCCCACTGGCTGTTAGCTGAGAGGGGTGTGCTAGTGCCGGCTCCAATGTAAAGTGCGGCCATGGCCAAAGATGACTTCTTCCACGGCTTTGACCCCCTCACTGTTGATGTGTTACTTGAGATCTCACGCTACAGTTTGTGCACTTCTGGAGAAACACTTTTTCTTCATATTTCCTTCTCCAGTTTCACTCATTTTCCTGAAGATTTCCTATAGCAACATTGTGCTTGCTATGGTCTGTATGTTACCTCTAGCCAACTGGGAGCACCATTGGCTACAGTAGTCAGTTCTTTTGTTCCCTACAGAAATCAAAAGTGTCATCTCTACAGTACGCTGAGTCTCCAGGAGCCGGAAGAGTGATGGTCTTGCTTTCAATTTCAAAATGAAGCCTCTACATAAATACGGCTACTGAGCCATTCAGTCTATAGCTAGTTCCTTAGTTTCTCATCTACAGAAAATGAACACTTAATTTAAGAGAAGGAGCCAACGTTTTATAAACTGGGACCCCCAAGTCAAATTCTTAAGTACATTTTCAAAAGAGACTTAGGCTTCCAACTGCCTAAATCCCTTTTGAAAGTGGAACTTCCCCTGAGCTAATTCTACAAATGTTACCTTGTAGCAAGGGTGTAACTATGACCCCAGGACAGAAGATGGAATGGATCCCAATCTATCCCCTCCCAAAAGCAGGGGATGTAGCTGTAGCAAGTAATGGGGCCCGCTAGGCTCACGGGCCACCATGCAACCGCACTGTATGCACCTATTATATCTACTCCCATTCCCTGAACAATCAGGCTCAGTAAAGTTTAGGAAAGTTAACATGCAGATTAGACAGTAGGCATGGTTCGAACCAGATATTCTATTTTTGAGGAACAGTTCTGCGAAAATGAAATGGCTGGAGAAAGTTTGGTCACAATTCCAATGGTTAGATTCCAATCAAGCTAGTTTGAGCATGCGCAAAACGGTTAAAGTATTTTCAATCATTCTGACTGGAAATTGGAATGGAATTTTTGAGAAAAATATCTGGTTCCGATGGAAACAGAACATGCTTCACCCCAATTAGAGAGGACTGGCCAGATTTTTTATTTTTTCCACTTGCTGAAAAATAAATTCGTTCAGCTAATACCTAACAGTTGGTATGTACGATATATCACAAAAATCCATCACTCACTTCATAACAGAATGGTGAAGCAACCATGGCCAAGTCCTCACCTGGTGTAAATCAGTGTAACTCTATTCAATTCAATGCAGCTGAGCACCATGTGATGAATTCTTCCAGAAAGGCATGCTACCAGCAGATAAGGAATATCAAACAGTGGACTTTGACAGTTTCCTTTCCCCTTTGCGCTCCAGGTGCTAAAAGCATAAGGTGCTAAGACATCATCCCATTCCCAGTGGTGATTGGTGAGACCCCAGGTTGATAAGCCTGTCTGATGTACGTTGATATGCCTTTCTGACTTACTAGATTTTGTTATTTTATTAATTTGTGGTCCATAATTGTGTGCATCTTAAAGATTTGCCAGATTTAGAAAAGTTTGCAACCAAAGAGGTTTAAGCATAGCTTTTTCTAAACAGGAGCATCTGTTTCTCTCTCTCTGAAATAGTGGCAGCTGGTGGACTTTCAGGGGGAGGGACAGCAGGGAGGGCAAGAAGAGGGGAAGGGCAGATGGAAAGGAATCTAGGGATGGGTAGAAACAGAGGGTGAGTGGATAGAAGGGAAGCCAGGGAAAGGTAGAAATGGTGGGTGGGTGGAAGGAAGGAAGGAAGGAAGGAAGGGGTAGAAACGGGTGGGGTGGGTGCGCTGATGGGAGGGAAGCCACGGAGCGGTAGAAACAGGGGGGTGGGTGATAAGGGTGTGAAATTTGTTTTCATTTTTTTAAATTACTAAAATGAATAAAGCCTTATTCATTTTAGTAATTGAAATATAAAAACAATAGGCCAGGGCATGCAAAAAATGACCACTGAGATCGTTCTGTGCATGCATGTGTAACAGAGTGCAGTCTGATAGGGCTGCTGGCCCTTTAAGAGAGGCTGAGTGAGCCCAGGCAAGAAGTGGAAGTAACTGGGTGTGGCCTCTCAGCTACATAAGATTGCGGAGGCAGCTAAGCCTCAGGCCGCTTTTAGACCATTGCGGCGGCGCTCGAGCTTGTTTTTCAAAACTACCGGGAGGCAGGTTTACACGTGACATCACCGCCGATTATGTACATGTGTGGGCGACGCGCATCCATTTCCGGTCACGTATGTCCACCCTCGATCCGCGACCCGGTCAGCTCGTGGCCGGAAATGGATGCGCGGCGCCCACACATGTACAGAATCAGCGGCGACATGTAAACCCGCCTCCCCGTAGTTTTGAAAAACAAGTGCAGGTGCCGCCGCGATCGTCTAAAAGTGGCCTTAGTCTGCGTTTGGACTCAGCAGAGGAAGGATCTCTCTGCTGTGACTGGTAGTTAACCTTGAGTTTGCAAGACAGAGGAGGCCTGTTGCTGGTTCCAGTTAGAGCATGGACCTAAACTAAGAAACCTGAAGGCTCAGGACAAGCAAGGAGCTGCAGAGGAGACTGACTGGAAGGAAACTCCTAGACAAGGAGAAGACCAGCTTCCAAGAACTACAGGCAAGCTGGCACACCGCAAGAGGAGTAAGCACAGCCAGAAGCTGAACTCCTGGCTGCAAGGACTTTGGGGGTTGTTGTGTCAAAGGCTGAGGCACTGCGTATGGGCCAGAGCCTGTTGACCTGGCCATATAAGCTGGAGACAAGACTGTGAGACTGTGGATGTATAATAAAATACTTTTTTGAGATAATTCCCTGGACTAAGTCTTGATTCTGAGGCCCTGATCCTGACAACACTTTCCACCATCACCACTAAGCTGCTACAGCATACCTTTTCCCAAAATGGCATCAACAGCGTTGGTGCCATTTTGGAAGAGGGGAGCTGGTCTGCGCACGTGCCACGGCCATTTTGTGCATACACAGACTGGCTGCCTTTTTCCAAAATGGCACCAACACTGCAAGCACCATTTTGGGAAAAGGCTGCGCATGCCCAGAATTCTCCGGAGGCCATTTTGCATGGATGCAGTGATTTTTTTGTTTAAAATAAAAATAAAGGAAAAACTGAAAATGAACTTTTTTTAAAATGAAAAACCCTAAAACAAAAACAAAAATGAAGGATGTGCCTGCTGGTCACCCCTGGTGGGTGGAAGGAAGGAAGGAAGGAGGGAGAGATTGAAATGGAGTGGATGGCAGAAAGCATTGGGATGGGTAGAAAGGGGGCATGGAGGAAGTTAGGGAGGGACAGAATTGGGATGGGTGGGGAGGCATGCAAAGGGAGAGAGAGAGAGAAACTGAGGCAGGGAAGAGGCAGAAAGGAGGCAGAGAGGAGGAGTAGAAATCAAATAAGGAGCTTGTTAAGGGAAAGAAGGGAGGAGGGGAGAGTTTGGAATTGGGGTTGGGAGAAGGCAGGAAGCGAGAGGCAGAAATGGAAGGTGAGGTTAGACTGGGAGGGGTAGAAAGGACGTGGAGAACGCAGGGAGGAGGACTTACCAGTCATCCTTGTCCTGGCTGCAGAGTCCGGCAACCCCCTTGGTTCCATGTGGAGAGGAGGTGTGGCTCACAGCCGCCGCCACCAAGATTCCATACCTCTGTCCCCTCCTTCCTCTTGGCTATGCTGCTATTGGCCTGGGTGATATGGATCGCTGCCCGGAAGCAGTTCTGATTGGGAATTGCATGGAGCTCCTCACCCCCACCTAAGTCCCCTTCCCTTGCCTTTGCTGCGTAAATGCACAGTAGAAGCAACAAATGGCCTTTCTCTCCGCCCACCCCAGCCCACCCCGACACTCCCTCCACCACCCCTCTCCCTCATAGCTGAGATGGCTTTGTGCATGCACTGCCAGCTCAGCAGTGAGTCAGGCAGAGGGGATAGAATGAGGGAGAGGATTGGGTGGCTCTGGGGGAGGCAGGGAGGAGCCTCGCCAGCGGCTACCCCCACCCCCCACCGCTGCTCTGAAGACTGCAACATTTATGCTACGTTGCACTTGTCACAGTACATTTGCTGCTTTACTTAAGTTTCTGGAGACTTAGTGGACCATTTCCTGGGGCAGGCGTTTTCTCACCTTTCTAACCACACTATTTGTCTCTCAAGTAGTTTGTTTCTTAGTAGTTGAAGTTTTGCTCCTATAAGCTTCATTGAGAAAAGAAATGGTTTCATGACTAGAATTTGAGGAAGAAGCAAGAATTTTTTAAAAAAAATTGTATTGCAAATGAAAATTTTAATTGTATTTATTTATTTAGATGAATAGCCACCTTTCCCCAAAGACTTGGTGTAGGTAACAAAGCCTATATATATTTAAAAACAACAACAACAATATGAACAATATAAAATTGATTAAAAAACCCAAGCTGCATATAAAGGCCCATATCCTAAGCACAGTTGCTCATGCATAAGTCTCATTGAAATCAATAGGACTTACTCCTGTGCAAGTATGTTTAGGATTGAGCCCCCCAAAAACAGATGCTATCCCCACCTGCCAATATCTGGCCAAATAAGTAAGTCTTAAATTGCCTCTGGAAAATGCTCATGCTCAGGAATGAGTTCTAAAGATGTGGAAAAATGTTAGTTCTTGAATGAATAACTGCCCTGCCATTTCTCATTAATGCCTACAAACTCCAGTTGTTCATGGAGATAAAAATCCCAAAGAGATAAGGATGTTATTTTGCTGCTGATGCGATTGGTGAGACTTTGGCTAATGGCGTCAGGGGAAAAAAAACACAGTGCCAGGTTCTGGTCCAAAAGGCCAAATCCTGTCTTAATGGCATTGATCTAACACTTGTGCCCGAGAAATATCCGTCAAATAAAATCCTGATGGTCACCAAGTCTTTAATTGCATTCAGTCTCCCATTGCTCTGTGGCCAATAATATTCCCCAGACAGTGGCATAACACACCATTTCCAACATTTTGCTGCAGCAAAAAAAAAAAAAAAAAACAGTAAGAAAGCAGCTATAAGCACCAATTCCCATTACAGATTCAAAGTCACGTAGCTGACAACTTTTGGACCATCCTGCAGCTGCTGACAGGGACCCGCTGCTGTTGCTGCTGTTGCTGCCTGGCTGCCCACTGCTCCATTCGCTCCCCCGTGGCTGTGGGGGGGACAACAGCATCGTGAGATTGGGTGGCGGGGAGAAATGCAGAGGCCGGTAGTGTGAGCTGGCCTGGCCCCTACCCTACCCGGAAGTAGCTTGGGCTATTTAGCCCAGCTACCAGTGGTATCGCCGCGAGCTGTGGCCGGAGGGCCCATGGCCTAAGGGCGCAGCTCTTGGGGCACTTTGGGGCCACAGGGGACTTGGGGGGTTTTGGTGGGTAGGGCTAGAGAGGAAGGGTGGGGGGTGTAGGAGGGGTGGTTAGAGAGGGGTGAGGGGGTTTTAGCACCAGCCCCTGGTGGCAGCAGTGGTGGGTGTGGGGAGGATTGTTGGGGTGGTAGGGAGGGTGCCCGCTCCTTGTGAGAGAGGGAAACTGGGTGGGGGGGTGCCCTGCATTGGCCCCTGGTGGCAGAAGGATGGCCGGGGAGATTGGGGGGGATATATGTGGGGGGAGGTGAGGGGGTAAAGGGCCGCAGGGTGAACAGCCAGATCTGGGGGGCCAGGATGTGGTGGACGGGGGGAGGGGCTGTGATAGGGGTGGTTCTTGGGTGTCGATGGTATGGTCTATGGGGTTGGATGGCTCATGCCCCAAGGGGACCTAGGTACCTGCGGGAGGTGCAATCTGCCATCCCCCCACTGGGGTGGAGGGAGGAGTCAGGTTCAGGGTCCACGCATGGGGGGCTGTTGCTGCTAAACGCGAGGTCCATTTTGAACAAGGCCCCAATTGTACGGGATATAATCTCGGAGGGGGCTGTGGACCTCGCGTGTATTACAGAAATCTGGCTGGACGAGATAGCTGGACCAACTTTAGTGGATCTCGTTCCGGCTGAGTATGCTGTGCAGCATCAGCCCCGCACAGGTGGCTGGGGAGGTGGTGTATCAACTGTTTTTAGAGAAGACTGGCCTGTTTTGAGGTATCCAGTTCAGGAGATTGTAGGTATTGAGGCCCTCCATGTGGTGTTTGATTTGGCTGGGGGCAAGCTAAGGGTGCTGCTGGTATACCGGGCCACTTCCTGTCCGGCAGCATCCCTTACCACTCTAGAATAGCTGGCCTCGGAGGGCTCCTCCAGGACTTTGGTCCTGGGGGACTTCAACATTCATGCCGATGCCGGCCTTGTAGGAGCGGAGTGAGAATTCATGGCCGCCATGGAAACCATGGATCTGTCCCAGGTGGTGATCTGCCCGACCCACGTGGGGGGGGGCATACCCTTGACCTGATCTTCGGTTCTGGCCTTGAGTCTGGGGGTCCGGTGGTGGGGAAAGTTAGGGCAGTGCCCTTGTCATGGAAGGACCATTATCTCCTTCAGGCCAGCCACCCCCTACAGAAGGGGAATGGGCCAGTTAGAATGGTCCGCCCCTGGAGGCTGATGGAACCCCAGCCCTGGGGGAGTTATCCGTTAGCCTGAACGGTCACTCTGTCGATGAGCTGGTCCAGTTTTGGAACACCTTGCTGGAGGAGGCCATTGACAGGGTGGCTCCGAGATGCCCTCTGCCTCGGTCTCATCACTGCAGGGCCCCTTGCTGTACTGAGGGGCTGCGGTGTATGAAACAAGTAGGCAGGAGGCTGGAGCAATGCTGGCGTCGGACTCGATCTGACTCCGACCGGCTTCTCCATAAGGCCCATTTGTGGTCGTATGTTGAGGCTGTGAGGACAGCAAGGAGGGAGTTCCTTGCTGTCCTCATAGGTTCTGCGAAGTCACGCCCGGCAGACCTGTTTCGGGTGGTGTGGGGGCTGGCCAGTCCGGGCTCCCTCCGCCTGGATGGGGACGTGTCCCAGGCCCGCTGTGAGCAGTTTGTCACCTACTTCGCAGACAAGATCGCTCAGATTCAGAACGACTTTGATGCTGGATTAGGGGCAGTGGTCGGAGAGTGTGAGGGGGTGGAGGCCCCGTCTTGTCCAACTTTGTGGGGGGAGTTTCAGGAAGTGATGCCAGCCGATGTGGTGGATGTCCTGGGGTCTGTGCGAGCCACCAGTTGTGAACTCGATCCGTGCCCGTCCTGGCTGGTGAAATCCTCCAGGGAGACGTTGGGAATGGTGCTGGCGAGGGTGATCAATGCGTCCTTGCAGCAGGGGAGGCTGTCGCTTAGTCTCAAGGAGGCTGTGGTGCACCCCCTGCTGAAGAAACCATCATTGGACGTGAACACGCTTGCCAGCTACAGTCCTGTCTCTAACCTTCCCTTTTTAGGGAAGGTTATTGAGTGGGTGGTGGCGACCCAGCTCCAGGCGCATCTAGACAGCATTGGATTCCTGGACCCTTTCCAATCTGGGTTCCACCCCGGCTATGGCACTGAGATGACGTTAGTGGCCTTGGTTGACGACCTCCGCCGGGAGATGGATGCAGGATGTTCAACATTTCTCATCCTGCTAGATCTCTCGGCCGCTTTTGACACCGTGGACCATGAGCTGCTGCTGAGATGGCTGCGTGACCTGGGGGGTCTGGACGGGACTGTTCTTGAATGGTTCAGCTCATTCCTCTCGAGTAGAAGCCAGCGGGTGGTGCTGGGAGCTGAGTCATCTTGCCCCCGCACCTTATCCTGCGGCGTTCCGCAGGGTTCTATTCTGCCTCCATTATTTTTTAGTGTATACATGCAGCCCTTGGGGGAGGTTGTGAGAGGGTTCAGGGTGAGATGTCACCAATATGCTGATGATACTCAGCTGTACCTCTCTTTTTCAGCTGATCCAGACCCTGCCGTCTCGTTGCTATCCCAGTGTTTGGAGGCCGTGGCGGAGTAGATGTGGCAGAGCAGACTGAAGCTCAACCCTGATAAGATGGAGGTGATGATGATGGGAAGAGCGAGGGAGGTGTCGGCCCCCCTTGTTGGGGGAGTTCGCCCTCCTATAGCTCGGCAGGTTCGGAGTCTGGGGGTGATTTTGGACACGGACCTCCACCTAGAGCAGCAGGTGGAGGCAGTAGTGAAAGCCGCCTTCCGCCAATTATATCTGGTGCAGAGTCTGCGTCCGTTTGTCTCCGGCCTGGACCTGGCGTCGCTGATCCATGCCGTCGTCACCTCGAGGCTGGACTACTGCAATGCGCTTTACGTGGGGCTGTCCTTGTTCCTGGTTCGGGGGCTGCAGCTAGTGCAGAATGCGGCAGCCCACCTCCTGTCAGG
>QEPC01011901.1:16657951-16717671 GCA_003113815.1 Sphenodon punctatus | reverse complement strand
GACGACCTCCGCCGGGAGATGGATGCAGGATGTTCAACATTTCTCATCCTGCTAGATCTCTCGGCCGCTTTTGACACCGTGGACCATGAGCTGCTGCTGAGATGGCTGCGTGACCTGGGGGGTCTGGACGGGACTGTTCTTGAATGGTTCAGCTCATTCCTCTCGAGTAGAAGCCAGCGGGTGGTGCTGGGAGCTGAGTCATCTTGCCCCCGCACCTTATCCTGCGGCGTTCCGCAGGGTTCTATTCTGCCTCCATTATTTTTTAGTGTATACATGCAGCCCTTGGGGGAGGTTGTGAGAGGGTTCAGGGTGAGATGTCACCAATATGCTGATGATACTCAGCTGTACCTCTCTTTTTCAGCTGATCCAGACCCTGCCGTCTCGTTGCTATCCCAGTGTTTGGAGGCCGTGGCGGAGTAGATGTGGCAGAGCAGACTGAAGCTCAACCCTGATAAGATGGAGGTGATGATGATGGGAAGAGCGAGGGAGGTGTCGGCCCCCCTTGTTGGGGGAGTTCGCCCTCCTATAGCTCGGCAGGTTCGGAGTCTGGGGGTGATTTTGGACACGGACCTCCACCTAGAGCAGCAGGTGGAGGCAGTAGTGAAAGCCGCCTTCCGCCAATTATATCTGGTGCAGAGTCTGCGTCCGTTTGTCTCCGGCCTGGACCTGGCGTCGCTGATCCATGCCGTCGTCACCTCGAGGCTGGACTACTGCAATGCGCTTTACGTGGGGCTGTCCTTGTTCCTGGTTCGGGGGCTGCAGCTAGTGCAGAATGCGGCAGCCCACCTCCTGTCAGGGATGGGCCGTCAGGAGCATATAACACCTGTGCTCCGGACTCTGCACTGGCTGCCTATAGCGTGCCGAGCCAGGTTCAAGGTATTGGTGTTAATATACAAGCCCTTCATGGTCTGGGCCCCTCATTCCTTAGGGACCGCCTCACCTTCCGTGCCCTAGAGTGGCTCCTTCGGTCCGCCAAGGGTGCCTTCTTGGAGGTCCCTCGTGTTAAGCGGGGGGCCACAATGGAGAGGGCATTCTCGGTGGCCAGGCTGCACCTCTGGAATTCCCTCCCAGAGGAAGCTCACCTGGCTCCAAGCCTTTTGACATTTCAACGAATTTGTAAGACCTGGCTGTTCACCCAGGCCTTTGGGGAGGGGGGTGGGTTCGGGGGGTGTTTTATCTTACCCCACCCTTATTTATTTATTTATTATCCCAGCCTGTTTTATTGTAGTGTTTTTATGAATTGTTTTATTATATTGTTTAAAATTTTAATTGTTTTATAACTAACTTGTTAGCCGCCCCGAGCTGTTTGCAGGAGGGGCGGGATAAAAAATTGAATAAATAAATAAAATAAATAAATAAGTACGTCATGGACATCATTTTTTGTGTTGTTTACCATATGTCCATAATGTCTAATTTTCTTCAGGCATTCCATGCTGACTTCTGCACAGGAGGGTACTTGGAAGAATTTGCTAAGTGCCATAGCAGAACATGAATATGGATTTTTATTTGGCTTGTGTTGATAGTGCCTGTAACCTGAACACAACATTTTCACTGAGTCATGTTTGTTTTCTGAGCATTCTGATGTCATGATGCTTAGAAAAGGGGTGTAAAATCATGTATGAAAGAGCTGGGGGTAAGAGTTTCCTGCCTCTTTATGACATGACCATGGACCTTTTCTGATAATCATGACATCAGAACATTTGGAAAGGGGTGGATCCAACTGGAAGCCGGGTGTGGGAGGTGCAAGTGTGGCCCGGTGAGGCCTCCCCCAACTCCCATGAACACGAGAGCTACCAAACTGAAGAATCTGCCTTTAAAATGTCTGGTTGAGGTAACTTGTCAAGTGTCTATAATTTTCCGATTTTACAACGCTGCATCTTCAAACCTACACTTGTCCTCGGCAGCCTCTGCTTCAGAATGGAAGCAACGTCACTTCCGGTAGTGTGGGGTAACGTCTAACACACACACACACCCTGCATGCATGCAGGTTTCCTTCTCTAAGTATCTCTGCAAGATGCTTTTTGAGCGTCTCGTCTAAAAGTGGTCTCAGAGCTTTACAGGCCTAGAATAAGATGCTCTCCTATGTAGACCTTAGGGGAATGGCTCTAAAGGAGCTTGGTATTTGTGACTTTGTCGACGCACCAAATGAGACACAGAGACTTACGTGGTGTTAAACTGGCTGCACTCTTTATTAAAATCAGTAGTAGGCAGGTGGGGTATTGCGCCTTGCAATCGGGTCCAATATGCCATTTAACTTTGATAACTTATTAACTTGTGTACTGCCCGGACGTGCCTTCCGTTGACAGTATCCTAAAAACAAGTCTCCTCCCCTCTTTCGACAGGGCAAGGCCGAAAGGGGGGGACTAACCCACTGTGGGTTTTGAGTAAGAAGTGAAGCGTCCACCAGGTCCGAAGACAGCGCATGTCCCTGCAGACTCTGGTTAAAACACCACTCCCAGGGAGCGTGATCACAGTGCATGCTGTGCCCATCATTACACCATGTACCATCTCCCCATCTCTTAGTGAGATGACTCTTAGTATCTTAAGAACCTACCTATTAAACTTTTATTGGCATATTGGACCCCCGCCACAAAGGGGTGGTCAATCCTGAACGACCCCGACCCCCACCTCCTACCTATCCAACACATTTTCGAGATGTCCAGCCAGCGCTGCTAGGTACATCTCAATCCCTAGCTCTGACAGATGCACTCCGTCGGTTCTGTATAACTCCGGCCGTGTGTGGACTATCCCCACATGGCGAATATTTGAGCCTCCTAATGTTCTGATCCATTTTCCTACCTCCCGGTTTATGTTCTTTCTAGTTTTATCTACACGGCCTGGGCTTTTGGCCCTGCTCCAATTAATTCTGGGCACCCAATCTGTCCAGATTAAACGAACCCCCCTAAACCATTGCTTAACCCTTAACAAATCTTCCTTTATGTTTATAATTAAACCTACTCCTTTCCTGTCAGGTAAGTCATTCTCACCCAGGTGTATTGTTAGAATTCCTGGCGGTGGCTGTCGTTGTAAACTTTGCAGCATAGGGAGGAGCTGTCTCCACCGCATTCCACTCCTACCCATCCATCTAATGTTTGCCCTTCTACCTAGGCCTAACTGTGAACCCCATTTTGAGGCTGCAGCTGCTACTCCTGCCCATCGTACGAGGCTGTGGCCGATGATCCACACCTCTTCACGAGCAGCCCTGCCGGCCCGGGGTCCTAGTAGGAATAAACAGAGACAATTATTGATGATACGGTCGGATGTATTTTTTATATGCCTTCGACCGCCACCTTCCTACTCCTTTTATAGCGGCCTCAGGTAACCCTGCTGCAGCTGCAGTGGTTGCTGCCCCGATACGTAATGAATGTGTCCCGAATTCGTTTGGTGGTAGGCCAATCTTTTTTAAAGCTGTTCTAAGAATTGTCTTTACTTGGTACGTGGTGGCCGCTAATCCCGTCTGGTGGATAAATAATAGACCTGGGCTACTAGGTCGGATTCCCATATACCTCTGCATCTGGGTTACCGGACATATCCCGGGGGGTCCCCCTGGGTATAGTTCGACTCTTTGGCCCCGCCCCCTCTGATCTGTCTTTGAACGGCGAAGCCGGAGTATTACTTGTGGGAGGACTGCCTCCAAGTCTTCCAAACAAAATGCTGTAAGAGACACTTCTTTGGCTGAATTACAGACCACTTCGCTGACTCTAAAACCCCCAAAATACATAATAGCATATATTGTTTGAAAGAGTTGCGCTTCGTAAGTGTTGTAGCAAACTTCCACTAATTTGGCTACCACTTGACTTAATAAGGGTGATGTTATAGGGGCTCGTAGCTTACGTTCTGGATTTGGTTGACGTGCCCATGACTCCAGCATATGCTTTAAATAAAACCCCTTGTCTGGTGGTGGAAACCCTTTCATCTTACTGACAAAATTGATAGCAGCAGCTTTTCCTGCTATGGTTCCTACCGCTAACCCTCGCTTATGAAGTTCTAATGCAAATTGGAGAACCTCTGGTTCTTGAACAGGGAACCCCGTCCCCCACCCTTTTTCTGTTCTAAATGTTTGAAAATCCCTAAAGGCCCTACCATATGCTGCCTGCGTTCGAGGGGCCAGTGCCCCTTTGACAATGGTCTGCACCTCTATTTCCCAAGGTTCCAGATCCCCTCTGGGATGAGGTCCGGCTCTGCCCGAGCCTCCGGTGCGAGCTCCCGAAAACGGTCCATCTGGAATCGAGAAAGGGCATCTGCTATCCCATTGTCGATTCCAGGGACGTGTCTTGCTATAAACAGTATGTTGTCTTTCAAACTTGCCAGGACCAATGCCCGTACCAATGTCATAACTCTAGGGGATCTTGAGGAAAGTGAGTTAACTACGTGCACAACTGCTAAGTTGTCACACCAGAAAACCACGGTCCGGTTGGCAAATGACTTAGCCCACAAGAGCACTGCTACTACAATAGGGAATAATTCTAAAAAGGTGAGGTCCCTGGTGATCCCTGTGTGTTCCCAATCTCTGGGCCATGGGGCGGCACACCAATGGCCTCTAAAATATAGGCCAAAGCCAGCTCTTCCTGAGGCATCCGATTGGACCTGCAAATCTGCTTGAAGAAGCCATAGCTCTCTCCAAAAACTTACCCCATTGAAGCTTTCAAGAAATGACGTCCAAACCTTCAAGTCCTGCCGCATTTCGTTAGTAACACGGATGCGGTAATGGGGGGGTAATTCCCCTTTTAATTTTTCGTATAGCCGGGCTAAAAAGGCCCGCCCCGGCGCGACCACCCGACAGGCAAAATTTAAACTCCCAATCAAGGACTGGAGGGCATGGACGGTAATCTTACGTGAGCCTAAACAATCGGCTATCTTATTCCGAATACCTACTAGTTTCTCCATGGGTAACCTAGAGGACATATCAATGGTGTCCAATTCAATCCCCAAGTAGGTAAGCCTTGTTGTTGGCCCCTCTGTTTTTTCGGGGGCAAGCGGAATGCCCAACTCACCAGCTACTTCCTGGAATAATCGTAGGGCGGCGGCGCATTCGCCCGTCCGTGGTCCCCCGATTATGAGGAAGTCATCTAAGTATTTTGTTACACAACCCCCATTAAGTCTTTGGGCAAACACCCACTCGACCAATGTGCTGAATTGTTCAAAGACCGAGCAGGAAATTGAACAACCCATTGGCATAGCCCGGTCATAGTAATATCCACCCAGGAATTGAAAACCAAGAAGATGGAAACTGTTCGGGTGGACTGGCAATAGCCGAAATGCTGATTTGACATCGCATTTTGCCAATAGCGCACCCTTACCAGCGGCCCTTACTTTTGCTACTGCCTCATCAAAGGACGCGTATTTTATGGTCGTGAATTCCTTGGGAATGGCATCGTTGACCGAGCTGCCCCGGGGGTGGGATAAATGGTGAATTAATCGGAATTCGCCGTTTATTTTCTTTGGAACAATACCCAGTGGGGACACGACAAGGTCAGGGAAGGGGGGGCGCTCAAACGGGCCCATAACCCGTCCTTCCCTTCTCTCCTTTTCAATTTTGGCCATCACAATCTCTTCCATCCCTATCGTTGACCTCAGATTCTTTACGTTGGTTTGCTGCCTAACAAAGCCTGCTGGAATGACAAAACCTGCCTTAAAACCCTGAATAATATATTTAACTCTAGCCCTATTCGGGTGTCTTTGCAGTGCCCTTTCGAACTCCTCAATTTTGACTGGAGTCGGGCCCTTTCGGATTACGTGCCCCTCCTGCAGGGTTGGGGCCAGCTTTTCCGGCTCCACCCCCTTGGGCATAGCCCCTTTTTCCGCCCTTCTGCCCCAGCCTGTAACAATTGGTTGCTGAGTGTCCCCCTCCACAGTTTGAGCATGTATGCCGGTACCTGCATGTCTGCCTGTTGCATCGACCCCTCTTATTGAAATCCCAGCAGGGGCCTGTACTATTCTGGGAACCCCCTCGGTTGTCACTCCGAAAGGAGTCCTGACCCCATCCTACACCACCCCTTACCAAAGGGTGGCCACTATCGGCCCTTTGGGCCTTGGTGACGTCAACCATGCACTCCAACCATAAGTCAGGTGCATGGACATCCCATCTCAGCCCAGGGGTGGTAGCCGCCCTGTGGCGGAAGGCCTCGTCGTAGCGTAACCATGCCCCGACTGGCCCTGTTCCATACGCACGTCGCACAATGTCGGCGTATTTATGGAGCTCCAGCCCCCGGCTCGGGTCGGATTGGAGTACGACCCCCATGTAGATTGCGAAGGCAGAGGTCCAATTCGCCCAATTCCGATCGGCTTTGGGTCGTTTGAACTTCTCCTTCTCCTTTCCTTCCTCGGGTTCGGTATGATCCAGGATCGGATCACTGAACAGCAGGGCGTAAATGTCAACGTATTCACCCTTAACTATTTTTTCTTTCACTGCTGGTAGTAAATGGGCCCCAAATGGGGCAGCAACACTAGGAATGGGCCCACCCGGTGGCGGGGGCGGGCGGGCTGTTTCTTGCGCCTTCTGACCCGGGCCCGCTCCTGCAGATATCTCTCCCCTCGCTTCCGCCTCAGTGGCCCTTTCTACCCTTTGCCCTGCCACCGTGTTTTGACTCCCCCAGGGGTTGAGTCTTGCATCGGGGGATCCTTGGCTTAAACCCCCATGCCGGTGTAATTCCGCTGTGGGACCTGCCCATATCTGCGCATGCCCAGTCGCCCCTTCAGGGGGTGGGGGCGCGGGTGATACCCATACCCAATTTCCATTTAGGCATACCAACTGCGGGGTCCCCCCCAGTGGCCTCTTTGTTATGGTATGGCTCCCTAATGACTCCCCTACTGGTATTGGGTTGCCTAATGTGTCCCTGCTTTCTTGCACCACTAGACTGGCCCCTACACCCCTGCTCGTATCTGCGTCCCCTATTGTAGCCTGCTCACCTTGGGGATCCAATGGATAACCGATCTGCAGCTCCGGGGCTGGATTCCGCGCTACGGCTGTCCCTCTTCTCCTTCGTCCATGAAGCTCATCCTCTATGGCACGGATCCTCCTCCAGATTTCCTCGTCCCGCTCTTCTTCTTGTCCACTTCCGGTGTCTACTCGCCGCCGAGCAGCCGGGGGTGATCTTCCGTCCTGCGGTTCCCTGTACAAGAGAGGGGGAACAGGCACCCCCCTCGGGGCTCCTTGTGCAGGCCCAGAGGCGTGCATCATGCCTGATTGCTGCCATTGGAAACGGGCTAGGCCCGGGACCCCATAGGTATCTGCTCTTCCTACCGATACTGGCCAGGGAACTCCTTCACTGTCTTCCCTGCCCGTGTACCCCTGGTGGTTCCAGGGGCCCTCACATGCTAAGGTGCTGGATGTACAAGGGGGATCCATTCCTGCGCCCCCCTGGGGGCCTTGCACCCTCGGTGTGGCCCTTTGCTCTCCTCCCCTCGGGGTTTCCTGCACCCTTCCCCGGCCTCCAACACCCCGGCCCTCCATGGGACTCACCTCTTCTTCGTCCCTATAGCGGGCTGGGGGCACCACTGCCCGTCTCTCTCTTGGTCTAGGGGTGGGGGGAGCCCCCCCATGACCCCCACATTCTCTTCCCTGTCTCCCTCCGTTGGGAGGGTTGGGTCAATCCCTGCCCCTTGTTCCCCCCTCCACTGGGCCTCGCCAGCATTGGTGGAGGAGAGGGGGCGAGCTCCCAGCAAGGCCTCACACTCCCGGAGCCGCTCCAACATGGCGGCCCGGGTCGGGAGGGTTTCCTCACTCCCTTGTGCTTGTGCCCCGGGGGGGGCGTTCTCATGGCCCCTTAGCTCTTGCCGCACCGGCGGCGCCTTCTTTTTGCCCGCCTTCTTCTTCGTTGCTTTCCCCATCGCCGCTTTCCCGGGCCTACTGAGAGCGCGAGTCAGCTTTTTTGCTGCTGACTCGTCTCTGTCAGCACGAGGAATGCCGCGCCACGCAGCTACAGAGGGTTCCGCCCCTCCTAAAAGGGGCGTGCCCCTCACAATCCAACGAGGCGCGCTTGCGCCGCCTCGCTTCCAGGAACAGTTGCCATGCAACCAGCATTCAGGCCTCGAGGCTCTCTAACGAGCCTCGAAGCCAGGCCACACCTCTGCGTCTCTCCCAAGGCGGGGGATGCGACAATTTACCTGTCGCCGCCATTTTGGCGGCGAAGGGGATTTGTAGAGTTAAATGGACTAGGGGTGGGAGTGATGAGTTCCATCATTTACTAATGTTCCTCTTTCCTGGGAGACAGATTTCTGAAAGTCTGGTTTAACTGAGCTGCCAGTAGTGCATCTGTTTATACAATGATTTTACCTTGGCAGCAGGGAAAAAACAAATAAAAAACCCAGCGAAATAGTGGCAGTGCATTTGAGTGTGAACAGCACCATTTTGTGCATGTTCAGAACACCTCACTCACACTCAAGGAATCTGAGTGTGCATGCATGGATGAGTCTCATGTACACACCGTGGCACATGGGTGCGGAGCATGGGTGTGCACGTGTGCTCCAGTGAACACGCATGCACACCCACCTCCACCCATCACACATGCATGGACAGAACAACTGGTGAAACGGTGGTTGCTCTGTGTGTGTAGATGGTGGAGGTGGGTGGAGATTGTTGTGCGCCCGTCTGCACCCTTCCCCACCCACCGCACCCACACTGGTGTGAACTCCACCCTCCCCCATGAGCCCGTTTAAAAAGGGCCACAATGTCAGTAGTAGAGCCACAGCCATTTTGAGGTGGAGAGAGCTATTTTGCATGAGGAAATGGCTGCTTTTGTTGGGGTTTTTAAAAGATTGTTCCGATCAGAATGCAATCTGAAGACTGAAAGGCCTAATTCCATCAGAAATGGATTTGGATCAAAATGTCTTTTTCTGCTCTAAAGGACATAGATGTGAATATATATAAGAACTGTGAAATCTGCCTTTTTGCATACTGTTTGAGTACTCGGAATTAGGGCTGAAACTCACCCCTACAATTCTCAAAAATCTTGGTGAGAACAAGGTTACCCCAGAGATTTTCAAGAATGAGAACATGTCAAGAATCAACCGATTCTACCAGCTCTGCATATGCGCAAAATGCGTGCGACGGCCATTCCCAACATGTGCTGCCACTGGTGGCCATTTTGAGCATGTGCAGAGTGTTTTTATGGTTTTGAGAATCTGGAGAGCTCTCTGCATCTACAAAATGACCACCAGGGGGTGTTCATGCACAGAATGGCTGCAGTGGCCCTTCCGCACAGGCACAGAGCATTTTTTTTAAGGTTTCTCAAGACTCACAGGATTCTTCAGAACCCGTGTGAGAATGCACGAGATCCTGCCAGATGCACTGATCTCTTGCGTTCTTGCAATAATGGATTTCCATTCTCATTTCACCCATACGCAAAATACCAGCAACTAGTACGCCGAAATCCTGAAAAAACGACAATCGACATACCGAAATCCTGAATCCCCACCCACCCACCAATCCCCAAATCCAGTATGAAATCTGGGACAAAATTGTGACAAAATCAGGATTTTGTTATGCTGGTTTTCAGTATTTGGGTTTTTTGGTATACCAGTTGTTAGTATTTTGGTATTTCAAGTACCTAATAAAAAACTGGTTCAGATACTGAAAACTACCTGAATGATTCAGTTCAGTTCAGGTACCAGATGCTTGACAGGGATCTCCATTTTTGTGTGTAGTCATTTGAGCTCAAATCTCTATGTGAATGAATCTACAGTCTTTCACATCCAGCCACTACCAGACAAAACAATTGCATCCCTTGACCATTCTAGCTAATGGCCTCTAATGGCTTCCTCCTAAAGCAATTTTGCACACATCCTTTCAACCAGTGTAAAACAATGCGACTTTGTGATTTCAATGGGCCATATTCTCTGCAAGCATCAATTAATGTGCCTCTGTGGAAGTTAATGGTGCTTAATCAAAATACATTAACTCAGGATCTAGCCTCTAGAGTCTGTCCATATGAGGTAATGGTTTATTGCAGTTTGTGCCAGGCTCAATAGTTCAGGATTTTGCATGTCGAATAAGGATCAGATTCTAATCTCCTACCAGTCTGACATAAGTATACCTCCACTGTCATGAGTTGAGTTATTACCAATTTTAAGTTGGGTAAATGGGGTTGCAGTGAGGTGCAAAGTAGGGGTGAAAGGAATAGGCATTTTCATATTTGTGAATACCATTTGCATTTTCAGAGAGTATTTTCTGGCTATTATACAAATACCAATTCAACACAGGGTGAAAACAGACATGAGGCTAACCACCCTTTAACCACCCTCGGTGGTCATTTATGCATGTTGCAGGGCTGCATAGGGCACCAATACAGCCCTGCAACATGCATAAATGGCCACCAAGAGTGGTTAAAGGGTGGTTAGCGTCATGTCTGTTTTCACCCACAGAAATGATATTTGCATATTGGTTCCCCCCCCCTCATTGGGTGAAAACAGACATGACGCTAACCACCCTTTAACCACCCTCGGTGGTCATTTATGCATGTTGCAGGGCTGCATAGGGCACCAATACAGCCCTGCAACATGCATAAATAACCACCAAGGGTGGTTAAAGGGTGGTTAGCGTCATGTCTGTTTTCACCCATTATTTCAGTCTTGTTATTTTAACCATTCAAATAGAACTGAAATAATTAAAATAACCAAAGTGACTGAATAATCGAATAGGAGTGACTGAAACAGATTTTAATTTCAGAAAACGATACAGAAACCAAAAAGTGATTAATATCCACTTTGTCGAGCCCAATTCAAAGTGGGTCAAATAATTAGATATGAGATTCACCATGAATATTCTCTAAATGAATGATGGAAAACTCAACTGAAGTAGGATGCTTTCTCTGAAGTTGTAAGGCACAAAAAGATTGCAGTCTTTCAAAACTTGCCCCTTAGAAAATTGCAGCCTTGCAGACTTGCCCCTACACTTTGAAAATGCTTCTGTCTTCGATGCAATCAGTCCAGCCCATGTTTACCATCGTAGTGGAAATCACGTACAAAACATTTTTTAGCACCTTTTCCATTTTCAAAGAGATGCCTGCCTCTCCCGTTGCAAGAGAAAGACTAGCAGACAGTTGCAGCCGCAAGAGCCAACGTAAAATGATGTTGTAACCAATTGGTGTTTTCCAACTGAATAGGTTAGCAAAATATAGACAGATGGTCCTGGATTAACTATCTCACTTCTTTCTGTAAACTTATCCGCTTCATGCACACCAAACAGAACTTCAGCAGTTTGAATGTTTTTATCAGTCACTGTCACATGCTGCCACCTGCTTGAAGGAATTCTAGCATCATAATTAAATGCAAGAAGTAGCATGTATGAAAATGTTGTGGGTGTAAAATTGAGCACAGGGGAATCAGGATATCCTAAAAGTTAAAGTTATTACGTCGATGGAAACGTGCCAAAGTTGTATTAAGTAATTTAGCCGACCGTTTTTGAAAAGTATGCGTCACTTCTCATCTTACCACAAGAGCCCATTCAGTGGGGTCGACGATATGCCACACGCATCCCGCGGGCAACTCATGCACGTGCATATGCATACACATTGTGCACATGTGCATAGAGAACACATGGTGCCATGCAGGTCCCACTTGGGATTGTGGAACTATTTGGCGACATGTTGGCACCTCAGCAAGTGTTGCCATGTGCAGCAGCGGCAGCCCTTTAATTGCCTAACCAATCAGGGTGCATAATCTCCCCTAAGCGCCTTCGTCCCTTCTCACTTGCTGCCCCCCATGCCTGGAACTCCCTCCCTGTCCACATCCGCCTTGCCCCCTCCCTTCATACCTTCAAATCTCTCCTTAAAACTCACCTCTTTCTCTCTGCTCTGTCTGACTCTTTATCCTGCTGAGCCACTATTCCTATACCTACGATCGGTTTACCCTTATCCTTGCAACATGGACTTGCCTGCTGTCATTCTCATCGTAACCAAGCCAAGTACGTGCACTTGAGACCTCGCATCTTCATGAATGTTAGACCCCTTGTCTCTCCCTCTGTTCCCCTTCCTACGTCTCTCCCCCAGCTCCTGTCTCTCAGATTGTAAGCCCTAGGGGCAGGGACCATGTCTATTTTATTACTTTGTAAAGTGCCAGGTACACTGCTGCACTATATAAATGTTTGTTAATAATAATAATAATAATAATAATAATAAACACATCCACCCCTTCCTCCCTCCCTCTTAATTGCCTAGCCAATCAGGGTGCACAACAGTGCATCCAACCCTTCCTCCCCCCCCTCATACAGTATATAAGGGGCTGCAATCTCTTGGTGGCGTGGGAAGGAGAGGGAAGAGTTTATTTTTATTTATTTATTAAGGCTCTAGCTTTTGCCTTGACCATTTATCAATTCCAAAATAAAAGAGGAAAACTCCTCCTATCAATAAATTAAATACAACATGGTACCAACAATATGCACACCATATGAATTTTCATAAAAGTTTCATAAAATTTTCATAAAATTACAAACTCCCGCACCCCAAAGGGGAGGTAATAACAAATTAATACAAAACTGAGATTACTATAAAATAATCTTAATACACAGGATACTCATGGTTCATATTCCTTTTTTTTTTTTTTTTTTAGCTTATAGGGTAAGAATGATGTTTGGTTGTAAGCACTTGACCAGGGAATGTAAAACATCTACATTTTGTGGAAAGATTACTTCTGGTCGGTTTGTGTTGTATTCCAATTTTGCACAAATAAAAGTTATATAAAAAGAAAGAAAAAAATAATAATATTTCATTCAGTTGAACTATCTCTCTAAAACTTTTTGGTATTACAGATTGGTATATAACAAAGTTTCTGTCATGGTTCATATTCCTAATAACGACGGGACAGTGTTGCGACCATCAACTTGGCTTACTTGTAATGTGACTAATGAACCAGTCATCAAGAATCCCCCATCCTAGATTAGACAAGTCGTGCCCCCTATTTGGCGCTATTTTCCAAAGGAGTTTGGAGGGAAAGGAAAAAAGAAAATAAATCTCTCTCACACACACACACACTTGGGGAGGGAATCGGGTGGGAATTTGGAGGGAATAGGGTGGGTACATTTATATAGAGAGGAGAGAGAGAGGAAGGGAGAGAGAGAGGAGATAATATGTATACAGGAATTGATCCCTCTGGCCCCATGGGTACCACCAGCCAGCCCAGCAGGCATAACAAACACACAAGAAACCAGACATGCCCCTCACCCCCACCCAAACAAAAAAGAAGAAGCAGGCAGAGCAGCAGCAATTACCCTTTACAGTTAGGCTCTGCTCTGCCGTGCCATAGCCTTGGTAAGAAGAACTTCAGACAACAACAACCCCACAAAAGCCATCCCACCAAAAGCCAGTCAGCCCAGTTATAGTTATAACTGCAAAGTTATAACCCCCACAAAAAAAAAGCCAGACATTCAACCCCTCCTGCCACCCCACCCCCCATACACACTTATTTTTTTTAAAAGTCATGGCATTGGTACTGTGGCACTGGTAACTTGAACAGCCCAGGCAAGGGGGAGTGGAACCATGCAGAGAGAGCCCTCTAGCCTTATGGTGCCAACCAGTCAAACAGCAGTGGCACCCACTTATTTTTTAAAAAACACATGACATTGGTGGGACACTGGTCAGGCAAGGGGAAGTGGAGCCCAGCAGAGAGATCCCTCTGCCTCATGGTGCCAACCAAGCAGCAGGCAGCAGAAGTGTGGCACCAATTTTTTTTTTAAAAAAATCATAGCATGGTGCACTGGAAACATAACCCCTATTCCAAGCATTGCCCCTATGGCCAGGCCAGGCACCCCTCCCCCACCAAGCTGATTACTTACAGAGCAGCAGTGTAGCACACAGCGAAAATCACCAAAAAGAATGGCAAATGTCTGTGTAGCCACTTTTATTTGGCCCCTGCCAGCCAATCAAAAACCTGTCCTGTGGCTTGTCCATCACTCACCTGTCCCCTCGCATAACCCCCTCCTACCAAATATGGCACTGCATTTCATTTTCTATACTTCCCTCCTACCAAATATGGCACTAAGCTTTGTTTTTAGCTCTGAGAAGCTAGGGTCAGGTCTACCATCTGGGTCACTCCAGCCATGTGCGTAATGGCGCTAGTATTCAACAGAGGCTTCCGAAGTTCTCAAGGGACTGGCTGTAATAGGGTGGCTCCTCTGGGCTTGTATGAGTCCTATTACTATTATGAGCCTAGTGGCTATATAGCCAGGCATCAAACTTGGAGCATGCCCAGTTGAGTCTCAAAAGTCCTCTAGAGTCTAAGACTGCTTTTAAACGAGGGGCGCTGAAGCGCCTCCTGAACGCCGTGTTAAAGCAAAGCCTCTGGAAGTGACGTTCTCCCTGTTGCCGGCGGTGGCTGGAGACACAGGTCTTTGTAGCGGCACGTTCTTAATACTTCAACTTTCAGGCTTTAAGAACGCGCCGCTCCAAAGCCCTGTGTCACCAGCCGCCGCCGCCGGCAACGGGGAGAACGTCACTTCCAGCGCCTTTGTTTTAACGCGGCATTCAGGAGGCGCTTCAGAGCCCCTCATTTAAAAGCAGCCTAAGTCCTGGGTCATGCTTAGTAGAGCCCCAGAAAGCCTTCTGAGTTCTAAGTCCACAGACATGCTCAGTAAGGTCAGTTGGAACTGAACATGCTCAAGGCATATAAAGGGCCTGAGCCCAGTCTGCTAAGGGTGGCCATAGGAGAAGGAACTTACTGCTTCAGCTCCCTTCTCTTCATCGCTGGAGTTTCTCCAATGAGACCCCCTGGACCCTCGTCTGCAGAACCTGTTTGACAGAACAGCTCAGGTGGGATCTGTCTATTTTAGGCCACCAGGACTATCAAAGAACCCTGAGGGTTTCAGACTTTGCAAGGCTGAACCCCACAACTAAGGAACTGGTCTGAGGACCCTAAAGGGTATAAAACCCATATGCTAGTACACTATTGGAGGTGTAGGCCTTGGCTATAAGGGGAGGTTGGAGGCCAAGGGTGGGATCCCTACACTGGTACCCCACATAATGTAAACCCCTTCTTAGGGGGATACAGCCCAACTGACGGCTGACTAGGCATGGCAGTAGGGTTTTGCTAATTCCCCCAAAGATACCCCAGCACCCCGCGTGGCCCTGGAAGACCCCCTGCTACACCGGCCTTGGTCCTTGGAACATTGGATCTGAGAAATTCGGAACCAGGGTCTGGAATCCCCGTGAATTCTGAAGTTTTACAAGAACTGAGTTTCAGCACTAGTACTATTTGGGTACAAATCAGGCACATTCTAGTCTACTCAAACATGTGAGTATTACCCTCAGGTAGCAAATTCACTACCTGTTTTAGCTCTAGTGGGCCTCTCTTTTTTCCTCCCATTCCCACTAAAGGATTTGCACTGCTAATGTTATTATTTATTTATTTATTTATTTATTAATTTTATTTACAGTATTTGTATCCCGCTCTTTCCCACCGCAGGCAGCCCAGAGCGGTTAACAACATAGTATAAATATAATATAAAAACAATTGAAAACACTATAAAACATAATTAATCATAAAACACAAACAACCCCCCTTCACCCTCCCCAACCCCACCCAGCCCTACCCTTCACCCTCACCAAATGCCTGACGGAACAGCCAGGTTTTGCAGTTCCTGCGGAAGGCCAGAAGGTACGGGTCCTGACGTGTCCCCACCGGGAAGGAATTCCAGAGGCGCGGCGTGACCACCGAGAACGCCCTATTCTGCGTGGCCCACCGGGAAACCATGCTTGGCCTGGGCACCTGGACAATTGCTGTGGTTGTTTTAACTAGAACCTGTTCTGTTTGTAGGAAATAGGCATATTCAAGGTCAGGATTCTGGTCACTTTCAACTTGGGTCATTTACTAGCATCATCTGCAGTCTGAGGTGCCACTATAAGAGGAGATAGGTGTATTCAAGTTCAAGATTCCAGTCACTTTCAGTCTAGGACACTAACTTATTAGCATCATCTATAGTTTCAAGTGCCATTATAAGATTTTTTTTTAATATTGTCTATTGTGAATGTTCTTCCAGACAAACTGATCTAGAACAGTACCCATGACAATGTCCATGTGCTTTTAATTTTCTTTCAGCTTACACAATCTAATCATGAGTGTGCAGTGTGGTCAGCACTTCACTTGTCCCCACCCCAGCCTGTCCTTTAGCTATGATTCCCATCAGTCTTGGGAAATAAAAACAACTTGTTTACTCATGGTGCATAGCCCTGTCACCTTGCTCTCCAGGAGGGTGTGGCTGCGGAATGGGAGGAGAGGGGGATCACCTTGTGTCACTAATAAATTTGTCCTGCTACTGTGATTTTCCAACACTATTGGAAGTGAAAAATGACTGCCGTGCTCCTTCTGATTAATATGCCATGAGAAATAACACAAAGACAAACCAACAAGACTGGGTTGTTCTTTCTTTTCTTTTTTTTTAAGTTCTAAGAGATTCAAAATTGTCAATAACTTAGACAAAAAGCAAAGCGATATAATACTTAGATAATCCCTGTAGTACTATGTAGCAAACAACAAAGCATTGCAATGGTAGAAATTCAGACTGGCAAGACTTATTTAAACATGCTGAAGTCTAATTTAATCTCACAGAAAGCAGGGTTACTCAGAGCTGTGATTCAGTGTCCTTACATTACCTCGTTCTGCCTAGAAATCAAAGCTGTCTCCAAAGAGTTAGTGATCTCATCCCTTAACCCCGTTGGCGTTGCCCCTCCGTTTCAATAGCTCCTGAAACAATCAACATGTTTACTCACGGTGCATAGCCCTGTCACCTTGATCTCCGGCTTTCCCATCGAAGAGCTAACATGCAGAGAGGAAGAAGAGTCTCTTGCTTAAGGTAATACCTATGTTCAGAGTTCAGTTCTACGCTAGACCATAGATGTACTATGTGACCTTGTCTAAGACGCTTGAAGGTAGTTTATAAGTCTACAGTCTGCCCCAAGTAAAAGGACCATGTGTAGCTGGAGGAAACAGGAGAACATTGTTACTAGAAAGGCACAGTTTTTTGCTTCTGGGAATGGATGCTAAATTTCCCATCCCTTTTCACAGAGTAAATTAACTCTCCAAAGCATTTTTCTGGCTGGCTTTGCGATATACGGAGAAGACCTCCCTAGCAGCTGTGTTCTGTTATGAGCATCTGTGCTACATCCCTGAAGGCTGTGAGATCCTGTTTCTTACATTGAATGGCCTTAAGCGCACCCAGCTGTTAATGAGTACCTGATTCATTGGGTTGGGGAAATCAAAGTCAGATGTAGTACTGCCACCTCTCTCCCTTCCATACTATAGGACACAGTAACTTTTTTTGCCTTAACCCCAACAGTCCAATGGGCAACATGGCTTGGGATGGACCTTGGCATGTTTATGTTCTGTAAACTGTGAGTGATGACAATACTCCCCTAACTTGCATGGGGGTTGTGATGATTAGTTATCATCTAATACCTCATTGGCTGAGGTAGAGAGATTAAGGGGTTTAGACACAATCACATCCTCTGTTAAATAAGTCTGGAAATCTCAACCATGAATGGTTGTCAGGAGCTGAAGGACTGCACTGATGGAGGCTAACAGCTACCTAGAACAGAATGGTAAATTTATCACCTGCGGTTAATATCCACTAGTGATGGAACTCCAGAGCAAATTTTGGATTCATTTTTTTCAGATTCAGTTCTCTGAGAATTTCTGCTTTGGATTTGATTTTGGATTCTTTTTTTTTTTTTTGCATTGATTTCCCCCATTTCCTCCGGTTTCTTTGCATTGAACCCAAACAAAAAATCAATGACTAAACCTCGAAGGGGCAGGGGTAGGACAGGGGTGTACTTACCATCCAGGGGGTCCCCCCCCCCGCAGTGCTCCATGCCATTGTTGGGTCTTCAGTTTAAAAGAACCTCCCTCCTCCTCACAGCTGGAGCATGCTCAGAGCGCTGCTTGGCTCTGCATACCCTTTTTAAAATGGCCTTTTTAAAGATGCCCTTTTTAAAGATGACGGCCGCACGGCTGAGCAGCTCTTCACTATGGGTAGCCCCATGTAGAGTGTGTCAAAATAGTCCAATCTAGAGGTGATGAAAGCATAGATGACAGTGGCCAGCAGGTCGGAGTCTGAGACATAGGGCTGAAGCAGCTGCACCAGTTGTAATGGCAAAATGCATTCCTCGCTACAGCCCCCACCTGGACATCCAGATGGAGCTGGGAATCAAGGAGCAATCCCAGACTGTGAACCAGGCAGAGGGCAAACCCTATCTATGATGAGGGATGCCAACCCTGCTGCCTTCCCCACTAACTTCACCTCCATCTTGTCAGGATTCAACTTCACTCAGTTAGCCCTCATCCAGTCCCCCATAGTCACCAAACACTGAGTAAGCACTGAGACTGCCGGGTCTGGGTTGCATGAAAAAGAGAGGTAAGGTTCGGTAATGACACCACACCCCAAACCTATTTATGACCTCGCCAAGTGACTGTATATACACATTGAACAAGAGAGGGGACAAGAGGGAACCTTGCGGGACTCAACACAAGAGGTCCCAGGGCAATGAAAATAATTCCCAAGCACCACTCGTTAAGTTCTTCTGGCCAGAGAAGAGCGGAACCATTTGAGAACAATCACGCCCTCTCCGGCTTGGTCCTGCAAGCGAGTCATCAACATCTCATCGTCAATGGTATAAAATGTTCTTATGTTTTATGTTGTGAGCTGCCCTGAGCTGCTGAAGTGCAGGAGGGTGTGGGATAAAAATCTTGGTATAAAATAAAATAAAATGCAGCCAACAGGTCTAACAGAATCAGCAGGGTCGAACGACCCTGATCCAATTCATGGTGAAGGTCGTCAACCAAAGCCACAAGCGCAGTCTCAGTGCCATAACCTGGATGGAAGTCTAACTGCGAGGGATCTAGAAACCTGATACCGTCCAGATGCTCCTGTAGCTGCTGAGCCACAACCCATTCAATAACCTTCCCTAAAAAGGGGAGGTTAAAGACAGGTCGATAGCTGGCAAGGGAGTCAATGTCAAGTGATGGGCTTTGGAGCAAAGACTGCACCCCCAGCTCTTTAAGGCAGTTTGGTACTCTGACCGCCCAAACTGAGGTATTGACTATCCCAGCCAGCAACCGCCCCAATGTCTCCTGTCTGGCTTTAACCAGCCAGGATGGGCACGGGTCAAGTTCACAAGAGGTGGCTCTAACCGCCCCAAGAACATCTCCCGCATGGGCAGACAACACCCACTGAAACTGATCCTATAATATCCGACAAGACGGGGCTTCGATAACCTCAGGTTCTCCTAATGTAATAAGTGTGGTGTCAAAATCATGATGAATATGAGCAATTTTATCTGCAAAGTAATCCACAAACATGTCACAGTGGGCACTGGCAAATTCCAGTTCCAGGTGGAGGGAGGCCGGACCGACCAGCCTCCTCACCACCCAGAAATGTTCCGCTGGACAAGACTTCACAGACACTATGAGACCAGCAAAGAACTCCTTCTTTGCTGCCCGCACAGCCACGGCATAGGCTTGTAAACTGGCTCTATGACGCAACCTGTCAGCTTCAGTGTGAGAACATCACCATCATCGCTCCAGTCACCATCCTTCTTGATTCACCAACCACAGCTCCTCAGAAAACCAAGAAGATTTGCAGTGCTGACACTTAGGAAGCAGATACCTGGGAGCCGTCCAATCTATGGCCTCAGTCAGCAGAGTGTTCCAAAAAGCAACAAGGTCATCAATAGGATGGTTGTCAAGATCAGGGGTTGTCTCTCACAGAGCATTCCGGAACCATTGTGGTTTCCTCAGTCTCCAGGGGTGAACCATCTGAACTGGTTCCAAACCTCTCCGGGGCCAGACATTCCCTGAGACACAGGTCTGTAGGAGGTAATGGTCCATCCATGACAAGGGAATAACTAATATCTCCCTCACTAAAGAATCCCGCACCTCAAGGCCAGTGCAAAATAGAAGGTCCAGGGTATGCCCCCCATCATGTGTCAGGTTGGTAACCATCTGAGACAGGCTCATAGTTGCCATGGCGGACCGTAATACCACCTCTGACACAAGTTCTGCTAGCGTATGTAGGGAGGCTGCTGTACAAGCAGGTGCACAGTATACTAGCGGCACTCCCAATGAACCCTTTAATTGCTGAAGGGCACACATGTAATGGATACAGAATTAAGCAGTTGCCATCTTGATAGTATATCTTGATTTAGAGAGTGCTAGATGGTAATGGGCGAGCACACACTACAGAAGAAAACATGTAAGACCTGATTCTCTGTTGAGTAGCATCTTACTCCATGACGGAGTTGAAACGAGAACCCCCTAAAACAGGCAAACCCACTGAAATTTCAGTACTCAACCTGACCTGATCATGGTGGGCTAATCAGTACCCAATTTGGTTCTTTTTGGGCTACCAAAATTATAAAAATCCCAAGTTTTAGCCTCATTTTGTGACTTCTGGTAACAATTTTCTAACTACCAATACTATTCTTTTTTTATTTTTTTTCCTGTTCATCCCGATTTACCGATTGATCACCAGTAAATTGTTAACTTGGTAATGGCATTTTCAGGTAATCACGTACCCAATCAGGATCTAATATGGTCTGTTAAATTGTGGGTATTACCCACAGGTAGCAAATGAGCTACCCATTTCAGCTCTACTCCACAAGTAGTTTCATTGACTTCAGTAAATTCCAGTGAGAAATAAGTAGGACTGAAGTGAATGGTAAAAAAATTTATTTGTGATTTTTTTCCAAATTTCTGAGGTCCAAGTGTTCAGGCTTGGTACTTGGTAAAATAAAACTGAGTGCTGAGTATTTTCCAAGTACCAAGTAACCTTATATAAGTGCAGGAAAAGCCCCATATGTTGCTCATTCTAAGATTCTAAGATTTTTGAACTACCGGGCCAAATCCTTGGTTACTTGGTACTTAGTTGAATTCTTGAATACTCAAATACTTGAATACTCGGTACTTAGATGAATACTGAGATACTTAGAAAAAACAGAATAATTTTGAATACTGAGTTTCAGCACTAGAAATAAGGTATAACATAGTGTGGCGAGAACTATAAGTACCTAATCATATAACATTACACTTAGGCCACATTTACACCTGATGGCGGTGACTCCTGTGAGACAAAGACACGGTGGGGGAGGAGTCAGATGCCCAAAGTACTGCCGGTGTGACCAGGGTCCTGCTGCCACTTCATTTATGAATAACAGGACTGGATTTTGAGCCCTATCATTTGCAAGTGAAGTAGCAGCAGAATCCTGGTCGCATCAGCAGTACTTCTGGCATACAGCTCCTCCCCCTACCACTTCTTTGCCTTGCAGGAATCACTGCCATCAGGTGCAAATGCAGTCTAAATTTCCAAAGTAACAATAGTCTGGCAAAGAAGAATCGGTTAAATTAGGACTGCACTGAACAGATTATCTAAGTACTTGGATTGAGCTCCAGAGTTCTAAGTACTAGCACAAAGCTCTTGGCTGGCACTCAGAAAGAACTTTTTCCAAGTACCTGTGATTTGTAACTCTGGACTGAACTTTAGAACTTAAAAAGACTTTAATAAAAGTCATATTTAGGAAAAGTGCAATAGCTAAGCTTTCCTTTCTGTAAAGAAGTGATGGACAGATTGTAAAAACAGTGTTAGCGGGTTGAAGGGCAAAATGACCAATTTCTTTTCGGGTCATGGTAAGTGACCCAAAAAATCAATAACTCAGCTCTGGTGTTCACTGTCTTGTTTTCTTATTGTCAAGAACCCTTGTTACCCCAGAGAAACAAATTTTCTATTGTCCAGGGAGCTGAAACATTCTTACAAATAACTTACAAAGAGCCCCTTTTCCTGCCCAGCATGTATCTCAACCATTAATTTTGCATGCAAGGGGTTAGTTGTCCTTGCATGCAAATTAGTGCTGACTCTAGTCCCTTGCATGCAAAGTAATGGTTAAGATACATGCTGAGTTGCTCCTTCTTGCATATGTTTGTGTTATTGTTTTATAATAAGAAAAAAAAACTTCAACAAAATATAGATATTATTTTAAAAAAAATATTGCCCTGGATGAAGATCATGTGGGTTTGCAATATGATGTGAAACCAGGGTCATGAACAGAGGAGTATCTCGTATTCAGTTCTCTGGAAAACTATGAAAACATACAGCCTGTTTCCAGTACAGAACATTATCCTGGCCGTTGGACATCACGTTGTAACATTGCTAACATCATCTTCTCCAATACACTTGAGATGTTAGAGATTATAATTAAAGTTGTGGGAGTCTTAAAAAATGGCCAATGCAATTTGTATTTTTTTAAAAAACCAAACCGCCCCCCTCTCTTAGTTCACCAAGCTTGTGGGCCTAATTAGAGATTAATTAAAGTTACTCGTGACTCTAAAATATGCTTGCTTGGCTGGATTCCAGCTCAGTGGACCTATTTTAAAGTGACAGGTATAAAAAAACCCGATTACTCTTTCATTCCATTTTTATCTCTCAGAAGTCAGAGGAGGTTTCCCCATTTGCAAATGTGTTTATTTCAAATCAAAATAATTGCCTTCCTTTGCCCTCAGCCTCACATCCTGGAAATTCCCACCTCTTGGCTTTTGCAAACTGATTTCTTTGGAGAAAATATTCGAATGGGCAATTCTCCCCCCACCTCATCCACCCCCCTCCACCCACCCCAGGTTGTCTTCCACCACAGCTAATGTAGGGCGGGAGGGATTTTGAAATGCACCTATCTGAAAAGAGCAGAAATAAATATCGGTAGCAAATACTGAGTGAGGCTGCCTTCTCACAAGTCTTTCTCCCTGCCTCCTTACTTTCTTTTGAGACAGTATTTCTGAGGTCCCCAGGGTAGAGATGACGCCATGGCCTCTAGACTAGAGCTGAAATTAGTACACCCAAAAATAGCTATATCCATCTAATTTGTGGTACCTCAATCGACTAAAAAATATTGGACACTAATCGGTATTATAATTATTATTAACAAACATTTATATAGCACCAACAGTGTACCTGGCACGTTACAAAGTAATACAATAGACACGGTCCCTGCCCCTAGGGCTTACAATCTGAGAGACAGGAGCTGGGGGAGAGACTTAGGAAGGGGAACAGAGGGAGAGACAAGGGGTCTAACATTCATGAAGATGCGAGGTCTCAAGTGCACGTACTTGGCTTGGTTACGATGAGAATGACAGCAGGCAGGTCCATGTTGCAAGGATAAGGGTAAACCGATCGTAGGTATAGGAATAGTGGCTCAGCAGGATAAAGAGTCAGACAGAGCAGAGCGAAAGAGGTGAGTTTTAAGGAGAGATTTGAAGGTATGAAGGGAGGGGGCAAGGCGGATGTGGACAGGGAGGGAGTTCCAGGCATGGGGGGCAGCAAGTGAGAAGGGACGAAGGCGCTTAGGGGAGCAGGGAAGGCGTGGAAGGGTGAGAGAAGGGACAGAGGAGGAGCGAAGTGCACGGGCTGGAGTATGGAGGGCGATAAGTGCAGAGAGGTAGGGGGGAGCAAGGTTGTGAAGAGCTTTATAGGTGAAGACTAGGAGCTTGTGCAGGATTCGTTCAGGAAGGGGAAGCCAGTGAAGCGAAGAGAGGAGGGGCTGCACATGGTCGAAGCGACTGGCGAGGTAGATGACCCTGGCAGCAGAGTTTTGGACAGAGATGAGGGGAGAAAGGTGAGACCGGGGAAGGCCAGTGAGAAGGAGGTTACAGTAATCGAGGCGAGAGATGACCAGAGCATGAACAAGAGTTTTGGCAGACGAGACAGAGAGAAAAGGGCGAATCTTAGCAATGTTATGGAGGGAGAAGCGACAGGATTTAGCAACAGAGTCAATGTAGGGTTTAAAAGAAAGGGCTGAGTCAAAGATGAAGCCTAGGCTACGGGCTTGGGGGACAGGCAGGATGGTGACTCCATCAATAGTTATTGACAGTGAGGAAGGAGAGGAAGGATGAGGGGGGAAGATAAGGAGTTCAGTTTTAGCCATGTTGAGTTTGAGTTGACGTTGAGACATCCAGGTAGAGATGTCAGAGAGACAGTTGATGAGACGAGCTTGAACAGAGGGAGAGAGAGAGGGAGTAGAGAGATAGAGTTGAGTGTCATCAGCATAGAGGTGGTATTGGAAGCCATGGGAGGCAATGAGTTTGCCTAAGGATGAGGTATAGATCGAGAAGAGGAGAGGGCCAAGAACAGAGCCTTAAACGGTACCCATTTATGACCTGATTTGAGTACTTGATGTCCCAAAACATCAGCTTCCAATCCTGATTTTTTGTTTTTCCATCCCCTATTTTTCACATTTTCATCCCGATTTACTGATCAGTAACTAGAAAATCCAAAGATTGGTTCCAGAAATTACCAATTTTTCAGGAATTCGGGTACCCAATCGGTGATCAAACACCCATCAAATACCCAGCATGGTACTAAAAAATGTAGGTATTAATTCCATCTCCAGGTACCAAGTTTGATACCTGTTTTAGCTCTGCTCCAGACAGCTGCTTTAGTGCTGGGTTCCAGGAGCAGCAACTAAGCCACTCCCCCTACACATACAATTGATTGCTGTATCACACCTTTTGGATGTGCTTCTGCCTGTCTCTGTGTTTGGATCTGATTCTGACTCTTTGGGCCGGATCTTGCCTTCTGCTTCCTCTTGAAGGCCAATCTTCTCAGCCCTGCCCACGACCTAGGTTGGGCCCTTGCACCTACTTTTAAACATTCCCATGTTCTCTCCTCCACTTTCAAAGTTGTCGTGGCCACTACTAGGTATCCCATAGTACTGCACAGCTCTCTACTCTATGGAACAGACATGGTTGGCTAGATCCCAAACCCTGCGTGCCATGCAAATAGCAAACATGCATCTCATGTGCAACCCCCACGCGGATTGAACGACTGCACCTGTGTAATCAGGACTATGTCCCCCACACAAATTGCGTGCAAGTAACATGCGCACACGTTGTGTGGACATAACACCCATGTGTAGGGGTTTGAGACTGAGATAACTGACAGCAGGATTAAATGTTCACATGTTGCCAAAAATGCATGTGAGGGAGTTAACATGGTTTTTAAATCTAGGTGTTTTGAGTTACAAGGTGAGTTTTGAGGTGTTTTTTTTTCTTACTAGATGCACATTACACCTGCTGTATCTTATGACCTAGCCATAAAGGGGTGAAAATCTCCCCCCCCCCCCAAATTAGCATCTCATGTGAATGCAGCCTCATTTGACAACTCTGGTATCTTTGTTTTGTTTTGAACAAAGAGGCTATGATGTGTGATTTGCTTCTTGTTTCAATCTCGCATATGAACATTTGTTCTGGATATAGCTCACTTTGGGATTTTGTTTTGGTTAGTCAATTGTTTCCAGTATTTTGTTCATATAAATATTGCTATTTAGTGCAATTTAATGCTTTAGAACTAGTATCTGATGTTCTGGTACTACATAGTATTAAATAGCAGTACCAAAATAAACAAAATTTAAAAACGGATAAACTGCCACCCCCCAGACTCCAGTTACCTTCAGGGTTCACATAGTCTGGGATATATGTCCCCCAGGTTGTTACAATCTTACTGATTCTCAAGGGCACCCCCTTTTCCTGATTCCCCTTACCTGGCATTTTCCCCTTATGTGGGGAGAAACCCTTGGAGTAACTCAGGGGTGCTTATCTTGGCTAGAAGCTGCCCTGGCCAGGAGAGATTCTCCCCCCACCCTCTGTAATCTAGTTCCCTGTAATTAAGTTAAGCACTTGTGCCTGCAACTTCTCAACCTCGTCAATGTACTCTTGTCTCCTCTCCCTTCTCTCCCCCACCCTTGTCTCTTAGATTGTAAGCCCTCTGGGGGCAGGGACCTGTCTGTAACTATTGCTTGTACAGGACTGAACTAAACAACCCAAATTGCAAAGCTGGAGAATCGATCAAAGGTCAGACAGACAGTGTTCATTCCTCGACTCGTTTATTTTGGGACAGATTGATCGGAGTCGGCGGGTTTACTCGTTTCAACTCTCCTCCTCCTAAGTAATTAATTTCACTACAGTTGCTTTCCACTGATTTGGGCATAATCAGGTCCTTGTTTTATGGCCATCTGGGTTTAATGCACCCAGCAGAATTTTCTTGTATGTAGTTTTTTTCCACTTCTTGTCAGAGATTTCTCTCTTTCTGTTGTAACAGCAACAGCAAGCCAGTTGACACCATCTTTCCCCACCCCCCACACCTTCTGTGCCATTTAAATTGAAGATTGAATTTAATAACCCAATTTAATACCCTCCCTGAACTCATAGTGCAAGACTTGCTAATAATGGCACATTTGCCTATTTAATGTGCTCTAGAAGGCTTTTTTAATAGACTGTTTTCCTGTTGACGAGGATATTGGGTTTCCTTTTGCTAAAATATTAGATCATTTGTGTTCCCTGCCCCCATCTGTGATTAAAAAAAAATAATCTTCAAGTTAGATGGTATTCTAAAATTCAGATCATTTTCTGAGATTTGATTCTTTTTAAAAGAAAGATGCTCAAAGCTGGTTGCAATGGGTATCTGGGTCTTTTCATAGCGTCATTGTGACACCATTTTCCACATTACCATGCATAATGGACATTTGTGCCTTTAGGTATTTCAGAAAGGAAAGTTATTCAATTTGCAAAGTTACTGGCTGTACATATGCACTGTCCATACTAGAAAGTTAGATTTTCTTTTGCAAAGTAACCGACTGAACAACCACTTTTCATGCCAGTGAGACAGATTTTAATACCTAAAAGGGAGATTTTACAGAACAGCAAAAGAAGAACTTTCCATAATGGAGTTGTTGCAATAGATTGTAGCGGCTCTACAATCTCCAAAGCATATTATGATTTAACATGAATATAGCACTTTCAGCTATCAAAGTGCTTTACAATTCTTATCTAAAAGCCATCCTCACAACTACCCTGTGAGTAGATCTGAAATCAGCACCAGATTTATTTCCTGTGGATAATGCCCGTAGTTTCAAGTGCAGTGCTGGGTAACCATCGGGCTACTGAGTACCTGATTACCCAGAAATATTGTTTTTTACTATTATGAATGTACCAATTTACCTGCTTACCAACTGGTAAATCAGTAAATCGGTATGGGAATACAGCCAAAATTGGGATGGTAACTCAAAAATCGGTCCCAGAAGTCAGTATTCTAGGACCAGTAAATTGGGACTCTGGGTACTAACCAGATACCATTTATTTATTTATTTATTTATTTATTTATTTTTCCTTCCATTTATATGCCACCCCCTCCTGCACAAGCATCTCAGAGTGGCTAACAGCTTTTAAAAACACATACAATTTTAAAAAGTCAACATTTAACCCTATATTAAAATAACCCAACAATAAACCCCCACCCTAACACAACCCGTGCATCCCATCTCCCTCGGCAAAGACCTGGCGGAACATCCCGGTCTAACACTGTCTACGGAAAGATGGGAGGTCTACGGCCAGGGGGACCTCCACTGGGAGGGAGTTCCACAGCAGTGGAGCCACCACCAGGAATACCTTCCTCATGGTTGACACCCAGGAAACCCGGGGCACCTCAAGGAGGGTGCCCCCAGCCAACTGCAGAGGCTGATCCAGAATCTGGAGGTAGTCCTGCAGATAGTGGGGTACAGGCTGTTTAGGGATTTAAAGGTAAAAAAGAACACCTGAATTGGGCCCAGGAAGACTATTGACAGCCAGTGCAAAGAGCGGAGCACTAGAGTAATGTGCTCACGATGACTTGTTCCCTTAAGGAGATGAGTCACTGCATTCTGCACCAGCTGCACTCTCTGGACCATCACCAGGGGTAGCCGCACATAGAGCGGATTATAGTAGTCTAATCTTGAGGTAATAAAAGCATGGATGTTCGTAGCAAGGTCCGAGTCCGAGACACATGGTCTAAGACGATGTACCAGATGTAATTGTCAGAATGTACCCTTTGCCACAGCTGCCACCTGGACATCCAGGTGGAGTTGTGGATCAAGGAGCACCCCCAGACTATAGACCTGAAATACCAGGGGAGGATGGACAGACCCCATCAATAATGGGGGCCATCACACACCCCACACTTTCCCTACTACCATCACCTCCGTCTTGTCGGGATTTAACTTCAAGCAACTTGCCCTCATCCAGTCCCCCACAGCTGACAAACACCAGGTAAGCACCGAGACTGATGAGCTTGCGTCTGATGAAAAAGACAGATATAACTGGATGTCATCAGCATATTGATGATACTTTACACCAAACTCTCTAACGACCTCCCCCAAGGGCTGCATATACGCATTGAACATTAGACGGGATAAGATAGAACCTTGCAGAACTCCACATGTGAGGGCCCAAGGAGAAGATAAATAATCACCCAGCACCACACGCTAAGTTCTCCCAGTCAGGAAGGAACGGCACCATTCAAGAACAGTCCTGCCCACTCCTACCCAGTCCCGCAACCGAGTCAACAACAACTCATGATCAACGGTATCGAATGCAGTCAAGAGACCTAATAGAATCAACAGGGTCAAACGACCCTGGTCCAAATCTCAGGAGAAGTCATCGACCAAGGCTACAAGCACATTCTCCGTGCCATAACCGGGACGAAAGTCAGACTGCGAGTTGTCCAGTAAACTGATCCAGTCCAGATGCTCCTGAAGCTGCCAAGTCACCACCACTGCTAATTAGTACCCAACAGTGGTGGATTGAGTTGAGTACTGCAAATTCAATAGGTACCACTTTTGTGGATACTCATTTGAGGTCTGCCTATGAGATAGGTCATTATTCTTCACATTTTGCAGATGGGGAACTGAGGCTGACAAATGGTGATTTACCCAAGAACACCAAGTGAGTTCATGGCTAAATTAAATTAGAACTCCCGTCTCCCAGGTCCAATTTCAACGGCTTATACATTAGGCTATTCTAACTCTCAGTGTGCAACATTCTCATGATAGATACAACTGGTGTATTCTGTAGATACAACTGGTGTATTCTGTATGAAGGTGTCGCCATAACTGTTACGGGGAATTACAATACTTGATACGAGATCTCAGTCACATTTGCTGATAGCTTTTATGAACACATAATAATGGAAAGAATCTTTCTACATTTCACTTTGAAACATTATAGGCTAAGCTCTGATCTCAGTTACACTGCTGTAAATCCGGAGTGATTCATTTGGCGTTAAAGAGCAGAGGGCTTTTACCTAAACTGTGAAACTCCTTCCTGGTGGAGGTTTGCCTGGCCCTGGACCGCCCCTCTTTCTGATGACATTGTAAGACCTGGCTGTTCCGCCGGGCCTTTGGTGAGGGAGATGGGTTTGGGTGGGAGGTTCGGGGCGTATGTGGGGAATACTTTTTGCTTTTTGTTTTTAGCTTTACTATTGGTTGTTTTAAATGTGTTTATGCTGTTGTATTTTAAAATGTAAGCCGCCCTGAGCTGCGAAGGCAGGAGGGGGAAGCATAAAATTAAAATAAATAAATACATGTTCGCAGAAGAGAACATTATTTTTTCACTTTATTTGAAAATCTTGACAAGGTATTTTGACCTTGAGATTGTAGAATTGCACGGACACGTTGCATGGCACTGGGTCTCAAACTATTTAGATCAAGGGCACAGAAATATCTGGCTCATGGAACAACTATGGATCAGGGCTGCTTTTATTTGGCCGCTTTCCACTTCCTGGATCAGGGCTAAGGACCAATCCGCCCCAAACCAGAAGCACGGAAGGAGTACACTTTGGGGAAAGAAGAGAAGAGAAGGGCATAACCTTGAGGACCAGGGGTGGATCCACTGGTTTCTACAGTCTGGAGCTGTCCCCTCCCTTATCCCATTCTGACCACAATCCTTGGGCGCCCACCTCCCACTTCACGCCCTTCAGCTGATCACTGGGAAGATGCATATTACAAAGCCCTCTTTGTATTAATTATTATTTATTAGTATAGTAGTAGTATTAATATAGCCAAGCAATGTACCTGCCACTGTACAATACACAGTCAGAGACAGGTTCCCTACTCCTTAGGTGCGTACAATCTGAGAGACAAGGGAGGAGGATATGAGGAAGAGGTAAACCTCAGGAAAGACAAGAGTGCATCCATGAGATTGAGAAATTGCAGACTCACGTGCTTCACTTATTTACAAGGAATTAGGTTTTGAGTGAGGGGGAAAGGATGCAGTATCATTCATGACAAGGTGTGGAAGCCCTGATGGAAGAGGTGGGTTTTCAGGAGGCATTGGAAAGTTGGAAGGGAGGGAGCAGAGTGACTGTATCCAGGGAGGGAGTTCCCAGCATGAGTGGCAGCAAGCAAGAAGGGGCAAAGACGTTTAGAGGAGCAAGGGGTTATCGAGCAGGCGAGAGTGGGGGCAGAGGAGGAGTGAAGCTCCCAGGCAGGAGCGTGGCGGGATATAAGAGCGGAGAGATATGGGGGAGCAAGGCCATGAAGACCCTTTAAGGTGAAGACCAGGAGCTTGTGCTGAATGTGTACACATAGAGGGAGCCAGTGAGGGCAGAGAGGAGAGGCTGTACATAGTCAAGGCAAGAGGCAAGGTGGATGGTTTTGCCTGCAGTGTTGAATGGAGATGGGGGTGGGGGTGGGGACCAGTTCAAAGCAAGGGAGGCCAGTAAGGAGGAAGCTGCAGTAGTCAAGGCGAGAGATGACTAGAGCATGGACTAGGGTTTTTGCAGCGGTAAGAGTGAGGCAAGGCCGTATTTTAGCAATATTGTACAGAGCAAAGCAACAGGATTTACAACAGCCTGGATCTGAGACTTAAAGGAAAGGGAGGAGTCGAAGATGAATCCCAGGCTACGGGCCTGACGGACTGGCTGGATGGTGACTCCCTCAATGGAAATTGACAGGGAAGTAGGAGTAGCTGTGGAATTTTGCCAGCCAGCTGAGGACCACTTACCATAGACATCTCGGTTACAGTTTAGGATCCATTGTTCTATAGGATCTCAGGCCTGCTTCAAAAAAGACCTCAACACTTTTCCAAATTTTTAACAAATTTGTTTTTAAACACGTAATAAGTTGGAACTACTCGGCTAGAACCTAAGATGGCCTAGTCAGCTTAGCTGTATTAAAGTCAATGATGCTCTAAGTATTTTCTCTAGCTCAGGATATGCCTTGACAGTTTTATGACATGGTGATATGTGCAGTGAAACATTTTAGGTAGACATTTTGTTGTTGCTGAGAAAGGACAAAGATTACATATATTGTAAATGGTAGACATTCACTATGGGGCCCATTCCTGAGAAAGTACCTGCCACTTCCACTGTAATTTCAGCTGCGGTGATCAAAATGCAGCCATCACGGCCACTGCAGTGAATAGTAAGAATCAAATGCTGATACCTAGGCTAATTTCAGACGTGACGGGCCCAAGGCCTGCCACGCTGAACCACGGACCGGGATCTGTCCTGGTCAGGAATCAGGCAAGCCATTCTTTAGACGTGCTGGCCTGATTCCTACCGGGGATTGGGGAGGGGGCGGGGTTGCGTGACGCGACGTGCAGCTGAACAGCCCCCCCCATGTTCCCCTGGCCGGCCGGCCTCTGGGAGACGGGCAGGAGCAGTGGCCAATCCGGCTGCTGCGCCCAATCCCATCCCGCAGTCTGGGTCACGATCTGGGATGAGCCAAGGTAACAGACGTTACTTTTGGCCCATCCCGGATCATGGCCAACCTACCCACGGTTCTGGACCTCCAGTCAAGCGGAGGTCCAGAACCATGGGTAGATTTGATCCCTGCCAGGAATTCACCAAGGGGAACATCTGGCGGGCATCAATCAGATGTTACAGCGATCACGGCCACCACAGGGGATTCACTGTGGTTGACCATGATCTTGTAACGTCTGAAAATACCCCTAGGTAGAACTGAAAAAAGTAAATGCAAAAAATGATTGTACCCATCAAATTTCTGTTACCCAAATTGACTCAAAATATCAGGTACTAGTCGGTATCCGATTGTGACCCGATTCGGATATCCAGTGTTCCACAATGTCCCGGAACGTGAACTTTCATCCTAATCTTTCAGTTTTCCATTCCAGTTTTTCCATCCTGATTTACTAATCGGTAACTGGAATTAATGGATATTTTATTTTATATTTTAATTTTGGGGGTAATTATGGGAACTGTACAACTTGAAAACTGAAATGCTATTAAAAATGCAGCTATTTCCTGCGTCTACTAGATTCAGCTCGAGTTCTAGGCTACTTAGTTTTAAAGGAGACCTTTGGAAGCCACTATGGAGATATGAACCAGTATGGAGATATATCATCATTAGGGCTAAGAATTGGTCACGGTCATGACAAAAGTCATGTTTTTAGTGACTTTTGCCTCCCTCCATGTCAATTTCAATTTAATTTATTGTGGCACCAGCTTCTGCCATGTTCAAAGGAATACAGCACAAACAAACAATAAGTAATTAAATTACACATACCCAAATGGGAAATATCCAGATATGTTAGCATTAAAAATAAGATCACATTTTATCATCCATAAATCAACCTCCAATGAATCAACACAGGAAAGCCAGGGTTGATTAATTCAACCCATAAAGATTTAACCATACATTTAACAAACCCAGCAAGAAATATTACTGCGTTCATAATCCCCAAGGAGATATAGGCCATACATTTAACTATTCCAACTCGTATTATAACATATAACATCGATAATTATAAATGATAAAATGCTAGAAGCCGTAAGGCAGAAGTTTGGCTTTCGCTACTACTGTAGCAACAAATAAGAAACGAGCGGACAGTAAATTCCTCACACAAAAATATTACAATTAACCTACTGTAATATTACAATTAACCTATGCAGTAGGCCATCTAAATAAATGGCCAAACTGAAGAGCAGATCCGGCTAGAACCTGATGAGAAAAGCATGCACAATGGTGCTAAGAAGATCTACAGTGTCTCCCTGGAGCTCCAAACCCCTCCCTGACTTTGGAGATGTGGTTGCATGGCAAGAAGCCAGCAAGAATAGCATGCTTGACGTCACCGGGTAAAGCCACTGCCTCTCCCTGGAGCTCCAAACCCCTACTCAGTGTTGTTTCTTGTGGAGGGCGAAGCTTCGGACATGGACAAGAGGAGGAGGAGGAGGAACCAGAGGGACCATGGGGGAGACGGCCCTACCACAGAGGGGGGCAATGGGGGCTCTGGGAGACCCAGGACTTCATCCGCATCTGGGGGACCCTGGAGCGTTAACTGGAGATCGCGCTCAATCAGCGCAATGAACATGGGTTCCAGGAGATCATGTGGGAAATGGAGGCAGCGGGGCATCACAGGACCATGGCACAGTGCTGGTCGAAGGCCAAGGAACTCAGAAGGGGGTACAAGGCCAGTCGGGACAACAGCCGGTAGTTTGGGCACGGAGCTCAGACCGCCCCCTACTACTATTCCCTGGACCGCATACTCCACATGAAGGGCTCAATAGTATCTCCATACCTCATGGGGAGCACCGTGGTCCAGGGCAGGGAGCGGGTCGAGGTACACCCTCGCCTCGCCACCCTCCAAGAAGACACCGGCTCCAGGGCCCCCAACCCCCAGGAGGAATGCCCAGGGACCTTGGGGACCAGCAGATGCCCCACCAGCACCAGCCCAGAGAACCCCCACCCCCTGGCAGGACAGGATGACTCTGAGGCTGGTAAACTGGTCACCCTCAGCCAGTGGTCAGTGGGGGACCCCAGCTACATGGAGGGGCCAGCCTTGGAGGGATCAGAGACAGACATCGAGGGTAAGTGAGCAGGTGGGAGGGGAGATGGACCAGGGGCAAGGGGGGGAGGGAGGCCGGGCGAGGGGGTTGGACCCATCCACCCTGTCCACCACCGGCCCCTGAACAGGGGCCCGGTGGGCTGCCCGGGCACACATAATGTCCTCCTCCACCCCTCCACCCCCATCCCCACAGGGCATGGGATGCCCCAGAACCGGAGACAGGAGGGCGAGGAGGCTGGCGGGGAACAGCCCTGGCAGCAGCTTAGTGCCCAGGTGAGGCACACTTGCAAGGAGGGGGTCCCAGGGAGGCTGGGAGGGGGACCCGGGTCACGTGGGGAGGGGTGGGGGGCCCGGGCACTGGGGAAATCAGGGGGGGTGGCTGACAGCCCAGGGGGGGCACAAACCCCCAGCTGTGTTCCCGGCTAGGGGGTGGCTGGCCAGGGCGGCTAACCACCACCGTCTGTGTACTCTACAGGGTACACAGAGTTGCCTGTGAAGATGTCCATGAACCACCCCCGGTGGTCCACGACAGCCTGCAGCTTCAGAGAGTGGTAACCATGTCTGTTAACATACTCCACGGCCTCTCTGGCGGAGGGGAGGAGGATCTCTATGTGGCGCCTATGCAGTTGGGGAACCCTCCAACCGCAAAGCCGGCCATCATGGCCTCCTGGTCTACCAGCTGGATCACTCGGTACAGGAGAACACCATCCACAGCCTCACAGACATCTAGGAGGATACAGGCAATGGTTCTCACCCTGACACCGAAGTGCTGTGAGACGGACCGGCAGGAGTCAGGCGTTGCGAGGGCCCAGACCCCGATGGCCACATGCTGAACCATGGGGATGGGGGTCCTCATGGGGGTGTGCTGTTGCTCCAGTCAGGGCATGAGCAGCTCCGCGAGCCGCAGATCAGGGCCACAGATCAGGGTCTGCTGGTTCGTCCCTGACACCCGCTGTGCCCTGAGCCGGGCCAGAGAGCACCTGCGGCCGTGGTGGGCTCTCCAGGTCCTATCAGTGCTCCAGGCCATGCCAACCAGCTGCCGGGCACCCAGGTGCACCTCTGAAGTCAGGAGGCACAGCTGATGGGTGTGCGAGCAGTACCACTTGGCACAGAGCGCTAGGTGCATCCTGCAAGAGCCCAACCAGCCTTGCTCCATGGTGACGGCTGGACCAGGTGGGGTGCAGCTGGCCCTGTTATAGCCTGGGCCACGTCTAGGTCCTTCCCCAGGTCACGACCCGGCGTCCCCCCCCGGCTGGCCTGGGTGGCTCCAGATGGGTGGGAGGGCCAGGGTGGTGGGGGCAGCCCATTGGGCGCACCTGCTGTCCCTCCCTGGGGCCTTGCGCATGGACCAGTGTGCGCCCGGGCATGCTGGTGGCAGCTGCATTCCTGGTGTCATCACCTCCCATCTCTCTGTGTTCACAACATTGTATCCTCACTGGCCTGATTAGTGTGTCGGCTGTCCTGTCTGTGTGCTTGGTTTCTGCAGCTGTGCTGGGTCCACACCCCACACCTTGCTTGTTTGCCATGCCTTGTTGCGGCCTGTGACCTTATCGCTTGGCCTTGGGGCTCCCCTGCATCCCCTCCCAGCCCTCCAGGGAATGTGGGGCCCCCTTTCTGTGGTGTCAGTCCCCCTGGCTTGCTGGACTATGGCTGACTGAGCTTCCACCATGCTCCCGGATTCCAGCCCCCATGGGCCCCCCCCCCCCCATATATGGACTTTCCGTGAGACCATGGCCCTGTGTGACCTATGGAATACCCTGGCTGTGAAATTGCTTCTGAGCTACCTGGACAGCCTTCTGGGTGCCTATGCAAGCCTGAGCTCTGTCCTTCATTACTTTGGCTATGAGGTGAGCGCCTGCGATTGCCAGCTGCATACTGAGACGCTGGGGCTGGTTTCCTTTCCCGATGGGCGCATTCCAGAGATGAGGTGCTCACATGTGGGGTGGTCTGCGGTGGAGACAGTGTCTGCTCTGTCTGTGTTCAGCCTGGCCACCAACAAGGTCTGTCTGGTGGAGGGGGGGGACCCTGCCTTGGCTGTGACCTACTTTGGCTGCGTTCACGGGGCCCGTGAGTACCAGCGATCTCGTGGGGCGGTCTATGACCAGCTGTTGGAGCTTGGTCACCTTCTGTGGCCCCCCGTTGCTGACTTCTGCATGTCTGAGCCCACCACAGCGGAGTTGGCAGCACTGTCTAGTCTGTGTGGTCCCATTCCGATGTGCAGTAGGGGTTCTCCATGCAGGATTGGTCGAGGTGTACTACCTGATCGCCCACCACATGTCCATGCTGGGGTACCACTGGGGCCTCACTTCATTCACCTGGTGGGCCACCCGGCCCCTGGTCCCCTCGTGGCTCCCTGCAGCTGGCTGTGAGTCCCCCTTTACTTTCTGGACCCCTGTTGCTGGACCCGATGTGAGCTCCCACCTCTGGCCTGCTGCTGTGGCCTGCTTCTGGCTCCCTCCTTGATATCCTGCCCATGCTGCTGTGCTGCCTGCTTCCCGGGGTTCTGCTGCCCCTGCCTGTGGCTCTGGGGGCCCCCAGACCCCACCCGTGTCTGCCTCTGCAACCGTTGTTCCCCTCCATGGATGCCTTCTCCAGTGTCTGTGATCAGCTCTCTGAAGTGCCCCTGGGTGCTGCTGACCTTCCTTGTTCACCTGAGCTCCCTCGTGTGCCCCAGCCCCCCCCCTCTTGGGTGCCTGTGTGACTTTGGAGTTCCAGGGCCCCCGGACTGCACCTCCTGGCTACCTCCCGGGTGTGTGTGTGTTTGTGCCTTTGGACTGGCTGCACAGCTCCGACTCTCCTGCCTCCCCTCCATGGCACCCTCACCGGCGCTAGGGGTCCATGTGTGCCTCCTGGACCATGTCCGGGCCAGTCCCTGTTCCATGTGGCCTCCCCCTGTGCCTTTACCCCGACCTTTCAGGTTCCCCCCATTCCGGGACTGACTGTAGCTGTGGGGGTGCCTGTGCAGGCTGTGCTGTTGTTGGGGGGTCTGACTGCCATTCCCCGTGCCCGGTCCTGCCCCTGGTCCATTCCCCCCCTTCCCTGTCCCGCTGCCCCCTTCCCCCTGTGCCCATTGTGCCGTGTGTTGTCTGTCCCTCTGTGTCCACCCTTCCCTTCCAGCGTGGGTGTGTGTGCGCCTGGGCGTGTGTTTGTGCTGTGTGTTCCACTGTGCCCTCATTGTCTCTGTGCCTCTTGTGTCTGGTACCTCAGTGGTGCCTCTCCCTCTTCCCCCACCCTTCCCATTTCCCTTGTGTGGTTGTTCCCTTTTGGCGCTTTGGCTTCATTTGCCCTCAGCCGGCCATGTCTGTGTCTCATCCCTCCTCGGCCTTGTGGGTGTTTTGATCACGGCTGGGAATCGGCATCACATCTGTTGCACTGCCCCGGACCATGTTCTGGTGGCCCGATTCCCTGCCATGGTCCCGATCCTGTCACGTCTGTTTGGGGCTCTCCTTGACCAAGGGTGGTGCTTGTTCAGTTCACCACCGCTGGGGATCCACTATGGTGAATCCGGACCGCGTAACTTCTGAAAACACCCACAGAATCCAAATTTAAACTATCCTGACCCATTTCTGAGAATTAACATTTGAAGTTGCCTTTAAACAATTTTCTTTGAAAAATTCCCTTTGGTTTTCTCTGCAGTCATTCACCCCTTTGAGTATTTTGGAATCCAGAAATTTATTTCCTTCATTATTTTATGTTTTGGTATTGAGTTATTCTTGAGTTTTTTGGTGCTGCTGCTAGATGGGGTTGTTTTGAATTTTTGAATGTAAATGTTATTGGTTCGTCCATGTGATATAATACAGGAGAAAGTCACAAAAAATACCAAATAAGAAAATACTGAATAACAAAGTAATTGAAATACCAAATTTCAATGTGCTATATTTCCAAAGTACCAAATTTCCAAGTATTTATTTTCACCGCAACCTTGAAGAAGACAGGAAACAACATTGGGTTTTAACAGGCCTCACACTTTATCGACCTTTTACAAAACCAAGGGGGAAATGTTTTTCCCGCCAAAATTGGGTTTAGCAAAGACACTACGTTGTGCCTATGAGGACGGCCTGTTGCACAAAAAGGTACCTGCCCTTTCCATGTCTAGACTAAGTAAGGTCTCCCCTTCCACCTTTTCCCCTCTCCAGCTCAAGATGCAGGTCTTGGGTAGGGGGGACACAACTGGACACAATGCGGTAGCCTATGGAGCAAGGATAGGAGAAAAATCCCTCCTCAAGACCCACCTCTTCCACTCTGCCCTCCCCAACTCCTTGCTCCCCTCTCCTAAATCCTGCCGATACCTTCCATCCTGAGGTCTGTGTACTCATATCCTCACCATATGGACCAGCCAGTCATCATTCTTGATGTAACTAAGTCAAGTGCGTGCACCTGGGACCTCGCATCTTCGTGAATGTTACACCCCTTGTCTCTCTCTCTGTTCCCCTTCCTTCATCTCCCCCTCCCTTCTGTTTCTCAGATTATAAGCCCTAGGGCAGGGACCGTGTCTATTCCATTACTTTGTAAAGCACCAGGTACATTGCTGGTGCTATACAAATGCTTGATGATGATGATGATGATGATGATGATGATGTAATTATTAATTATTATTATTATTATTATTATTATTATATAAACAGGTCCCCCAGGACAGCATCTGACCTCAGGAGATACTTGTGATGCCACTACCTACCTGAGATGGGGGCACACATCAGGCTGCACAAGGTTCATATTCCTGCACCCGATCCCCAACTCTTTATGAGGCAGCCTTGCTTCCCATGTTGATCTCCCCTAAAAACCCCTAACATTGAGCTGGACCACTACCAATGAGTGTAACAATTAGAAGAAACCATCCTATTTAAATGTCCCTGCAATGAGCCAAATTAAGAGAGCTGCACTATGGGGAAGGTGAAAAACCAGGCAGACCACCATGCCAATTGTGCGTGCCTGTTAAAAATTCCTTCCCAGACTCAACAAAGTGACCAGTCAGAGCTCACAGTGCAACAAGGGGGTGGGCACGTATCCCACATTGGATGTGCTCCAGCTCTCCCAAGTAATGTGGGAGAGAAACCATGGAGCTTAAATTGTGCACCCCTGGGGTCCTGCCCCTGAGACTGCTGACTATGCACCCTTCTCAGGATTGGGTGCCACCCACAGCCTCCCCTTGCAACCCCCCACCACCACACCTTCTTCCTTCAATGGGTGGGTGGGTGGACGTTACAAACTGCCCTCTCTTCCTATTTGGGTGGGTGGGTGGACAGAGGGGGAATTTTACAAAAAAACCCCAAAGAATACTAGAAACAAGTATCCAAATTATATTTTAAAATTTAAGAATTTCAGCTCCTCTACAACCAAATCTGAGGAATGTGAGAAATAAATTAAATCTTCAGTAGACTGGATAATCATAACATCCCCCTTCAGCCTTTCAAATCCTTGAAACATGACGAAGGTGTCTTCATTGCATTGCATTATCTTTTAGTGATGTAATCATTTTCTTACTTGTCATTCCTGTCAAACTCCATTCCTAACACTATTTACTTTCCACCACAACACTAACAATTAAGCTTGAATTGGATCTTGTCTACTCGGTTATCTAATTAAATAAATGCTAATCAACTGCTTTAATGAGCTAGATTAGAGTGTCAGTAATAGTCTGAGTTTGTGACAGAGATAAATGCAGACATTTAAAGCCCACAATGTGCTGTGTCTTAAATTAAGCAAACAGGGATGCTTATCAGCTTGGGATATACAGGTATTTAATTATCCAACACATGTTTCTACATGCTTCTTAGAAAGGTGTTTGAAAACACATCCTTTCCGTGATTTTAGTTCAAATTTGTATTTTAGCACATGGTGGATTCTTTGTGTCTCCATGTTCAGTATGAAAAAAGCAAAAATGTTATGACTGGAAGTGTCCCCAGGGAGGGTCTTCAGGGAGTAGATGGAATAGGAGTTCTCCAGTGTGGGGAGAACCTTTCTAAAAGGGAGTGTGTTCCTCTCTGCTCTCTAGATCAGTTGTTGAGATGCATTAGAGCTTGGATTCTGTAGTGGTTCTGGCCTGGAATTCAGGAGAAAACAAGAGGGATTCTGGAAGTTCATCTGAGGATAACACATGGAATCAAGCGGATCACTGTTAGAACTGCAACCAAGTACCTGAAGAATTGGGAGCACCTGAATCGACCAGGCCCCATTTAGACACTATTGATGCTCGAATGGGACCCAACAGGCTGCTTGAATGCAGTGACAGACCAGAGCTGAGTTGGTTCCTGTCGGGGTCCGTCACTTTCAAAAACTGCTTTCTCTCTCTACAGCTCTCATCTGAGAGAAACTGTGCCTTGCCCAAGACCAACCACTGAACTAAGAACAGAGAGTTCTTTATTACACAAGATTTGGACCCTGGTTTCTCAGGTCCAAGTCTAACATTGTATCCACTATGCTACACTGGGATTCCTACCCACCCCCATGCAGTTTACACAAGTAGACATGTTACATTACACTTGTACTTCTGTTTTTAACAGATGAAACATTTTATCATTAACACAAAGCTGCATCATAACATCTCAAATTCCATTGTATCATCTCAACAAGTTCGTGCTCAAGTCCCGACATCTCCAGCATCTTACAGTCATCGCATCTTGGCATTATTCTATTCATTCAATAAAACCATATCGCCCATGCTTTCTGTCTGATTGTGTTTTATAGTCTCACAACAGGGGACCCAGTTTGCAATAAATAGATCAGCTGACCTGAAGCATCCACTAAGGTCTTCTCCATGGAAGCAATGAACCATAAACCACTCAACCATTCAGTTTCTGCTGGGCTCTGTGAATTTCTCCAATTTTTTGCTATGATGTTCACTCCAGTCAACATTATTTGTACACAGGTGCTTTTGTGGGATTGAATCAATGCAGTAGCTGGGTATATGTGGAACAAGGCGATACCCAGGCTAAATGGTAGGTTCAGGCCAGTTGCAACCCTTGACATATCACCATATCATTAACTAAAAGGGGACAATTTCTATGCATGACCAGAAGCAATGCATAGCAACCCTTCCTCTCCACAATTACTCAAGCAACTGTCTGAGAGACTCTTATTCATTCTGGCCAACCTAAGCGGGGCTACACTGGGAATCTTGATGCACCTGAAAAAGGACAACATTTCAGAATGGGCATTTTTAGACGAGCGGGGGAAACTAGTGGATTGGTAAATCCGCTCTATAAAAATTCACGTCCGCCATTGAAAAGAGTGGCACCCAGTCGCCGTCCGCCATTGAAAAGAGTGGCACCCAGCGACTCACCAATATCAAAGTTTTATAAATCCGGTTTTAAAAATCATGCACGAGCCCCCGGGCACCGATTTTTCAATGGTGACGGGCGACTTCCGGTGCGTATAAATGCTCCCCGCGTGACTTTTTAAAGAGTGGATTTGTCAATCTGCTAGTTTTCCCTGCTTGTCTAAAAACACCCAATGTGGGAAGCATTTGTCCACTTCTAGCCTCAATTTTCATAAATTTTTGCTTTCCTCTCAATGCTCTAAAATGCTGCCAGACAATATTATTCATTTATTTATTTCTATTTGTATTCCACCATTTCCCTTAAACCCAGTGTGGTAAATTTAACAATTAACCATTAAACTACTTAACTATTAGTCCTCACACCTGCCCGGTGAGGTAGATTAGGCTGAGAGATCTGTGATGGGCCAAAGGTCACCCAGTGAGTTCATGGCTAAGGCAAGTCTTGAACCAGGGGCCTCCCCTACCTCCTAGTACCGCACTCTTAACCAGTACACCAAACTGGCTCTCACAAGCAACTACAAAGTACCCTGAATGAAAATGGACCTTGAATCAGCTTTAATTTTCTGTCCCAATGGTAAGCCTATTCAAGCCAGTTGAGTCACAAGATGGTCACATCAGAATAATGTCATATCGACATAAGTTATATAAGGAAATATTAGACAACACCTTGGATGATTTCAGACATGACGGTGACCCTATTGGCCCCATCATGGAATCACCCAAATGATTCCCCAGCGGAATCAGAATGGCCCGTCAACAGATGAGCCATAAGAGTCCACCGGGGAGGGGGCAGGGCTATGCAGCGCAATGTGTGGCCACACAGCCCTGCCCCCCACGCTTCAGAGGCCACCCGCCCTCCGGGAGATGGGAGGGCAAAGCGGCCAATGCAGCCGCGGCGCCTGCCCGCCCCCCGGGGTATTTACTATGGCCTGGAATCGGCAGCGAGCATGGCCGCTGATTCTGGGCCGTGGTCAGGGGCCAGATGAGATGTTAACACGCTCAACCACGGCGAATCCTGCCATGGTTGAGCATGGTAACATCACGTCTGTTGGGGACAAAAAGTGATTCCCGCCAGGTGTTCACCACCAGCGGGAATCACTTTGACCACACTTTCGGAGACGGTCCCTGGACCATCCTCAAAAGCGTGGTTATTTTGATCTGGCGGGGATCAAACAGACGTTACGGGACCATTCCCCACCACAGGGGATTGTCTGTGATTGAGCGTGATCTTGTAACTTCTGAAAATACCCCTTGAGTTCGGTGGTTCTGTTGCATAAGATTTCCCCTTGGATTGTGCTGATGAAATGTCCTCCAACTCTAATGTGTCTTTACGCATCTTATGAGTCAGCAATCATATAAATAAGAAAAATGGGGAAATGATATTATTAGCCAACAGCGTGGTTTAGTCACCTTTCACCTAAAGTGTCAGAGTAATATTTAGCATTATTACTTATTTATTTTTGTACTGTTTGTATAGATTTTTCTAGCACATAAACCTTCCATACCTCAGAAGCAGAACCTTTATCACCCTTTCAATCATACTTTGTGCCATCAGTATAAAGTCAGTGTATTTTCCTGTGACATGATTAAACACAATGCTAAAGATTTAAATGAGTCTACTGATGTGATGAGCTGAGAAATGAGAGCTTCGGTCGAAACCATTATCAAACAAAGCCAAACACGCATAAGAATACAGATGAACATTTGTTTTATTTTACAGTATTGGCTGTGTGTGCAGTAAAAAATAAAATATTCATTAGGGAAAATTACTTGGAAGGAGGATACTTATGTCCCTCAGTCTGTACAAATTGCACAAAGCCACACAGGCCTCGTTTAACTTTTTTTTAAAAATAATCTTTTTGCAAGTAACTCACAGTTCTTTGAATAATAGCCTATAAAAGATCAATCTCCTATTTATTCCAAATGGGATATGGTAATATTCTTTCTTGGTTAGGGAAAAGGGATGGGAAATCTCCAGTCTGTGGGCCAAATCTAGCCCTTTGCTGGTTTTTCTATTTGTTTTTCTTAACTGTTCTTGGATCTGGCCCATGGATTCAGTCACTATGCTCAAGTACTGAGAGAATAAGCTTGGAAGATGGAAGTAGAAATAAGGACATTTATTTATTAATAATAATAATAATAATAATAATAATAATAATAATAATAATAAAGTAATAGCAGTAGTAGTAGCATAGCACAAGCAATGTACCTGGTGCTTTACAATTGTTCATTATAGACAGGGTCTCTGCCCCAGTGGGTTTACAATCTAGAAGAGATAAAGGGGGAGAGGCAAAGGATGTGGGCAGGCAGAGGGTGAGACAGATATACATTCATAAAGGTATGAGTTCAAGGACAGGAGATGGATCTATGGCATAGATCCATGATCTTGTCTCTCTCTCCTTCCTTCCTCTGTCCTCAGCATTTGGAGAAATTATGGCATGGAATGTCTTTGAAATTTATAAAAAATGATAGACTCAAAAGATTTCAGTCATTGTCTAGGTTTTATAAGTGCTTTCAAAGCCCCACTCAAGTAGCCCTATGAATAGCATTCTTCTTCCCAGATGACAACTAGACAATGTGAAAAGTAGTGTCTCCGATAATGATCTCTCAGGTAAATTCAACAATAGCACTAGAAGAAATTTTTGTGGTTCCTTTGGAGGATTGTGTAGTACAAAGCACAGACTGCACATGACCTATGCATTTTGAACGTGAGGCGTGGCAGGCTTTTGGAACAAGTGTGCAACACTTGTGTGTGTGCACCTTGCTCGCACTGTGCACGCAAAGCATGGATTGGCCCCAATCAGTTTGAGTCAACACATCTAGTATATTATGACAAGGCCAGCTCCCAGGACTAGGGGACTCTCTGTAGCCAGGAAAAATAGGATATATATATCAAAACCAGTGTCGTCTATACTGGGAAATACTGCTAGGGGACACCATTTTGCTGCCAGAATTAACTTCCAGTTTCTTCCAGTCATGTTTGCTACATTCCAAACCTAATATAATCAAAGGAAGATGGTTGGAGCAAAAACATGTCTACTGCTACTTTCTGCACTTTCACCGTAACCAAAATAAGATAATATTCAGTGAAAGGCCAAAGTGTTTACTGCTAGTTGACAGTGTGTCATAGGTCGCAAGAAAGGAAAAGAGCAGAAAGAAAAATGGATCCCACGGCCAATTCTGAAACATGAATACTTTAAATCTATGATGGATTTTATACATAGATAGAATGGAAAAGTAAATCTCAGACCTAAGTAGACCCCATAAGGAATTCCTCTCCCAGATGTGTACTGCCTGTAAACCTTAGTTAATCCCGGTTGCTTTCAGCAAACAAGATGGCTAAAAGATGTCACCTGTTAGGGATGTGCAAACAGAACTGAGTTCAGAAATTCGGTTCGAAAATCGAGTTCAGTGCGAAAGTTCAGTTCAGTCGACCGAACTATTCGAGTTCGGTCAAATTTCGAACTTCCGAACCGAGTTCGTACATTCAAAACTGGGTTTTTTGGCCTTCCGAACTGGTTCGAATTCGACCGAACAGTTCAGTTGAATTCGAGTTCGGTTTGAAAGTTCGGTTTGGTCGACTGAACGATTCGAGTTCGGTCTGAACTCTGAACTTCTGAACCGCGTTCGCACATCCCTGTTTAAAGACTGTGTCTTCTTCTGCTATACCAGTGCCCACTAAACAAGATACCCACTGCTTGGGGTTAAAGAACCCATATATGACACACTGTCAACTAGCAGTAAACACTTTGGCCTTTCCCTGAATATTATCTTGTTTTGGTTACGGTGAAAGTGCAAAAAGTGGCATTAGACATGTTTTTGCTGCAACTATTTTCCTTTGATTAGATTAGGTTTAGAATGTAGTAAACATGACTGGAAGAAAGTGGAAGTTAATTCTGGCAGCAAAATGGTGTCCCCCTAGCAGTATTTCCCAGTATAGACGAGACTGGTTTTTAGGGATGTGTGAACAGAATGCGGTTCAGATGTTCGGACAGTTGTTCGTTCAGTTTGAAACTCGAGTTTGGGTTCGGTTGTTCAGTTCGACGGAGTTCAGTTCAGCCGAACTTGGCTGAACATTCAAAAATAGTGCAATCGATACAGATACTGATACCGAATTCAAAGATTTTTTTCAGTATCGGTATCATTTGGCCCTGAAACAACCCCTGGTCTCCACCCCTGGTGCCACGAAGTCTGCTCCTCAGCTGCCTCCTCCTTCCAGTCACATTTTTCCCGCCTGAAGTCACGTTTTTCCTGCTCCCAAACTCACCCGAACATGACCGAACTGTTCGACCATTTTTTAGTTCAGTTCGGATATTCGGTTCAGGCATCCAAACAGACCGAGTTCAGTCTGAACTCTGAACATCCGAACCGTGTTCGCACATTCCTAGTTTTTAATATGACTCTGTCCACCTGTTTGGATATAATATGTATTTATGGTTCATTATTGATTACTTGCTGTTTAACAATAACTTACTGTTATTGATTACTTGCCGTTTGATCATAGTTTGTTGTTTTGACTGGAATCTACTTGCTTCTTTGTCTTATGTTGGTTTCTTCATCTCTCTTTAGCATAGACTTTTGAGATCTGTTCCCCACCCACTGAAATTGTCTCTTATTAATATATTTTTCTTTATTCAGTGGTTTAATTTGGCCTAAAAATCAGTTTGCTTTTTAGTCTGTTTTGTAGCTAAGCAGACTTTTAGAATACTAATTGAAACAAATAAATTAGAATTGACGCAGATAACATGTTTGTTTTTGGGACCCTATGCCTTTTTGCAAGTTTGGGTCAAAACTGTTGCTCATAACATTAAATGAGTTCAAAACATGTTTTCAAAACATGTTTTCAAGTAATGATTAGGCCATAATATTTATAATAGAGATACACCCCCACCCCATGGAAAAGGTTTTTTATTGGTTCAATCACATCTCCTGTAGTGAAACAGGTTTAATTTTAAAGCTAAATAAAGGTTTTTATGACTGTCAGTTGGAGTAGTATTAATCAACATATTTCACAATGTACATTCCAAATTGTTTTAAGTTATTTTAATGAAAGAATTCTGTATAGATTAAGTCCTAGCATTTTCAGATTAGGGTCATTTATTGAAATCTAGGGGTGAAATTAGAGACTAAAGACATTAATAATAATGTATTTAATTAGTGATTTAAACTTTATTTCAACATAAAGTTTGGCTTCAAAATTATTTTATTTATTTATTTAAGTGTATAGACAAAGCCATCATACTGACGAAAAAAGGAAAAGAGAAAACATAACATAGATCCAACAAAAAATATATATTATACACACCATAAAAAGAAATGTGATGACAAAAGAAACCAGAGAGATCAGAGATCATAATGTCCCAGAATCTCCCTCCCATCTTCCATAATTACAACGACCGTCCTAACCTTTCTCAATGCTAGCACCTTAAAAAGAAAATAAGCAACATTCTTTATAATATTTTCATCTCGTCCTGACAGGAGTAACACCAATGCCTGCTGATCATTCCTAATTGGCCAAGGGTTCAGATGGGGAAGAATCCATTTGGCACAAAAACTGGCATACAGTTCGCAGGCTTCAAAATTATACCTAAATACACCATTCAGATGAATAAGTAATTGTTCATTTGAATTGTATCTTAATGAGCTCTAGAAATTTCATTCTAAAGTAGGTAGAACAGAGGCAAATCTAGACTCTGTTCTTCAACAACTTCCTGAAAAGAATTCTATATGAAATTATGTAGTAGAATATAATAAAACTTCAGTAAAGCTAATAGACTCCACTCGGTTTCACAGAGCTCTATTGAGCTAATAGACTATTGAAGTGGGACAAAGAAGTGGGAAAAATGTTTGGATGTACGGCCAACAAGTATGTAAACAAGAAAATCCAAAGATCACTTTTAATAAACATCTATCAGCACAGAAATCACGACACTAAAAACTGACCATACTTAATCTGATCTGTCTTTTAGCAATTCTGGGGCTGAATGGGCCTACTTTTCAGGCCTATTTTTCTTGGCTACAATTCCTCCCCTTGATACTGGCCATAATCTAGATACTGACTTCCACAGGGAATATTCTGGTAAATTTGTTTACTCAAAAATATAAATTTTCATGTTAAAAAAACCCCCTCATCTCCTGTTACTTCTGTAACTCCATGAGGGATCCACTGAAAAGACTAGGTTCACTGCTGAGTCACAATCCAAAGGTGGATCCACATTAAATTCCAAATAGAAGGGTTGGCTGAAAAATGTCATTTTGTGTCAGGGCGCCTACCAACAATAAGTCCCTTTTGGAGGGTCTTCAGTTGCTTATTGACTTGGCAATTCGGATGGTTTGCCCCCAGAGACTGATGGAACCGGAGCAGTTACAGATTGCTCTGGGTGAGGTACCCTCTGACCTTGATGACCGTCTCATTGATGACCTTGTTGTGTTATGGAATCCATTTCTGACAGGGCCCATCGATCAGACAGCTCCTAGACATCCGCTGCCCAGGTGACCGCACTGCAGACCTCCTTGGTTTCCTCAGGAACTGCGGTTGCTGAAGCGAGAAGGGCAGTGGTTGGAATGATGGTGGCATAGTTCATGTGCTGAAGCCAACAGATTGCATCATAGAGCCAGTTTACAAGCCTATGCTGTGGCTATGGGGGCAGCAAAAAAGGAGTTTTTTGCTACCCTCATAGCATCTGCAAAATCCTGTCTGGCAGAGCTTGTCCAGGTGGTGAAGGGGCTGGTCAGCCTCCGTTCACCTTGGAGTGGATTCATCTACTGCAGTGACATGTTTGTGGATTATTTTGTGGATAAAATCACAAAATAAGCTGCATTTATTACACTAGGGGAACTAGAGGTTATGGAAGCTCCGCTGTGTCTGAATTTATGGGATTAATTCCAGTCGGTGGCACCCACCGATGTGGTGAATGTTCTTGGGGCGGTTAGGGCCACCTCTTGAGAATTATATCCATGCCTGTCCTGGCTGGTTAAGGCCTGTTGGGTGACAATGGGACCATTGCTGGCTGAGGTGGTCAATGCCTCCTTTCTGGAGGGCAGAGTGCTGGACTGCCTCAAGGAGATGGTGGTGAGGCCTTTGCTCAAGAAATCATCGCTTGATGTTGACTCCCTTGTTAGCTATCGTCCTGTCTCTAACCTTCCCTTTTTAGGGAAGGTTATTGAATGGGTAGTGACATCTTGATTGTATCAGTTTTCTTAATCCTTCTCAGCCAGGATTTCATCCAGGTTATGGCACCGAGAGTGTGCTTGTGGCATTGGTTGATGATCTATGCCAGGAATGGGATAAGGGTCATTCAACCCTGCTGATTTTATTAGGTCTGTCGAATGCATTTGATACCGTTGATCATGAGATGGTGGTGACGCACCTGCGTGATTGTGCAGGGGTGGCCAGGACTGTTCTTGAATGGTTCCACTTCTTCCTGATGGAAAGAACTCAGCTAGTGTTGTGCAGCCACTCAGTGAGGTGATTAGGGGGGTTGGCGTGCGTTGTCATCAATATGCTGATGACACCTGTGGCAGGAGGGGCGGGGTAGCAATTTTTTTTGAATGAATGGATGAATTAAATGGATCTCTGACATATCCCAAGGCATCTTAGATGTTATCTAAAATCTGTTATCTTATATGTTACCGCCCAAGTTCCGAGTATAACTTCTTCTCTTCTGCAGATACCATTGCCCATGATGTCTACGAGTAGTACTGCCACAATGACATCAAAATTAACAGTATGCCTAACCCAGTAACAGAGTGATTTCAGATGTTACGTGATCACAGTCAACCACACTCAATCACAGTAGTTTTGGTGTTGTGGTTGTGATCACACGAAAGTCTGTGGGAGTCCCGTCAGATGTTCACCACGGTGAATAACTGGCGGGGGTCAATGCTAACCATGATTCTGGAGGTGAGGCCAGCCTCACCTCCAGAATTGTGGTTAGCTGGACCACGATCAGAAACGGAGTGAAGGTTATAGCTGTCACCGCACCCTGGTCCTGACCATGACCCAGACCATGATACGAGATTGGGCTCAGTGGCCTGATTGGCCACTGCGCCCACCCATCTCCTTGAGGGTGGGCAGCTGGTGGAGTGTGGGGGGCGGGGCCGAGTGGCCATACATCACACCACGCAGCCCCGCCCCCTCCCCGAATTCCCTCTGAGATCAGACCGGCACATCTGCAGGATGGCCAGTCTGATCATGGACCAGGATCAGAAATAGATCCTGGTCCAGGGTTCAGTGTAGTGGGCCAAATGGCCTGTCACATCTTAAATTACCCACAATGGGTAGGGAAGTTCCCCCCCCAGATGTTCACCACCGTGAATCACGGGGGGGAATCAGATTCCCCGATCATGTGGTGAATGAGATTCCCCCTGTGATGAAGGAGACAGTAACGTCTGTCCCCTGACCACGGCCCGGAATCCACAGTGGCATTCCGGGCCGTGGTCAATGCCCGGGAGGGCGCCCGCCCATCTCATAGAGGGCGGCCGGCCAGGGCAGCATGGGGGGGCGGGGCATGTCAGCCACACATTGCTCCGCACAGTCCCTCCCCCTCCCCGGATTCCCCGCAGGGATTGACCACCGCGTCTGTTAGTCTGTGACACGATGTGACATGTTGTTTCTATACTGAGGATCCCTACTAGGGGGAATGCTAAAGCATCCTTTCTTTCTATATTCATTCTTAAGTTGAACTTCCTTCTAGATACCTCTCTAACCTATATGTGGTCTTTCTATCATCATGCTCTCAGCCTCTACACACATACTTTCTCAATATACCACAAACCTTCTACAACATACCATAAAACATCTACAACATACTATAAACCATCAAAATAATATGTCTGGGATCCAGTCCAGACAGACAATACACGTAGCCATATGTAAGGCTGTATCCAACCTTTAAGGTTCTATACTTTGAAATTTAGATAGTGGTTGCTATTCTTTGAAGTTTTGTTACACAAAATATTTCCCAAATTGGGAAGCCTCAGCTTTGGCAAATAGGGCCAACATGAGAACTTCATTACTATTCCCTTTGATCAAAACTTTAGATGTAGGGGCTAAGTGATTCCACATTATAATCAAAAGAAAACGTATGGATCACCTCAAGTCCTGTACCTAACAGGTAGCAGATTTAAAACAAATAAAAGAAAGTATTTTTTTCACTTGAGTCAACGCACAATTAAGTTATGGAATTTGTTGCCAGGGGACGTGGTCAAGGACAGTAGTATAACTAGGTTTAAGAAAGGATTGGACAAGTTTCTGGAGGATAGGTTCATTAGCAGCTATTAGCCAAGTAGGTAATTGAGGAATGTAACCTCTTACGGTCAGGAGCTGGGAGTGGACAGCAGGGAATGGCTTGCCCCATAATAACCTGTTGGGGACTTCAAGCAACCGAGATTAGCCACTGTCAGAGACAGGATGCTGGCCTCGATGGACCATTGGTCTGACCCAGTATAGCACTTCTTACATTCTTACTTCTTATGTTCTTATGGGGTATTTTCAGACGTTACGAGATCACAGTGAACCACGGTGAATACCCACCTGTGGTCACTGTGACTCGAATGTCTGTTTGGCGGCCGCCAGATGTTCGCCACGGTCAATCCGCACATGGGGTCAATTTGAACCATGCTTCCCGGGCTAGCGTGGTCAAAAAGATCCCCAGCGGGGACCCAAAAAAAGTAACGTCTGGTCGGTTGCCACGGCCCGACATGGCGGCCGCATTGGCCCCGCTGCCCGCCCGTCTCCCCAGAGGGTGGGTGGCGGGGTGTGTGGAGGGGGCGGGGCCGTGCAGCCGCACATTGCGCCGTGTGGCCCCGCCCCCTCCCAGATTCCCCGCCGGGATCCCCCCCGGCACGTCTGATATGGCGTGATGGGGTGACCCTGGCGGGGAATGAATGGGTTGTTTTCGGTACAGGGCCAAGCGGCCCCGTAACGTCTGAAAACACCCATGCTATGATTTTATTTGGTTTTCACTAGTGTAGTCTCTGGGTCACCCAGAACTTGTAACAAAGGGTATTTTCAGATGTTACGAGATCACGCTTAACCACAGTCAATACCCTGTGGTGGGGAATGTTCCCATAACGTCTGTTTGATGCCCTCCAGATATTCACCACAGTGAACCACCGGTGGGAATCAAAATAACCACGCTTTCAGCCCTCGTCCGGGGACCAGGGCCAAAAGCGTGGTTAGCTGAACTACAGCCCGGAATTGGTGGCCAGTAACATGTGTTACCGGCGCCGATTCCGGGCCATGGTCCGGACCACGGGTCAGAATCAGATGCAGCTACCAGATTGGTCGCTGCGTCCACCCGTCTACTGGAGGGCGGCCGGCCGGGGAAGCGTGAGGGAGCGGGGCTGTGTGGCCACACAGTGCACCATACAGCCCCGACCCTCTCCCCCAGATTTGCCGGGATCGGCCAGCACGTCTGCTGGCCATGATGGTGGGATTCCAGCGGGGAATCAAATGGGTGATTCCGTGACGGAATCACAGTCAACCACAGTGAACCACACTCAATCCCATGGTCGGGCAAAGCCCCCTGAACATCTGTTTCATGGGTGCCAGATGTTCACCACAGTCAATCCCCACCAGGGGTCAAAAATAACCATGCTTCCGGAGCTCCAGCCCAGACCATCTCCAAAAGTGTGGTCAAAGCGATTCCCACCAGGAAACAAAAAAAAGTAACAACTGAACAGCAGCCACCAGCTGGAATCAAGCAACATGATTCCCAGCCGGGGACAAAGCACACAGCGTCACTGCCAGGCAACAAGCAACAACATAGGCCGAGGAGGGAGATTTAAAGGGCGCACAGCAGCAGGGGGACGGGGCGGGATGGAGCAAGGTGGAAGGGAGAGGAGATCAGAGGGTGAGAGGGCAAGGCAGGAGGTGGAGGAGGTGCAGGCTGAGGAGGCGGTGGTCGTGCTGCACATGGAGGCGGTGAAGGGACAGCAGCAGCAGCCTGGATGAGCCACCCCAGTGCCTTCCAGGTGCTTTGACCATGGCCTGGGATCGGCGTAACGTCTGTTGCGCTGCCCTGGACCATGGTCTGCCGGTCCAATTCCCTGCCATGGTCCCACTCCCGTCACATCTGTTTGGAGCCTCTCTTGCCCACGGGGTGGTAATCCAGTTCACCACCACTGGGAATCCACTGTGGTTAATCGGGCACCCATAATGTCTGAAATCACCCATATTTACACAGATCTGAGAGACAGGCAACTTTTACAGGTGGATCACAGAGAAAAACATGCCATTTTCCCATGGCAAGTTTGTGGTAAAGCAGAAACATGTACCCCAATCTACTAAACATTAGCTTAGCACTTCTGCAATTGGATGAGAGGTGAGATGAATATCAGATGGAAATAACTATGGGGTGTTCAGAAAGCACTCATACCATTTTCATTTTATTTAAGTTTTTGTTTACAAAAACTTCTTCATTTTCGGGTGTTTTCGTAAGTGAGTCTACCATTTGGGTTTTTTTTCTCATTTATTTTATTAAAAATTAATTTTTAAAAAATCACTGCGCATGCACCAATGGTCCCCTGGATCATTCTACGGCTGCACAGTGATTTTAAAAATTATTTCAAAATAAAAAATAAAAATAAAATAAATCACTGTGCCTGTGCAAAATGGCTGTCAGGGCCATTCTGTGCATGCGTACCCTTTCCCAAAATGGTTGCAGCAGCATCGATGCCAGTTGGCACTTTGGAAAAGTGTGTGTATGCGGAGAACGACCTTGGGGCCATTTTGCGTATGCATAGCTTTAAAATATATTTTATTTTTTTATTTTAAAAACAAAAATTAATGAAAGCAAATGATAATTACTTATTCATACATTTTCATATATTAATTACTGAAACGAATGGGGCTTCATGTGTTTTAGTAATTAAAAAACCAAAATTAATTGCACACCCCTTGAAATAAAATTTTCCTCCATGCTTGAACGTGTTGAACAGAATCCACTGTATTGGGTATTTGCTTTGCTTTGTCTTGGTTCTTTCAGAAGATTGGCTCTTTCGGTTCAGCGCATTTAGTAGAGTTTGCGTTGCGATATCTAGCTCTATGTGCATATAGAATACACCAAAAAATTGAACTGAACAAGCCAAATGGACCTGAGTCACGACAAACCAAACTGTTTGTATGTAGCTATTCCTTCGTATACTTGTGTAGCTATTCCTTGGCTACCAATACAAATGTGAAAATAATACCACTAAATACTGAACTGTCTATTTAAATCATCATTTAAGTGGGCCATATTTCATGTACTGCTTTGGTGGAACCTTAAGAGAGTGATCCCTCCTTGGTGGGAATCTCATTTGACATCTGGTAATTTAACCATTTACATTTTAGTCATTTCAGACATATATCTACATTACGGACTTAAACTCTGACTTGGCCAAATTTTGGCTTAGCCAATTCTCTAACCTCAATGTAAGAGAGAGGCAGAAAAAAGAAACAGTCAATAGGTTATTTATGAGACCATGATGAACTCTTATTTTTTAGGGTTATTCATTAAAATGAAGTAGTGCACTGGCACTACTTCTATGTGGGATTTTGCAGAACCATGACTTTTTGCAGAACCATGACTTCCTAAATCCATTATCACCTAGGTGATAATGGATTTAGGAAGGATCACTTAAAGGTTAATAAATCCCTTTCTTCCTTGTCTCCCCACTCTAGAACTGAGCCACTGTAAGTGATGCAAAATAATTGTTTTGACAAACATATTTTTCCTCTAGACCAGATGCATCGATCTCCCTTAGGTTATTCCTCCTACCAAAATGACAGCAGGTTTTAATCTTCCTGTATCCACTATAGCAGCTGTGCAAGCATTTCATAATCATTAGAATCAGGGCAAGTATATGCCATTAGAAATTGGGGATGGAGTTGTTGAGGGAGGGGGAATGAGATTTTTGAATTGTCCTTTTATGCCCGTTGAGATTAATAATGTAAGCAGGCAGTAGTAGTAGGAACAATAAATGCATTTTGAAGCCTCCCATTTTATCTAGGAATATGTGTGCTCTCCTTTGGGAAGAGAAAATTCCTAAGTTGCCTCAGCCCAGTGCTACACCTAGGCAGTCTTACAACAAGCATGCAAGGAAGAATTAACAGAACCAAACGACTGTCCTGAAAAAATCTGTATTGTCAGCAAACTTTTTTTATGGCACTTTTTCATTTGCATAAAACCCAGACTATGGAACGCGGCATCAGTTAAACCCATTTAATCATTTAAACCAAACTTTGAAGACTCTTTCCCTCTTTCTCTTTCATAAAAACTGTGAATGGCTTCAGTCTTGGGGTCTGTTTAGACACACACTTTTTTCACACAGACTTAAAAGTCATGGTTCTGCAAAATCCCACATAGAAGATTAGACACTCCCTCCCCCCCAACCGGAAGACTCGCGGGTGCCATTGCAAACAACGAAGCTGGCGACTTCTGCATGTTTTGAGAAGTGGACTTGCTAGGTCCCCAATATTAGAGAACTTACCAAGTCTGCTTCTCAAAATATGCCGGATTCACCAGCATTACTGTATGCAATGGTGCCCGGGTGACTTCCAGTCAAGGGTGGGGGGAACATCTAAACTCCCTGTGTGGGAGTTTGCAGAACCTGGACTCTTAAGTCTGGGTGAAAAAAGTGTGTGTCTAAAAGTGTCCTTGGAGGCAACACCATTCTTGCAAAGCTGGACAAAACAAGATGCATTGCTTGGAATTTCCTTGATCTATCTCTTCATTTAACAACTGGAGATTTACCAAATTGTTCAGAATACACAAGAGAGAGAAAGGAAGGGAAGGAAGGAGGGGGGAGGTGAGGTAGGTAGGTTGTGGAATTATTATTACTAATATGATTACTAATATTGAAGAAACATGGCTGCATATTTTAGATTTCATTGGCTAGGAGGTTAAGAATTCAAACATATTTTGTGGCACTGCCAAGTATTAGGCAGCCAGTATTTCTGAAGCTAGGTTATGAGTCATCTTCCCCATCATTGTCCAGTGGCATTGGACCACTCTCTTGAAGCAATGGGTCAGAAAATTAAATAGGAGATTTTGGTAGTTCTTTTGGTTGCCAACATTTGGTCATCCTTATCTATCTCTCTGTACAGACACTGAGACAAAGTCATTTAGATGATCTCTTTTATTGGGCCAACTTTGTTGGTGAGAATGTATAAACTTTCGAGCCACACAGGGTTCTTCATCAGCTTATAGGCAAGTCCGACATTATTAGAAATAATTTTACTTTATTTATTTATTTATCTATTTATCTATTTATTTATTCAAATTTGTATCCCTTCCTTCCCTGAAAGGCTTAGGGCAGCTAACAACACATAAAAATATAAGAATCCATGAAAACAATCATGTACACACCCTACCAAAACAACCTACAACCCCCAGCTGCAGCCTCCGAACAGTCATCAAGGGCAGCCCCATGCAGAGCACATTGCAATAATCTAGCCTTGCGGCGATGAAAGCATGGATGACAGTGGCCAAATCTAAATCAGAAAGAAAAGGCCACAGCCTCCTCATCAGATCAAGTTGGTGAAAAGCACTCCTGGCCACTGATGCAACCAGAAAATCTAGCACAGCAGGGAGTCCAGAAGGCTGCGGACCTAATCGACCAGACAGGGGCTGGACTCCATCTATAAGAGGAGGCCTAATTAACACCAGTCAACCATCATCACTTCGGTCTTGTCTGGATTCAGCTTCAATCGGCTCACCCTCATCCAGTCCTGAACCGCAACCAGGCAATAGGAAAATACCGAGACTACAGGGCCTGGGTCAGATGAAAAAGAGAGGTAGAGTTGGGCATCATTCCATTCCATTCCATATTTATTTCTACCCCGCACTCTCACCCGAAGGTCTCGAGGCGGCTTACAAAATACATAACATTTCTGAGTTTACCACACAGGGGCTCAGAAACATAAACAAATATCTAACATAATATACAATTTAACAAGGAAAATAAAAAACCACATATTCCCGATCACATCCCTTCGCTCATCCAATAAACCATTCCATAATCTCTTCCAAAAACACAGGATAGATCCCATCAACAACCCGCTCATCAAGGTTATCCCACGCTGCCACCGAGGGAAACCTGACCACCTCCACCCTTCTCTCACCAGGGGGAGGTGGTCCCACCAACCCTACGTCAATCCTTCTAAATAATCCCTCTTCCTCCTCCCCCTCTCCTAACTTATACCCCAATCCGACCCAAGGCACACCCCCAACACACCACTCTTCACTACTCTCTTCTATAACATTTCTCCCATCCCTTTCCATTTATTCCCCACTCTCATTTCCACAAAACACTGCTTGCACATAATTTCTCCTCCCCCTCAATTCTTCCTTCCTCAAGGGATAACCCCCCTCCCCCCCTCCTGGCCCTGAAGGGCCCCAAAGGGCCGCACCCTTTGGCCGAAGCCCTTCGGCTGGCGGCCGATGGCTGGCGGCCGACGGCGCAGCCGCCGGTCTTGGTTTTAACAGCTCCCCAGCACTTCCGGGTTCCAGTGTGGGGGGAGGAGGACGGGGGGGGGGGGAAAAAGCATGTCCAAAACCCCCTCACCTGTTCTCCTTTTCCCCTTAGGTGACCAGCAGAGTTCCCCAGCCATCGGTGACAGGAGCAGCAGCAGCGGCGGCGGCGGGGATGCAAGCCCCTGATGGTAAATGAAGCGCAGCTGCCGGTCTGGGTTTTAACAGCTCCCCAGCACTTCTGGGTTCCAGTGTGGGGGGGGGAGGATGGGGGGGGGCAAAAAGCATGTCCAAAACCCCCTCACCTGTTCCCCTTTTCCCCTTAGGTGACCAGCATACATTAGCGAGCTTCCCCTTTTTGCCAGCTGTCATGGCTAGGAAATCAGACAAATGACTTGCACACCCCTTAGTAATGCAATTTTGATGGGGTTTGGGGGTGTATGTGTAAATGAGTAGTGATGACCATCCCACCCTGGGGAGGGGAAGGCTTCCACTATCCACGTACTTGTCAGGCAGCGCCGTGGTGTCATTGGGGGCGGGGTGCACGCCGGTGCTTCCAGCACAGCCACAGTGGTAGCTAAGTGTTTGCTAGCAGCATAGGTGGGGCTATAAGGCCCCGCCTCACAATCAAATGCAATGGTGCAGATGAGCCCCCAAGCAGCGCGGGCTGAGCCCGATGGGGCGGGGCTGCCAGTAGCATTGCGATGCTCAGTGCATCTGTGTGCACAGCAGGAAGGAGGCACAGAGCATAAAAGGGCAGCCAGTGCTCAGTAGCCTTGCTGGTGATCAGCTTGCTGGCCCTTGTGTGATTGAACTATTGTTGGAGAACATTGGCGTAGTGACAGAGTGAAGAGCGTGTGGTTGGTGAGTGTTAAAGGTGTGATTGTGCAAGTGAGAAAGCATGAGGGTGATTGTGTGCAGTGTTAATATAACTCCCTTCTTCCCTTCCCCGAGAGTTAGGCCCTTCCCTGCTCCTTGAACCCAGAGTGACTGTAATCTCCTCCATTCCTATACATGGCCCTGGGTTTCTTCCCCTCCTGACCTTCACTGTTTGGAGCACCCTGAGTTCCCGAGTGACTGGGCGTGGATGTTGCACCTTGAGTGGTGGGTTGTGGCAAACGCGGGGTGTGAGAGCCCTGGGCTTGGCATTCCTGATTCCTGCTCCCTATGATGATCTGGCCTTCTTCCGTACGGGAGTATTAGGGCCACCCAAGATCCTGAGGGAATACTATACCACCTGTTTGGTGCTGAGCTCAGGGGGTGTGTGGCGAGAGACTGAATCCTTCCTTTTCCCCTCCAATCCCCCCCCATCCCTAACAGTACATCCCAGCCATGGGAACAAATGTTCCTGTGGCCTCCTGCAGCCATGGAGGGAGGGTGGGAAGCAATGTGCAGCCGGTTGGCCGTATTTCCAATGTCACCCCGCCCCTCTCCTGCCATGATGGACAACTATGTCACTAGAGATAATAATATATGAGATAATGGTGCTACTACTACTAATATATAGATGAGAGAGAGAGAGAGAGAGAGAGAGAGAGAGAGAGATTTCTACTCATGAACGGAAGCAGATATAGACAGGCAGCCCCCTGCATGTATTTCATAGGCATGGGTGAATGTGGTTCAGAAGTTTGGAGTTCAGGCCAAACTTGGCTTGTTCAAATGACCAAACCAAACGTCCAACCAGAACGGTCGAACGGTCAAACACTTCGGAAAAGTTCGGATGAGTTTGGATGAGTTCCGGGATGGGGAAAACGTGACTGGAAGGTGGGAAAAACGTGACTGGAAATGGGAGGCAGCTGAGGAGCAGACTTCCTGGCACCAGGGGTGGAGACCAGGGGTGGTTTCAGGGTCAAACAAACAAATAAAATTGAATTTGTTTTGGTTTCGTTATCGATAGCGCTATTTTCGGTTGTTCAGCAAAGTTCAGCCGACCCGAACTCCGCCGAACCAAACAGCCAAACCCGAACTCGGATTTTAGACTGAACGACCGAATGTCCGATCATCTGAACCGCATTCTGTTCGCCCATCCCTAGTATTTCATTTGCTTACGGGCAGCCCCCAGTGGCAGTGAGAGTGGATAGAAGGGTAGGAAGTGGTTGCTCCTCAGATGCTGTAGGATTTTCATCTGTGACTGTATGGTGACTCCACCTGTATGTATGGATGTGCTGCATGCAGCCCAATTGATGGGATGCTGACATGGATATTTGCCCACGTGGCAGGCTCCACATTCTCCCTGACTCCCCCGTGATTGGGGGCTGCATGTCTGTTGGGTGGGGGCCACATGGCTGATGGGGGTGATCACTTTATTAATGGGCAGGTGGACACCCACCCACCTAGGGGTAATTTCAGATGTGACAAGATCACAGTCAGCCACCCTGAATCACAGTGAATTCAGGGTGATGGCTGTGATCCCATGCATGTCTGTATGAGCCCCACCAGATGTTCACCACAGAGAATCTCTGGTGTGGGTCAAAGCTAACCATGGTTCTGGGGTTGAGATTGGCACCATTCCCAGAACCATGGTTAGCTTGACCATGATCTGTGATGGGCCAAAAGTAACATCTGTTACCTTGGCCCATTACAGATCATGGTCCCAACCGCAGTACACGACTGGGTGCAGCGGCTGAATTGGCTGCTGCGCCTGTCTGTTTTACTCAGAGCAGGTGGCCGTGGGAGCATGAAGGACAGGGCCATGCAGCCGCACATACCGCCGCATGGCCCTGACCCCACTGAAATTCCTCAGCGTGATGGAAGCCAGCATGTCTAAAGGATGGCCAGCTTCATCACTGACTGGGATCCAAGATGGATCCCGGTCCGGGTTTCAGTGTGTTGGACCTGGACACCCAACACGTCTGAAACTACCCCTGTTGTGGGCTGTTGTGGTCTATTGTCTCCTTTGCTGACACTGAGAAAAATCAGTGGTGGTTTCAAAGCAAATTACTTTGAAACTTAAAATTTCCTGCACAGTGAGAAGCACACTGTAGAAAAAAAGAGCATATTGAGAAAATTAGAGACATATGGAGGTCAAATAAAGTGCTCAGTCAAATCTACCTTTCAAAAAAAAATTCTAAGGGAGAGCTGTACTATAAATATCTTGTGGTCCATTTGAAAAACAAATTTACCATCCTTTGCTTCTGAAACATACCATGTAGTAAAATAGAAAATAGACCTGCTTAGCATCCCAGATCTCAAAATCCAGAATTTCAGGAAACGTAGGATCCAAACTTTATGTCTTAGGGTATTTTCAGACGTGACGTTGACACGGTGAACCACGGTGAATACCCACCTGTGGTCACCGTGTCCCGTACGTCTGTTTGCGGCACGCCAGATGTTGGCCACGGTCAATCGGCACATGGGGTTCGTTTGAACCACGCTTCCCGGGCTAGCCGGGGGAAGGTCCCGGGAAG
>QEPC01011901.1:16623735-16655104 GCA_003113815.1 Sphenodon punctatus | reverse complement strand
AAAAGTAACGTCTGGCCGCGTGCCACGGCCCAGGATCCCCGGCGGGATCCTGGGCCGTGGCACGATCGGCTGGACGCGGCGGCCGCATTGGCCCCGCTGCCCGCCCGTCTCCTCGGAGGGCGGGCGGCGGGGTGCGTGGAGGGGGCGGGGCCGTGCGGCCGCATGTTGCGCCGCCCGGCCCCGGCCCCTCCCACTTTCCCCACTGGGATCCCCCCGGCACGTCTGTTGTGCCGTTACAGGGTGACCCCGACGGGGAACGAAGCCGGTGGTGCCGGTACGGGGCCAAAGGGCCCCGTATCGTCTGAAAGTACCCTTAGTCTACACCAGATGTTCCCGAGATATGAGCCAATGCTTCTGGACAGATCACATAATTGATGGTAGAAATTAAATGGGCACCTGGTTTATTACTCATTGGCAATACCCACAATTCTTTAAAAACCAGATCTGTAAAACCTCAGTATTGGGGTTTTACAAATCCGGTTTTATAAAGAATGCACGAGCCACCTGGTACCGCTGTTTCCAATTGTGGCTGAGCGATATCTGGTGTGGGGAGGCTCGTCTAAATGACACCTGCGTGAGGTCTCTAAAAGCAGATTTTTGAAAATTTGATAGCATTGTAGGGATGGGCGAACGCGATTCGGAAGTTTGCATTTTGGCCCAAACTCGGCCTGTTCGGACGACCGAACCCAAACCTGAACCCGAACCCGAACCTACTGAACCGAACCTGATGTGCCTGCCTGTGTGCATTTCTATGCCTACCTATCGCATGATTGAATGAAGTGTGCCGACCATGCACTACTTCTAAGGACATCATTCAGCTCCCATAGGCTGTCATTCCACTATACCTGAAGCAGTCATGCATGCATGTCCCAAGAACCATCAACGAGATTCTGGAACCATCATTCCAGTCACGGGGGGCTGTCATTCCATTCTGGGTGCTGCCGCTGCTCACACCTGACTGGCCAGCAGCCGCCATCGCCCATCTGCAAGCCTTCCCTCCACCAGCCTACTCCTCCGCACCCACCTGTGAATGTCCGCTGTCAAAAGAGCCTGTCTCTCTTTATCTCTGGCACACCCACACAGACACAAGCCCTGTCCCTCCTGGGGGGCTGTCTGTAAGTTGATCCCTACTGCTGGCACATATTGGGGCTAATACGCTAACGCTACATCTGCTGCTGCTTTCAGGTAGGGATCTGACACAGACAAGCTGTATATACAATGAGATTCTGCCACCTGCCAGAACTTCAGCACAGAGGGATAAAAGATTGCACAGGAAAAACAAATTTCATGACAACAAAACAAATATAACTTTTAATAAAACCTTATAAACAACAATGAACATTCAACAACCGTATAAAACCAAAACCAAACATATATAAAAAGAAAGGAAACGTAACTTTTAACCTGGGGGTCTAATTTTTGTCAGTCCTGTCCCCCGAAACTTGGGGGAAAGACTAAAGCCAGGGCGCAGCACAGAACCAAGGGACGGGTACCCTGTGCTCCAACATTTTGTACCTGTGGGTCAAGGCGAAGTCCACAGCCCCCGCCATGGCTGCATGCCACCTGGAGAGCGACTGTTGGTACAGTTCCAACTTCTCTATCGTGGCGGAGACATACTGGGAATACACCTCCACCTGCTTTTTCTCAAGTTCGAGCTCCTGGAACTGTTCCACCAGGCGGTTTTCCATCATCACTGCATGCAGCCGTAGGCCCTGTATAAAGTGGTGGGTAGGCCTCTCCATCTCGCCCTGAAAGGCCATCACTGCTGCAGACTCCCGGGGACCGGGGGACTCCACATTGGAGCTGGAGGAGGGGGAAGGGCTTTGATGGTATTGCCATGTCTTTTGGGTTGCCTTCCCCCCTCCTTCTTCTGGTGCTGATGCTCCACCACGGCCACGCCAGACTCCTGCTGCTTCATCTTCTCCCCGTGCAACTTCTAGATGTGGGAGATTAGGCTGTATGTGGTCCACTCCCCTCCCTGGCCGGTCTGAATTTTTTGCTGCATATCTAAAGAACATAAAAAGATAGGAACATAAGAAGTGCCATTCTGTGTCAGACCAATAGTCTGTCAAGCCCTGTCTGAATTCTGTCTCCACAAGTGGGTGGGTGGCCATTTGGCAAATCTCTCTCTGCTGGGGACTTCCATTCCTAATAGGTCTTAGGCAATCCATTCCCTGTAGTTCCAGCCCCCATGCCTTACCATGCACATGACGTATGTTTCACCCTTCACATACCACCTCCAGACATCAGATCTTCTCCGCTGTCTGTCTGGGGGTGGCACTGGTGATTCCGACCTCCGCCTTGATGACCTTCACCTGGTACCAGCGGCAACAGATTCCTCATCACTCTCTTTGAAACAGGAACACATAAACAAGTAGTTAGTTATCAACACCTAAGTACTATCATGCATTTATGATGATGCATCTAGTCCTCCCTCCTTGGGGTGCTAGCGATGGCAACTGGAGATGGTGACCTTGGCTGGCTGGCACGTGCAAATCCTGCCCTTCTTTGGGTGCTGGGGAGGGATGGCAGTGGAGAGATCCTGGCTGTCTGGCATGTGCAAACCCTGCCCTTGTTTGGGGCTGCATGGGGATGGCAACTGGAGAGTGGAGACCCTTGCTATCCTGGCACATGTTTGGGTGGGGGTGCTCGTGCTCATGCCTGACTGCTGGAAGAGCCCTCCACACTACAGTACCCTCTCTCTCTGTGGCAGACATCCGCTGCCACCCGCTGATGCCCACTGTTTGTACCTGACTGATGCCCACCAACCACGCACCCACTCGCACGTCAGTGAGCTCGCTCTAACGGATAGTATTCTTCTTGTCCTCAAAGTAAAAAAAAAGTTTACAAACCTGGCAGCAGTGGCAGCACCTCCTGTACCCGCTGGTTCTTGCTCCTCCTCCACCACCAAAGGTCCAGCAGCAGTGGCAGGAACCTCTTCCTCCTCCACCGGCTCCGTAACCTTGGCCTTCCCCCAAGCCCGGAATTTAGTCACCTTCTTCATTTTTTTTTTTTTTAAACAATCACTCGCCAACACCAACAGTCACCCATCAACACTCTCCAACCAGCCAAACCAACAGTCAAACCAAAACCAACACACAGTCCAAGACAAACACAGCCAAAACACACCAAACACCCAGGCAGCCACAACACACACACTCTCTCACCAAACAGCTCCGCACGCACTCGAATTTCCGGTTTCCGACACGATCACGGGATCACATGATACCTTTTTTCGAACGCCCAAACCGAACCCGAACACGGCGACTGAACCAAATGTCCAAATCGCCGAGATCAAACCAAATGACCAAACCGAACCGAACTACCAGATTGAACCAAATGACCGAACCCGAACAGTGATCTGTTTGCACATCCCTATAGCATTGGGCACATCTAAATGTACCCCGAGTACCCAAATAATATCCTTTACTGAAACAGGTACTCAAAACTGTTTTTTTAGTATTGTGTTTTGATTTGCTTTCAAGCTATAACAGACACTTCATCAGATAATGGGTAAGTCAGAAGTAAAAATGAGCAACTGCAAGATAGGTATGTATACATTAATGCACAGTAGGGAAGATGTTGGCATTCCAATATAAATCAGAAAGAAGAGGAAGAGAAAACTACTTGCAGGTCCATCTTGAATAGAAAACTGAGTTGTAGGCCAAGCCACAAAACTGAATGAGGATTCTGGAGCAACAGTTTGAATTCAGGGCAATGTGTAAGTTTTAAATAGCTTTTTCAGATGCAGTTTTGCCAACCAGTGCAGTTCTTGCTATCTGGTCCCTGCATGCTGCCTTGCCGTAGCTCTGAAATGCTTGTTCTGTGACCTCTATGAATATGGATGATTCTGTTAAAATGAAAATGATTACAGAATGTATTATGCAAACATTGTAGTGCTCTCAATGGCAATGTGTGCATACAAAAGTCAACTAAAAAGGAAAACGGGAGTCTGTGGTATAAATCCCTTTTGAACAAAGCAGCGAAGGGATAGACAGTGTCGTATTATCTTCAAAAGACAGCTTTAAAACATAAGAAGAGAGCTAGCTTACAGGGGAATGGCAAAGCAATGGAATGTGGGAAGAACTAATTGTGTACCCATTACGGCAAAACTGGTGGTGCACCAAATCTGGAAACTGGGGTTCGCATAGAATGGATTTCATATTGTCACTCCCTGCTACGGACATTTGTTCAACAACATTTCTCGTCATTCCCACAGGAATTCTGTGCCTGGACTGATGTCAGGATGTAGCTCACATTCATTTTGGGAGATTTTGCCCATAGCTAGTTGCTGTTTCTTCGCACCTTGGGCAGCTCAGTCCCACACTTGTCCACACGACGAGCACAACAAATATACAAATAGTTGTGTGCACTTTGTCCATGAGCATGTGCGTGCAAGTTGTGCACACACTGAACAATCACTCTTGTGCACAGCATTTGCAAGGATGAGGTTTGAGCCTCAGTTTCCAAATGGACTTAATCCAAGTGGCTAGGAAGCAGGTTAATCCAACTGGGTAATCCTTTTAATTCCTCTAGAATGACAGGTCTGTAACGTTAGTCAAGAAATGAAGAGCAGGCCTTTAGCTATAGAGCAGGAGTGTGCAATTGATTAGTAGATGCACAGATTTGTGGATGTACCCCTGAAAGGACTACCTCGTACCTGCTGCCAAATATTGGGTGTTTTCAGATTGACAGGGAGTCTACTGATTGTAACCTTTAAAGCCCTAAATGGCCTGGGTCCCATATATCTAAGAGACCACCTGTCCTACTGTGTTCCATTGTTGCCCCTACAGTCAGCTGGGGGCGCCCTCATGCAGGTTCCATCTATTACACTTGCTTGTAGGACGGGAATGTGCAGGAGGGCATTCTCAGTTGCTACCCCAGTTTTATGGAATTCCCTTCCCCGGGAGGTTCACTTGAGGCCAAGACTAAGCATCTTCCAGAGGCAATAAATAAATAAATAAATAAATACTGGAGTCAAGAGCTGCTCCAGGGGTCTACCCCCACAGCCACCAGCTCCCAGCTCTGCTTGGGGCCACATCAGACAGATTAGAAGTGTCCTCTAGTATACCTCCCACCCACCCATGCACCATAGAGTTGCAGCACTCACCTGATTCTCTAGGCTGGTGCCCGTGACTCCATGGTGCTGAATGTGACAATGGATGGACAGCCACAGAGGTGTACCATGGATCCCCCCAACAGACGGGTAGCAGCACTGCATTTGGTCATTTCCCTGGGTTCGGCCAGCCTGCTCTGCACGGCATGCTGCTGAATCTTGCATAGCACTCTATTCTGGGTTGCCCTGGAGCAGCAGTGAGGGATGCCCTTCACATGGATTGGTAAACCCGGGGGTAATGAGAGCATCTGCAGGCACCTCAGGAGTTCCTGTCCATATGTTTAAACCCATTGGCTGCAATCCCATGGGCTGTGGTTCCCCGTGCGGAATCCGTGTGTGTGTGCAATCCATGTACATGCACATCTATGTGGTTTGAACGTGACAGTGTCCCGCCAATGTAGCCACATTGGCGGGACACTGTGTCACGTTCAAACCACATAGATGTGCATGTACATGGATTGCACACACACACGGATTCCGCACGAGCATGGACTGTGCGGCATGTCCCGTGCGGTCCCGATACACCACAACCTGAGTTGTCCCATGTACTGGACTGTTTTGCAGTCATTGTCAGAGAAAATTATCCACATTGTAGGGATCTCGGGAATATAGCAGGTTGTGAATCAATATGGAGAGAGGAAATATCCCCCTACAGTTTCCAGATTGAAAGACAGATTTTCTACCTCCTACATGCTGGGAATGCTGGCTGTGATTCTTGACTTCAGCAGAAGCTGAGATGTTGATGAGTTTATTTTAGCAAATAGAGCTGTTGGGTTTTTGTGCGGTTTTTTTTTTTTGTCTTATTAAAAATAAATCACAGAGGCACTGCGAATTATTAACAATTACCATTAAAAAATATCTCTCTCCCTCCCTCACTTTCAAGCATTAACAGCATAGTGGTCACTTTTGCTTTCATTCACCAAAAGAAAGCATCTGACAACTCGAATTAAGCATGTGTCCCGAAGATTTGCATGGTTCTAATGATTTCGCAATGGAAATCATGTGCTGGGCCAACAGGGACGGTTTGATGCTTATCAAAACATCATCACATATTATTTGGTGAAGAGATATGGGCACCTTTCCAATATTTGATTGTTTGTTTATTTATTGAGATTTATACCCCATCTTTTCCTGCAGGCTCAGGGAAGATTACAAGCATTCCCCCAAAAGCAATTAAAATGAGCTCTATGAAATTCCAATTAAAACCACTCCCGGCCCACAAAACTATCACCTCCCACCAAAAGCCAGGCAAAATAAATAGGTCTTGCAATACCTTCTAAAGATGATCAAGCTTGGGCTTTGCTTAAACTCCAGGGGAAGGAAGTTCCAAAGCTACCGAGCAGCCATGAGGAACACCTCTTTGCGTGCCATTGTTGGTTGGACCTAGTGCAGTGGTGGAACTTGCAAGAGAGAGCCCCCGGATGACCTAAGGGAGTGAGGCTAACTTTTGTTTTTAGACAAACAATTGTCTAACTTTGGGGTTTTTTTGTTCCTTGAGGCATTTCACACCTAACTACCTGAATGCAAAGAAAGGTCATCTGAACCACATGGAGGCTTTTATTAGTAATCAGGAATTTCCATCCTGCTGCAGGTTTTTGTCAGAATAGTGTTTGGTTTATTATGTTTCTTTATTATTATTATTTTATTTGTATTTTTTTTAAAAAAATCTGAAAAGGGTGGGGCCTGTCCCATGGCCTGCGGAAATCATGAGCAACCCTCAAGCACGCACGTCAGTGCAAACCACATGCAAGTCCATAGGGGAGATATTGTGCAGCACAGAATCTACACAGATCCTGCATGGATCCCATGCAGATCCCGTGCGGAGGAGTTTGGGATTGCAGTCAGTGGAAAAAATGAAATATGGCAACATCGAGTCCAATGTATTGGCTTTCATGATCTTAAACTAAACTCCCTGCCCCCCTTCCCCCCGCTCCCTGCCTCAATGAAGTCTTGCATTCTTTTTGCAGCTGACAACTGGGAGTTGAGGAACAGTTGCCTTCCTTTTTGGACTATACAAATCCAAAAGCTCTCTGAAATACTGCAATAGGCTTTTTGCTTAAAACATATTTTTATTTGGTCTGCATTTCCATTTCAGTTTGATTTTGTATTTCAGAGAAAGTACAGGTAAAGTAGTGGGGGTGGGGGAAGGGGTAATGGGGTGGGGGGGTCCCCTCTGCCTTGGAGGAGGAATGGCCTGTGGTCGAGGGCCGAGGCTGATGGGGGAGAGGGGAAGGGAGGAGACACAGCCATAGGGGTCATGATGGGGCAGGGGAGATATGGTCCCAATAGACATGTTTTTAGATCTGCGAGGGGAGCAAGGTGTTTGGTGCCTGTTATACGAGGAGTTTCCCAGGTAGATGAGGAGGTGGTTGGAGACCAGAGAGCCCTTGGTCCAAAGCTTTTGCTGTTAAAAGCAAGGTCGGTGCCTAACAAGTCATCAACAATCCATGACTTGATCTTGGATCAGGCTGCCAACCTTGTTTGTTCGACGGAGACCTGGCTGGACATGGAATCCGGGCCTATCTTGGTGGACCTTGTTCCTGTTGGGTACTCCATGCAGCATCAGCCAAGGCTTGAGGGGTGATGTGGTGGTGTAGCCATTGTTTTTAGGGAACTGTGAGGAGATATCCAGTGCAGATGATACTGGGGATCGGGGCCTTTCATCTTGTCATCAGTTTGGCAGTGGATAGGTTAGGGATGTCGCTGGTATACCATGCACCTTCCTGTCCAGCAGCATCCCTTTATGCTCTAGCTGAACTGGTATCAAGAGTGGTGTTGAGGTTCCCAAGGGCCTTGGTCCTGGGGGACTTCAATATCCACGCTAGTTCTGGTCTTGTGGGGGCAGAGTGCGAGTTCATGTCCGCCATGGCAACCATGTGCGTGTCCCAAATGGTCATCAGCCCAACACATAGTGGGGGGCATAACCTCGACCTGGTGTTCTTGAGGTGGGGGATCTGTTCGTTGGGCAGGTGTTAACAAAGTCCTTGTCATGGACGGATCAATACCTCCTCCAGGCCAGACTCCTGGTGCATGTCTGCTCCCAGAGAGATGCAGAGCCTATTCAAATGGTTCACCCCTGGATACTGATGGATCCGGATTGTTCCAGATGACTCTGAGCGAATTGTCCTCTGATCTCGATGGCTGTTCAGCAAAGGACCTTGTTCTGACTTGGAACACCTTGCTGAAGGGGGCTGTCAACCAGACGGCTCCGAGGTGTCTGCTTCCTCAGTTTCAGCACCGCAGGTTGCCTTAGTTTACTGAGGGACTACTTGAAATGAGAAGTACGGTGGTTAGAGCGATGGTGGTTCCATTCTCAGGCTGAATCCGATAGGTTGCAGCATAGAGTCAGTTTATGGGCCTATGCCGTGGCTGTGAGGGCAGCAAATAAGGAATTCTTTTCTGCCCTCATAGCAGCCATGAAGTCCTGTCCAGCGGAGCTGTTCGAGGTAGTATGGGGCTGGTCAGTCTGGCCTCCTTCCACCTGGACGTGGACTCTTCCAGGGCCTGCTGTGACATGTTTGTCAACTACGTTACAGATAAGATCGTTCGGATTCACCATGATTTTGGTTGCTGCGTGTTGTACAGAGGGAGGAGAGCCAGTGGCTGCAGAAGCCTCGTCTGGTCTGGTTTCATGGGATCTGTTTCAGGAGGTGACATCAGCTGAGGCAGAGGATGTTCTGGGGTCTATTAGGGCCACCTGTTTTTAACTGGATCTGTGCCCATTCTGGTTGGTGAAAGCTTTCTGGGAGATGTTAGGGCTTCTGCTGGCAGAGGTGATCAATGCCTCCCTTTGGGAGGGAAGAGTGATGGAATGTTTGAAGGAGGCAGTGGTGCAGTATCTGCTCAAGTAACCATCACTTGACATTGACTTGCTCACCAGCTATCGGCCAGTCTCTAACCTTCCCTTTTTAGGGAAGAGTACTTATCAGGTGGTGACCCAGTAGCTCCAGGCGCACCTCAATAGCCGCAGTTTTCTAGATCCCTACAAGTATGGCTTTCATCCGGGGTATGGTACGGAGACTGCACTTGTGGCCTTGGTTGATGACCTGCACTGGGAGATGGACCAGGGACATTCAACTCTACTGGTCCTATTAGATCTCTTGGCAGCTTTTGACATGGTTTATCATGAGTTGTTGGAGATTTGTTTGCGAGACTGAGCAGTATTAGGCGGAACAGTTCTACAATGGTTCCATTCCTACCTAGTCAGTAGGACCCAATGGGTAGTGTTAGGAGATGAGTCATCTCCTTATGATCTCTCGTGTGGTCTCCCACAAGGTTCCATTCTGTCCCCACTCTTGCTCAACATTTACATGCAGCCATTGGGTGAGGTTGTGAGATGGTGTGGAGTGAGTTGTCATCAATATGCCGATGACACTCAGCTGTACCTCTCATTTTCTTCAGACCCAGGCCCAGCAGTCTCTGCACTTTCCTGGTGTTTGGCAGCTGTGGGGGACTGGATGAGGCAGCACCCACTGAAGCTGAATCCTGACAAGATGGAGGTAATGCTGATGGGAAGAGCGGCGGGTGTGACATCTCCCATTGTTGATGGGATTTATCCTCCGCTGTTCTCACAGGTGCAGAGTCTGGGGGTGCCTCGGCCCAACCTATCTGTGGGATTGCCTTACTCCCCAGGTCTTGGATTGACCCCTGCGGTCTGCTGGGGGTGCCTTCCTGGAGAGGGCATTCTTGGTGGCCGCTATGGAGAGGGCATTCTTGGTGGCCACAACGCGGCCCGGCCACCGAGAACCCCCTCTCCATTGTAGCCCCCCGTTTAACATGGGTGACCTCCAGAAAGGCACCCCCAGTAGACTGAAGGGATCACTCTGAGGCACGGAGCACAAGGCGGTCCCCGAGATATGAGGGGTCCAGACTGTGTAGGGCTTTATAGATCAGTACTTACACCTTGAATCTGGCTCAGTACGCTATAAGCAGCCAGTGCAGAGTACGGAGCACAGGTGTTATGTGCTCGCGCCGTCCCTGTCCTCATAAGGAGATGGACCGACGCATTCTGCACTAGCTTCAGCCTCCGAACCAGAAACAAGGGGAGCCCCAAGTAGATTGAGTTGCAGTAGTCTAGCCTTGAGTTGATGAAGGCATGAATGAGAGCGACCAGGTTGGGCCCGGAGATGTATGGCTGAAGCCTCCGTACCAGATACAGTTGGTGAAAGGAGGCTTTAGCACCGCCTCCACCTGCCAATCCAGACGGAGGCCCGAGTCCAAAACCACCCCCAGACTCTGAACCTGATGGGCTACAAAAGGGCGGACCCCCTCTATCAGAGGGGCCAGCACCTCCCTCTCTCTTCTCACCACCATCAACTCCATCTTATCGGGATTGAGTTTCAGTCTGCTCTGCCGCATCCAATCCACCACGGCCTCCAAACATTGGGAAAGAAACGAGACAGCAGGACCTGGGTCAGTTGAAAATGAGAGGTACAGCTGAGTATCATCAGCATATTGGTGACATCGCACCCCGAACCCTCTCACGATCTCCCCCAGGGGCTGCATATACACATTAAATAATACTGGAGACAAGATCGAACCCTGCGAATGCCGCAGGTCAAGGCCCAGGGGCTAGATGTTTCAGCCCCCAGCACCACCCACTAGCGTCTCCCCGAGAGGAATGAGCAGAACCACCCAAGGACCATCCCGTCCAGACCCCCCCCTCACAGTCGTCTCAACAGCAACCCATGGTCCACGGTATCAAAAGTGACCGAGAGATCTAGCAGGATCAAAAAGGTCGAACATCCTGCATCCATCTCCCGGAGGAGACCATTCACCAAGGCCACCAATACCGTCTCAGTACCATAGTCGGGGTGGAACCCAGACTGAAAAGGGTCAAGGTAACCGATACCGTCCAGGTGCGCCTGGAGCTGCAGAGCCACTGCTCATTCAATAACCTTCCCTAAAAAGGGAAGATTAGAGACAGGGCGGTAGCTGGCGAGTGCATCCACATTCAAAGATGACTTCAGCAGGGGGCGCACCACAGCCTCCTTGAGGCTGGATGACAGCCTCCCCTGACAGAGGGACACGTTAACTACCCTCACCAGCACCGTCCCTAGAATCTCCCTGGATGCTTTCATCAACCAGGACGGGCATGGATGTAATTCGCAACTTGTGGCTCTAACAGACCCCAGGACATCCACCTCATCGGCCGGTGTCACTTCCTGAAACTCCTCCCAGAAAGATCAACCAGACGATCCTTCTGGGACCATGGGTGCTAAATTAAGTACCCATTTCAGCCCTAATTCTTGAACTCCCCTCCCCCTGCCCTTATTCAGACACATAGCGTATCCCCAGAGAAGAGGTAAAATGGATAGCTAATTCTGTAACCACAGTTAAGATCGAAAATTCTGAATGGTCACTCAGTTAACTGATTGGTAGCCACCAACCACAGTGGTTAACCAATTAAATGAAATACAGATTAATGCATAGCTCTTTTATTGTATAATTGATTTACTGTTCTTTCATTTCATTTTTTCTCTCCAGGATCCCTGGCAGAGGCCTCACCTAGATGTGCTTACCAGAGATCCTGAATCGGAGATGCGGAGGATTGAACTTGGGTCTTTATACATGCAAACCATGCACTCTACCACCTGAGCCAGGGCCCACTCCATTTGGGGGGGGCGGGGGCAAGGCTCTGTGTTATGAGGACGAAAACTAGCTCCACCAGCAATAGTTCTGAGCCATTAAATTGATTATCTATGGTCTTATTCATCTAAGGAAAGGTTATGTAAGAATGAAACAAAAGACAGATGTTTCCATTATTCTTTGGTTTCCCTTGGTTCCTGGTGCTATTATCTGAATTGGGTTTATTTTAGAGCCTCTATTTATAAATGAGTAATCTTAGTACTACTACTGCCACTACCTTTCATTTCTATAGGACCACTAGTCGTACACATCGCTGTACAAATACACATAACATAAAGACAGCCCCTACTCCATGGAGCTTACAAGCCGTCAAAATGAAACTGGGCAGAATTCTTGCTTCACCTCTACTGCTGGGTGAGGTGTTACATTAGTTCACGACTCTTGAAAGAGCCCTACATTCCCACTAGGGACCAGACAACTGGGACATACCCTTTTCCTGCTCAGTTCCACAAAAGCCTGAGGTGTCTCCCATGAGTGATGACAACAAACCTGCCATTACAAAGTCATCAAAATTTAAACCCTTCTGACTTTTAATGGGAGCACAGTAAGTGAAACCGCAAATCATTGTTATTAATGAATGTAATCAAGAGCTAATTCTCCCTATATTTAAATTAGCTGGTGCAAGAAAAATCTTAGGAAATTTAAGTTTAGACCCAGAAAGCTTTTGACAAGATGCTTGAGAATTAAAGTTCAGAAAACACTTCATTTCTATTTTTCCGTACAAGTACTGGGAATGGCTATAAGGGGTGAAGGGAGGTCAGCGTAAAGAGCCAACCCGCCCAAGACAAACAGGGTTCAAAACCAAGGGGCTAGGTGGAGAAACTCTGTGTGGTGGTGGGACAGCTAATTCCCATACAAGGGTGCAGAGGGAGGATTGCACCCAAGACCCTGCCACAACCTGGCACTATACAATCATTAATTAGAGAAAGGTCACAACCCCCTGGGACTTACAATCTAGGACAGACAAGCAAGAGGAGAACAAAGGGAGAGAGAGGGGTACATTCTTAATGTTGAGAAGTTGCAGATGTACATGCTTAGCTTAGGGTGTTAACACACAAAACATTGCCCCACTTTCACCCCTAGTAGCCTCAGATTTACCTGCTCATGTGTTGTGGGGCTGCCAGATGTCACACGTGAGCATTGCCCAAAATGTGGAGCATGTCATGTGGGCAAATCCAGACAAATGCAGTGCAAAACAGGGGGAAACAGCCCTGGGGCTGCTTTCCATGTGCTGAGGGGGCACAGGTTGCCCACGTGGCTGCCCCTTGCACTGCCATCTATTGTAGCATGCACACGTTCAGCACCTTAGAATCACAGCCAGAAGCGTAGGGTGTCTGAGGAGTGACCGCAATACTATGGTGGAGGAAGGGGTAGTGCAGGCAGACTGCAACAGAGAGGAATGCCTACCCGTTTGGTCTGGTCTTATGTAGTGCCCCATGGAGCATCCACAGGCTCCAGGTGGCTCCCCTCTCATGTGTTAACACCCTTAGTCACAGGAGAGATGGGGACCCTGAGTGCAGGATGGAAGTTTTACCATTTACTTCAGTAGAGTCAGAACATCAACCAGCCAGTATCTTGGTGTAGTAGGACGTTGTTCAACTTGGGAAATATTGACCGATTTTTGTCCGTTTGGTCTGTTGAGTTATCTTTGTACCTGAAGACTCTCCTTCCCCTCAAATTACCTCTGGTATCATTTGAAAAGTGCTTTGACCTCACTGAATATGAAATGTAGGTCATATCGGGAAAATTTTATTCTAGCTGTGAACTTTCTCTTCTAAACACTGAGAGTATTTCAGATGTACTCTCTAAGTACTGCCTGCATTGAGGCAGGATTCCTATAGAAGAAAAAAGCAAGAAAATCTTGCTAGACATTTTTGCAGATTACAGGACCTGCTTAGGAGTGTGCACTTTGTTTTCATTATTTCGATAACAAAAACAAATTTTCCATTTTTGTTTTCATTATTACAATAAGGCAAATGAAAACAGTAATGAAATCAATAACAAAATTTTGTTTTTCGTTATTGGTGTTATTGGTATTAGTATCGATATTGGTATTGTACAAAACTCAACATTTTATTTTCCGTTTCATTTCCATTTTTGTCAGCGTGTATGATCTGTGTGTGAGGGGGGCTGTGTGTATGGGGGGGGACTATGAAATGTAGTTTGTTGGCACTTCTGCCACTAGCACTTCTACCACGCGTGCACAAACACACACACACATGCACACAGCAGAGCCCCTCCACCCCACATGCTGATGAAAATGGAAACAAAACCGAAAACAAAATTTTTGGTTTTGTCCAATATAGATACCAATAATGACACCGATACCAATAATGACACTGATAATAAAAAATAACATTTAGTTACTAACAAAAAAAAATAACGACAGTTTTTAATATCAAAAATGAAAACAAATGACATGGGTCCCTGTTGCACAACTCTAGACCTGCTATTATCAATTTTTTAGACTATTATTAATTATTATTATTATTATTATTATTAACAAGCATTAAATGTGCCTGGCATTTTACAAAGTAATGGAAGAGACATGGTCCCTGACCTAGGGCTTACAAAGCAGACACAGAACAAAATCAGGGAACAAAATCATTCAAAGAAAAGCCCTCCCACCAAGAGAAAACTAATACTATTCTCAGTGATACTGACAATATTGGGCAGGGCTTAACCTGAAAATGTTGTCCTGAGCCCAGTTGCATTTAGACTGAGCCAAGCTTGGGCCTGATGTATCTATGGGTGGCCCCACCTCTCATGGTGCATTGTGATAATGGACAGGGATATGTCAGGAAAGGGGTGGGATTAAAGCATTTCTTCCACCACTTTTCAATATGCCACTCCCCCAGGCAGAACCGTGATACGATAACCATTTATGGGGGGGCAGGGCCTACTCTGGTTAGGAAGCCTGACCTGACTTAATCCCCAGGGATTAGTCAGAGGGTGTTACTGCCTGGCTCAAAGCTGGGCAGGACCATTCAGGTCCCATTGGTTTTCCATTAGGAGTGGACATTTGAATTTGGATTAAATCCATAACTACTTGTAACAGGCAGCTGCGAATTAATCTATACCAAACTGCAACATCCTCCTTGCGATTTGGTTTAAATAAAATAAATAAATGTAAATGTGAAAAATGTTTCACCCATGTACGGCCTTTTCAAAAATAGCCGTAAATGGGGCGCTAGTCTGCACATGCAAAGTGGTCATTTTAAGCATGTGCAGACTGACTGCCTTTTCCCAAAATGGCAGTGTCGCTTGCATGTGTACAACAGTCCGGTGGCCATTTTGTGCACACACAATGGTTTTTATTTTTATTTTATTTTTTTCATTTGTTTTTTTTTTAAACTATTTTTAATGTTTTAATGAATTTAAATACAGATTTGGATCCCCCAGATGCCCATCCCTAATTTCCACTGCGTCGCAGGTGTCTACTTCAGTATCTGTTTATTTGTCCATGTTCCCTGCATATTCCCAACACTTTGATTTTTGTCATTATCAAATCACAACTTTGGTTATTTATTTATTTTTTTAGTTATTCTATAAGCAAAGTGTTTGCAATCTCTGTGGAGCAGAAACGGATGTCTTTTTTCTCAGGATTCTGACATTGATTGTTGCTGATTAATTCTTCTCATCCATTTGGTCCAACAATCTCACTGGGTCGTTTTACACACACATTTCTCCTGCATGTTTGCTGTTACATCCTGAACTTTCTGTGCATCTACATCACTCACCCAGATCTTAAACATCTGGCTCTTTGAACTTCTGTGTAGAACTTCTCCCAGAACTTTTGTGTGTAAAAGGTTCTCCTGGTAAACTGCTTTGCTCCAGGTAGCTGTGGTCATTTGGTTTCCATGGCAGCCCCTCACATCTACAGCTGTGGCTACTTTAGACTGCCTCAGGGCAGTGTGTGTGCATGAAGAATGCATCCGTAACTTACTTGTGGACTTGTAAACCTAGAAGATTGAAAAACCAGCACTTTAAGGTGTGTGTAAAAATGTCCAATGGCTTGACTTCCCCAGACTGCTGATTGGACAGTTGCTGTGGATTTGGTTCTCTTTGAATCATCATAAGCTTTAGACCCCTTTCTTCAAGTTACATTTCTCTCTTCCTGGCGCAAGGCTATTACCTCATTCGTCCAGTGTGTCAACTACATTCCACTAATGGAGTAATCAGATTCAACCATGATTAGGTTAAACAAAGGATATATTTATTTTAAGGTTCTTCGGGTAAAAAGCAAAGTTGCAATCTGTGCAAGTAAAAAAAGAAGAAGAGAAACAGTAAAACATCTGTGTCTTGTTCTACATAGACTAATAATAAATATCAATTTGCAAAGACCGAGGGCATTCTCAGACAAGTCACTCCCCATCCACTACCCACCCACCTTCCACCCACTATACATGTTAGAGGGCACCCATACGGCAACACTGCATCTCTGCAACATGTATAGTGAGTGGGTGGTGAGTGGGTAGTGGGTGGAGAGCATCTTGTCTGAAAATACCCAGAAATCTGCTCTGAGTATGTTGAAGGTGTCATATTCAACACCGCTCTGTCACTAGGAGGCTTAATACCTTTCCCTGGTGACACTTCCATACTGATTAAGTCAACGTAGACAAAAATGTTGAAGGTTAGTAGCATTTCAGTAGCTCACTGACTTGACTGTATGAGTCATGACTGTTTGACATTAAAAAGAATCAACTGTTCTTTCTCCTTTGCTCTCAGCAAGAGAGGTCAATCATTTTGATAACCTATTATAGGTCAACTCCATCAGCAATTCCCCAACTGAGGTCTGCAGACCACTGGTGTTCTAGAAAACCATAATAAGTCATCCTAACCTGAGCCACAGAAGTGGATATAACTACAGGCACAATTTTCATTTCCAAGTTGAGGCGATGGATTGAGAAATCTGGTAAGACTTATGTGTTAATAGTGGCACTGGCTTCCTCACAGCCAGAAAATGATCATTACAGCCAGCCTCCACTCCTCCACCAGTGGTGTTTTACAACATCTAAGACAAAAAAGTTTAAATTAAATTAAAATTTAATTTAAAATAGTAAGAAGTCCCTGATTCTCACAGTCAGCTCAACCTTAGCTTATGAAGCTGAATTTTGAACAGACCACCTCAATGGGAAGGAAAAAGACAGATTCAGAGCTAAATTCACATCTGATTGGTCAGGTACTAAGCTACACCCATTTCCTTTCCTCCAAAGCTGAGCCATAATGGTAATGACTGAGGCTCAGTGGAAGGTATTAGAAACGGGAAGGCTCTTCCTGTCTTATAGCTCTGAAGACAGAAGGGAGAAAGAGAGGACCTCTGCTCTGCTCTGCTCTCCCCAAGAGCAAGTGTGAGGAAGTCATAGTATAGCACTATGTGTGTGTATGTTAGGGCTGAAACTCACCCTCACAGTTCCTGTAAATCTTGGAGAGAACCAGGTTCTTGCGAGATTTGTGAGAATGAGAAAGGGTCCAGAATCAGCCAATTCTCGACCCGTTCTCGTGCGACTGAAAACTGGCTCTGTGCATGCACAAAATAGGCAGGAAGTTGAGAATTAGAGGTGAATTGAGTATTCAATGCAAATATCTTCTCGGTTGAATTTAGTCACCTTGAACCATATCCACCAGGACAGATCTTTTCTTTGCCCCATTGGCACTGGTTCGTTTGAGTCACTTCATCTGGTTTAGTTTGGCTGGTTTGGCAATAGCTAGCCCTCTTCTGCTTGTGGAATATACTAAACAACCAGACCAAAAAATCCAAACAAACCAGTTGAAAGTCACAGAACAGACCAAAGTGAATGGTTTTGATACAACCGTGGCTTGGATATTCAGCTTTCTATTCCAATGTGAGAATAATATCTACAAATTACCTATTCATTTCACCATTACTGGGAATGCTTTTTCACCATTTATCTGACTTGTTGCCTGTGGCCTGTCAGCAGCACCACCTCAGCATGCCTCTAATTCAGCCCCCCCGCCATGTTTCCTCCCTAAGTTCTCTTGACCCCACCCCTGTCTCTATGCCCCGCCTCCCAGCTTCCTGATTGACTGCCAGCAGGCATAAAAGGCAAGACGGTAGCAATAGAAAGCTGAGCGGAACAAAAGTTACTGCACGTCCTTGTCCTGATTCCTGAATGCTCTCTTACTCTTCAGAACCTGCCTTGCTCTTAGTCTTATTCCTGCCTTGTCCCTAGCTTGCGTTTTCAGTCCTTGTCTTATCCTGACCATGGCTTGCTCTTGTCACTGCTCCACACCCTTCCTAACCTCAGTCTAGGGGTGTGCAGAAGGAAACCCTACCTCTTTTATTTTCATTTTCATTTACAAAATGGAAGCCAGGGCCATTCTGCAGAAGCACAGAATGTGCTGCCCTTTTCCAAAATGGTGTCGACGCTGCCGATGCCATTTTTGGAAAAGAGTCATGCTTTAGTGTAACAGCTGCAGCAGCTATTTTGCACATGTGTAGAGATTTTTATTTTTTTTATTTCCCCCCTTATTATTTTCAATAAACCAAATGAAAACTTCAAATGAATTAAATCAACCAAATGTTGTTTGCTTATTTATTCTTTTTCGTTACCTTTGTTATGAAAATGATTGGGACTCCATTCATTTTCATAACTCATTCAAACAATACAGATTTAACACCCCGATTCCACAGTGGTCTCAGCTTGCACTTGTCAGTTTCAAAAGTGGCTTCCAGGCTACAGCACCTGTTAGAGTGCTATTTTGCAGAAGGGTGAGGGATAAAAATATCCCAATATATATCCCAATATAAATAAATAAAATAAGGCTCAGCAACCCTTTGAAACTGACAAAAAACCCTGGCTGGAGCACTGCGGATAGGGATAGGATTATCGGTATCAGATTAATTCGATAATGCTGATAATTGTTGTTATTGGATTAATCCGATAATACCAATAATGTCGGTATCAGTATATTGTTTTTTTAACATTGCCAATTTTTTTGATCTTTAACATTACGGCCATTTTAAAACTGGCCGCAATGTTAAAGATCTGAAAAATCGGCAATGTTAAAAAAACAATATACCGATATCGATAAATCCGATATCGGATTAGTCCGATACCAATAAAACCAGTAACCTATAATTTGCCTGGAGTCCCACCCCTAACTGTGGATCTGGACTCTACAGCAGTCCTGACTGGTGTTTGTCAGTTTCTCTGGTTAATGTTCGCATTCCCGGGCATCGGACACCTGATTGGTCCTTGGCTAGCCCCTTATGTGCCCAATGGGTTGCCCGAAAATGCGATAATCACCCATGGGTACAAGTTTTAGTAACCTTTGTAGCTCTAGTCCTGATTTTGTCTCACTCTTTTTTCCTGCCCCGCATGCTTTCTGTCTCAGTCTTTGTCTCACTCCCTTCTTGGTCCTTTTCTTTGCTCCTCTCTAATTGTACCTTGTCTCCTTTGTCTCTTTCTCCTTTGCCCCCCTCCTGGTCTTGCCTTGCCGACAACCTTGCCTCCTGTTGTGTTTTCCCACTCTTACCGGGAACCCTGTTATGAACCAAACCCCATGTCTGCCCACATCCCAGTCATCCAGTTTTTCCATGATACTTACATTGTGCCTCAAAAGCTTTAATTCTCTCTCCAATGGAAGTTGGTCCAATGAAAGAGACCATGTGAACTATTTTGTCTCCATCTATTACTTTTGACCAACATGGCAACCACATTTTGTCTTTAGACTTGTAACGATTGGGAAGAGACAACTTTTAGCCTGATTTCCTAAGGAAAGAAAGTAGGTGTGGCTGGGTGTTTTTCCCTTACTAAGTTTTGATCCTGCATGACAGCTCCAATCAAATTTAGTACAGGGGTGGAAGACCCAATAGTAAAAAACGTTAACAATTGGGGAGCTATGGCTCTTCTTGTAGCCAAAAAATCCCCTTCTCTCATGTTGAACATTGTTCCTTTTTAGTAAACTAAAATTCATTAGGTCATGGGTTTGCTGCACCGAGCTATTTTTATATACTAAACACAAAGACTTCAAGAGGATCCAGAGGAAAACACTTTTATTTCACAACCTGAGCTACCTAACCAACACGCACAAGACAGATCAATGCACAAGAGAAAACCATAAGGTTCTCTGGTGCATGGGCCTGTGACGTTTCCTCAAAGTTGGGGCTGGAAGGAGTGGGTCTGTCCAACGAGCTCTAAACAGTGAGTCAGTGGAATGGTGGGAAGTATGGTCTTTGGAATGTAATGTTTTCTTCTTTGCTATTCCAACTCAACTTTTATTTACAGATCTCCATGTGCTTTGTTGTATTATTTAAGGGAGTGGGAAGGTTGTCTAAAGAGATATACACACACACCAAAAATAAATACGAGAGAGAGAGAGAGAGAGAGAGAGAGAGAGAGAGAGAGAGAGAGAGAGAGAGAGAGAGAGAGAGAGATCTAGTAGTATCCGGTATTTCCTGTTGGGTGTTAAAATAAAGATAAAAAGTAGAAAATATTTATGGGTAGAAAATATTTATTGGGTAGAAAATCCCAAGCCCCACAGATAAGCACACAGGGCACATGTGAAGCGTGTGTGCAATCTGTTCGCAAAACACGTGCATCCCATTATGGTAACTGTGGCGTGTGCACAAACGGCGCAGAAATCACCTGAAACTTGACCCGGGTTGGGGAAGGAACCTGAACAAATGTGCGGGTGGCTGGAGAGCCTTCCCGTCTACCACATGCCCCAGGTATGGTGGGGAGCTAACAAATGTGTGGGTGCCGACCCCACCCCCGCTCTGCTCCCTGCTCCAGCCCTTCCCCCCATGTTGGACAGCCATGGAAACCAGTCATGAAACTTGATGGGGTGTATACCGGGACCCCAAGTATTTTTTTGTTATCGTTTTCATTATTAAAATGTGTCATTTTCATTTTCATTAATAACAAAATGCTGTTTTTTGTTATCGCTGTCATTATAGATATCGGTACTGATTTCAAATGAAGATTTTGATTTTGGTATTGGTATACACAAAATATCTATCTATCTATTGATCTATTGATCTGTCGATCTATCAATCGATCGATCCATCCATCCATCCATCCATCCATCCAGAATCTAAGCTAAACCTAACTAAATCTAAGCTAAACCTATGTATAATACAAGCTATTACTATTCTATAATCCTAATATATATAATAAAACAGCCTAGCATCTAAATATCTAATCTATAGATATACACAACTATTATCTATATCTATAATATATGGACAGGGGGAGACAGACAAGGGACAGGAAAAGGAAAACTCAGAGGTATGTCTTCTCTCTCTCTCTCTCTCTCTCTCTCCCTCCCCTATACTACCTATCTCTATCTCTATGTGTGTACAGGGGGAGACAGACAGGGGAAGGAAAAAGGTAATATGTAGGGTAAGGAATAAGGATTGGAAAGGTAAGGTGGTAGGGACATATATGGGAGGATTTTTAGTTCAAGCACCAGAAGATTCTGCAAATGCACCCTGTCAGAGCATAGATAACACAGAACCAGAGTCAAGCAGCCCAGCCCTGCAATATAAAGGGTTGCACTGCCTTCCCCCAGAGCTCTCCTGATTGGTTCTAGGAGGTAGGAGGCATTGAGCCATCACAGGGTGCCATTCAACTGTCTGGGACCTGCTTGGGCTGCTCATTGGCCAACGATTACATCCATCTGGTCCTTCCCCTCCCATCACAGTTCCAGTTCAAGAGTTCAACTCTGTTTCTGGCTCCAGGATGTCTTCTCCCTCCTCCACTCATCATATTTCCCTCCAAAAAACATCTGCCAGGCTGCTAGGCAATAATGAAATCAATAATTAATTTCATTATTGTTATTGATTTTGTTATTATTTTTGTCATTTTCATTATTGCAATAATGATAACAAAAATGACACATTTAATTTCCGTTATTGATATAATGAAAATGACACACACACCCCTAGTGCCCCTGTCTCAAGGAGGGTATGGTGGGGATGAACATATATGCTAGCACCTGTTGGTCTGTATGAGCATCCTTTAGCCTGGGCTGTGGCCTCAGTTATTTTATGCCACCACTGTCTGGACTAGCCACCTACTCGCCCCAGAGCAGTCCTGGACTAACATCTGGTGGCATGCATACAGATTGCCATTGTGTCCTGGGCCACGATGGGCCCAAGCAGATCACAGTGGGACACCATCCATATATTTTTTTTACCCATATAGTTGGAATCACAAGAATTCCTGTTTTATATTCAGTTATAGAGAGATTGGTAAATCTAGTGGTTAGGTTGCATGTGGGAGAATAGGGTTTATTCTGCAGATCTGACAAGTTATGGGCTGGGAGGTGTGGTTTCTGGGGCAGGCTTGGCTCTAACATTTTATATTTTTTAACAAACGAAGCACTACTTGCAGCAGGATTGGGGAAACTTTTCCCTCCTGGGAGAAACTTTGAAACTTCATACAAACACTCATGGCTGCATAGAGGTTATGGGGAAACATTCTGAGTGTGTACACTCAGGAAGAGGAGGATCCAGATCATAGATCTATGTAATGGATCTGTCTTCTCTCTCTATGTACATGCCCTCATCTCTGTTCCCTTACTGTGAGCTCAGTCGTTGAGTGATTGGAGGGTAGGAACTAGATCCAGAAGCAAAATCAAGGAACTGGAAAGGAGCTGTGGGCTGCATTTGGCCTCTGGACCTGAGATCCCCCATCCCTGACTTATCATCTTATCTTCAAACTGCTTTGTCAGTGCAAGCTGTATTCCCTTAGTTGGGTTTCTGCCAACTAAGAGCTTTGACGATTCGGGCTGAAATTCCATCTCAATTTCCCCCCCAATTTCCATTGATAATCAAGCTTCTCCACTCAATTCCCATTAGAATTGAGAATCAAGAAAAGCCCCAGTTCTTGACCATTTCCTGATCGAGATTCTTTTTCTCAGTTCACATATCAGAGACACGTGTGCCACATCCTGTGGCAAGTCTCATGTCTTGTGTTCATTTGTCATTTGTCTCTCTCTCCCTCTCCCCCTCCCCCTCTCCCTCTCTCTCTCCCCCTTCTTTTCTGTAGCCACCAGCCCACCAACTCCACACCGGGGAAGAATCAAGAAAAACAACTGTGTAATGGCAAATGGGGCCATTTAGGGTATGCATAGCCCTTTCCCAAAATAGCTCTGACAGTGTTACCACCATTTTGGAATAGGGGTGTGCATGCCCAGAATGGCCCAGTGGCCATTTTCTTCTGGAGATCTCACTAAGGGTTCTCAATTTGCCAGAACCAAATTGATTCTCATTTCAGCCATATTGATGATCATATTGTTGTCAGACATCAAGGCCTGGAGAGACCTTTGCACTCATCTACCCAGACTGCCTTCATATGACCAATATGTAGAGCTGAAACAGGTATGCAAAAAAACAGGTAAACCCACTGAATATACCCTACCTGAACCAGGCCTGTGTTCAAAGGAGGAAATGTGGTCTAAAAAGATCAAGAAATACAGATCTAAAGCTCTAGAGTAGGACAAAAGTTTGACAAGACGCTGTGAATCATTTACACCAAAAGCATGGCATTGGTGCAAGGGAATTACTTTTTTAAAATGGCAGCATTGCAAAGAATTAGAAGTCTTTCTGGAGGACTTTTATCACACATCACACATACATTATAGCAGAAAGGGTTCCCCCATGCATAAGTTCCCTATGATTTACATAATTTATTTATTTATTTATTTATTTATTCACATTTATTGGCTGCCCCCTCATGCCCATGGCATCTTGGGGCGGCTCACAATCAGATAAAACAACAATAAAAACTCATAAAAACATCACAAGATAAAAATAATTTAAAAGAATAATCCCCCCAACATTTACTGTAGACCCCTTCCCCAAATCCCCCCAACCTATCCTCCCCTCCCACCCTTCCTTCCGAAGGCCTGGGCGAACAGTCGGGTCTTACAGGCTCGAAGAAATGCCCTCAGACCTGGGGCCAGGTGAGCTCCCCCTGGGAGGGACTTCCAGAGTCACGGCCCGGCCATCGAGAACGCCCTCTCCATTGTGGTCCCCTGTTTAACATGGGGGACCTCCAAGAAGGCACCCCTGGCAGACTGCTGGGATTGCCCTGAGGTGTGGAAGGCAAGGCGGTCCCCAAGGTATGAGGGGCCCAGATCATGTAGGGCTTTATAGATCAACACCAACACCTTGAATCTGACTCGGTACGCTATAGGCAGCCAGTGCAGAGTAGAGAGCACAGGTGTTATATCCTCCTGCCGCCTTGTCCCTGTAAGAAGATGGGCCGCCGCATTCTGGACCAGCTGCAGCCTCTGAACCAGAACCAAGGGAAGCCCCATGTAGAGTGCATTGCAGTAGTCCAGCCTCGAGGTGATGAAGGCGTGAATGAGTGGCCAGGTCGGGCGCAGAAATGTATGGCCGCAGTCTCCGTACTAGAAACAGCTGGCAGAAGGCAGCTTTAGCCATCGCCTCCACCTGCCGATCCAGATGGAGGCCCAGATCCCAAACCACCCCGAGACTCCAAACCTGTTGGGCTACAGGAGGGCAGACCCCTCCTACCAGAGGAGCCGGAACCTCTCTCACACTACCCACCACCATCACGTTCATCTTATCAGGATTAAGTTTAAGTCTGCTCTGCCGCATCCAATCTGCCACGGTATCCAAAAATTGGGAAGGCAACGAGACGGCAGGGCCTGAGTTAGTTGAAAATGAAAGGTACAGCTGAGTATCATCAGCATATTAGTGACATTGCACGCGTAAACCTCTCACAATCTCCCCCAGGGGCTGCATATACACATTAAACAAAAGTGGAGACAGTATTGAACCCTGTGGAACGCCACAGGTCAAGGCCCTGGAGCTCCATGTTCCAGCTCCCAGAGTCACCCGCTGGCTTGTCCCTGAGAGGAATGAGCGTAACCACCCAAGGACAGTCCCGTCCAGGCCCCCCAGGTCTCGCAGCCATCTCAGCAGCAGTCCATGGTCCACGGTGTCAAAAGAGGCCAAGAGGTCTAACAGGATGAAGAATGTAGAACATCCTGCATCCATCGCCTGGCAGAGATCGTCCACCAAAGTCACCATCGCCGTCTCAGTACCATATCCGGGATGGAACCCAGACTGAAAAGGGTCAAGGAAACCGATGCTGTCCAGATGCGCCTGGAGCTGCAGAGCCACTGCCTTTTCAATAACCTTCCCTAAAAAGGGAAGATTAGAGACAGGATGGTAACTGGCGAGTGCGTCCACATCCAGCGAAGGCTTCTTCAGCAGGGGGTGCACCACAGCCTCCTTGAGACTGGGCGACAGTCTCCCCTGCTGAAGGGACGCGTTAACCACCCTTTCCAGCACCATCCCTAGCATCTCCCTGGAGGCTTTCACTAGCCAGGATGGGCATGGATCTAGTTCACAACTTGTGGCTCAAACAGACCCCAGGACATCCACCGCATCAGCCGGCATCACTTCCTGAAACTCCTCCCAGAAAGATTGACCAGACAGTGCCTCCATAACCTCATGCTCCTCATCTCCTGCGTCCAACCTGGTGTCAAAGTTACTCTGGATCTGAGCGATCTTGTCTTCAAAGTAGATGACAAACTCCTCACAGCGGGCCTGGGACAAGTTCCCATCCAGGCGGAGGGAGGCTGGACTGACCAGCCCCCACACCACCCGGAACAGCTCCATTGGATGCGACCTTGCAGACACTATGAGGGCAGCAAAGAATTCCTTCTTTGCTGTCCTTCCAGCCCCAACATATGACCTCAAATGGGTCCTATGGAGAAATCGGTCAGATTCAGAGTGAGTCCGACACCAGTGTCGTACTAGTCTCCTGCCTACGTGCTTCAGACACCGCAGCCCCTCGGTAAACCAAGGAGACCTGTGTTGACAAGACAGAGACAGGGGACATCTCAGAGCCACCCTGTTGATGGCCTTCCCCAGCAAGGTGTTCCAATGCTGTACCAGCACATCGACAGAGTGGCCGTCAGGGTCCAGGGTTAACTCCCTCAGAGCCTCCTGGAACCACTGCGGTTCCATCAACCTCCAAGGACAGACCAACCTAACTGGTCCATTCTCCTTCTGTAGGGGGTGTGCTGAGAGATCGGCCTGTAGGAGATAATGGTCCATCCATGACGGACCATAATAGTTTATTAAGCATAGCCATAGGCCATTGCATATAAAAATTGAAAGACAAAACAACATGAAAAAGGTCAATAACAATGAACAACAGATAACAAAGAACATAGCAAAACATTACAATCATAATCCCCATATTTATACTAATCAGTATTCTCATTCAACTTGAACTCCAGAAATTGCTGCCTCAATGAAAATGCCTGCACCAAATATTTAACAACCAGTTTAGTGAAGTCATGCACTTTGTCCTGTAAGGCCAACACCATCAAACCATGCTCCCCCCTCCAAGGATGGTTATTAAGAAAGGAGACCAGCAGATTTCTCCTGATGCCGTCATACAATCTACAACCAAACAGAATATGCTGGGTCAATTCAGCAATAGTCTGATCGAAAGGGATGAGTTTTTCACTATATGGAATTCCTCCCCTTCTGCTCTCCAAAATTTTAGAGGGGAGGGCGTTGAACCTTGTGGACATAAAAGAGAAATCTACCTCTTGGTGAAATTGGTGATACTAAATATGGGGCTGGTTCACCAGTTTTGAGGGCCCAAAGGAGATAATCTATCATATGTGGAATGTTCCTTATTGAAGCAGCTTCATTTTGCCAGGCTATATCCTTAATTCTTGTTGAAATCTCTACTCATAGTGCCCCAACATTTTTGTCCTGGCAATATTTACAAGAGAATCCCAACCTAACCAAAAAAATCTTCCATAGCACGTAACCATTGGTTCTTATGGAAATCCTCCAGAAAAAACTTAACTAATCCACTGTCCCTGTTGTTAACTAATTTGAACCAAAAGTTAGTGGCTCTAATCCAGGCCTCATGGTTCCAGCCCAGCTGCCCAGTCTCCATATAGAATGGCAGCTGAGGGGGTACCAACAGGCACTCTCCGGAAACGTCTAGGGAATTTTGCCTGAAACTTATCCAATTTAAGGGGTACCAAAGGAGCCCAAAGTTCGGCTCCATACAAGAGTCTCGAACCAATTTTAGTGTTAAAGACCTTCACTGCCACATCCAGTGGTGCAACACCAGAGGATGCGAAAAACCTCCAAATGACTAGTGTTGTGCCCGTCGCCAAAGTAGTAACCCTATGCATATGATCCCTCCATCCTCCTGAGTGAAGGAAGTACAGCCCTAGGTATTTGAAGGAGGGAACCTGCTGGAGCAGGTGGCCATTGAGAAACCATGAATAAGATCTCCTGCTATTAGAAAAAATCATGATCTTAGACTTGGAGTAATTGATAATAAGCTTATTTGTTTGGCAATAGATCGAAAACTACTAACGTTGCCTTTGTAAACCCACCTGGGTTTGTGACAGCAAGTCCATGTCATCTGCGTACAGCAGACAACCCATTTGTCTAGATACCAACTTGGACGGAAAAAATTCTGCTTTAGCCATGACAGGTACCAGATTGTTCACAAAGAGATTGAATAACGTCGTGGTCAACACACAGCCTTGCCTTACACCTTGACGGATGCTGACCTTGCTCGTGGAGTGCCCCGCACTGTCCAATCTCACCACCTGGGAGATATCCCGGTAGAGTTTATATATAAGAACAAGTAATCGTTTGTAAATTGCAGTGGATGAGAGTTTATCCCAGAGCAGCTGCCTATTGACCAAGTCAAAGGTGGCTCTAAAGTCCAAAAATGCAACAAACAACTTGCTGTTTAGTTTCCTATATTTATCAAGAAGATGGAACAGGATTAAACATTGTTCGGATGTGGATCTACCTGCCTAGAACCCAGCCTGCTCTGGGTAAAGTATCTTGTTCTGCTTCATCCAACAACTCAATCTATTTAATAGTACTTTGGCATATAGATTACTAACAATACTGATCAAGCTAATTGGCCTGTAATTGGATGGATCTGCTCGTGAGCCTTTTTTGAAAATAGGCACTACAATGGCGGTTCCCCAAACATCAGGCATAATCCCTGTGGTATTGATAGCTTTAAAAAGTGCTGAGAGTAACGGTACCCACCAGTCCTGATGCGCTTTGATGAACTCTATTTGAATTGAATCAGGACTGGGGGCTTTGTTATTTTTAAATGTCTTAATCAGGGCCCCCACATCTTCCTGTTTAACTGGTCGCTATGGATGTAAATGCTCAATCTTGCGCCATGCTAGGGATATGATTTACATTTTAAGGACCTAAACCTGCGATTTTAATTTCGAGTTTAATTGTCTGGTGTGCTTGAATAATCGCATATCACCTCTTCATATTATGCATTTCACCCTCGAGCTGATTTTTCGTCTTTTGCCCTTTCAAGAAAGGGCAAAAGAAATATGCAAGCACTTTCCCAACAGCACTCTCTATTTCTCTCCCTGCTAAAAGTCACCACTCCTAACGATTTGTTCATTATTTATTTATCTTCCAACACCCGTTCATTTAAACCATTACATTCAGCGCCATAAGAATAGCATTTTTCTTTGCCACCGGTACTCGAGGCCCATTTTCTTTTGATTCTCCTTATCTGCATCACCAGGATAATGTTCATTGCTTGGGAAAGACAAGTGTTTTTTTTCATACCGATATCTTCCCCCAACCAGTGCAGTGTCAGATTTGTTTCTTCCTTTCTCCCTCCAGGAAAAAGCATGTTCATAAATAGAGCCTTTCAGTGTTGTGATAAAAAGCAGTGAAAGCCAAACGTGGAGGAGACATTCCAGCGTGGCGTTCTGAAAAGAGACGTTGCCTTGTGCTGTGGAATCCTGATTTGCAAAAATGGGCATTGGGAAGTCGGCAAGTGTGTCGGCACATACCCTTTTGAAACACTGACTAAATCAGGCTGTTCTGTTGCCTTATTGTTGCTCTTGTGATTTTTCCCCACTTTCTTTTACTCGCGCCAAGGATTTTCTCACTGGGGTGGTGTTGCTAAATGTCCCAGAGGTCTTTAATAAATTTTCATGCTCTCCATGGGGTTTCTCCAAATGTCATCTAGATAATGATTTAGTTAAGATTTTTCCTAATGTCATCTAGATAATGATTCCGTTGAGAGAAATGATCTGCTTTGTTTTCTGGTCTCTTCTTCCAAACTGTGTCATGGCAGGACAGACTAATACAAAAAAATAAAAGAAAAAAGAAGAGACAGTACAAGAGACCTTATAAATATATTTATGAGAAGTTCACCAGGCAATAAATAGGATCCGTCAGTTCTTCTAGTCTGAAGTAAACACATGTTTTGGTTTCAATAAAGCGTCTCTTTAGCTACTCATTAACAAAGTAAAAACATATTTACCAAGTAGAACTGACTGTAGAATACAGTCATCAGTTGTAGTAGCTAGAAAGGTGTTACCTCAGTACTGATAATTGTTATCTAATAACAGATAAATAATCTTGACTATCAATGTGATGCAGTGTTGCTGCATTTGACAAGACAATGCTCTCATGTTTTAAAACACTTGTTAACCATAACAGAATTGGAGGCTGTACAAAAATGCAAGACAATACAGTATGTTTCAGCAGCATAGCTGATACACTGAAATAAATGCTATTATTATTTTTATTTATTATTCAGATAGTTCCAGCAATGCGTCTGGTGGTCACCACTGCTTTAACTGGCTGTTTGGGAGGGATGCCACAGTGTCCTAACCATGCACAAATGGGATGTTATAATAGATTAAAAAGAGGAAAATTCTCTGATACTTACAGCAGAGATCCAAAGCTCATGCCTCGAAAGGCTGCTTAACTGAACAGTGCATTACACAGTGCATTATCCCTGTGTCTGGGGGTACCATTAATTACAAGGCCTTGTCCTTTTTTTCTATGAGAAGCTAATGAAGTGTAGAGAAATTATGGTTTGCTGTGTTGGTCCCAAATATAAGCTAAAGAGAGAAGGTAGTAAATTGATATCTTTTATTGGACCAACTACAGTTGGTGAAGGTATGCAAGCTTTGGGACCTGCCTGATGAAGGATCCTGTGAGGTAAGAAAGCTTGCATACCTCCACCAATCTAACGAAGGGTACTTTAACGTGGCTTTGCCTCTTATAATAATAATAATAATAATAATAATAATAATAATAATAATAATAATTATTATTATTATTATTATTATTATTAATTAGTAATTAGTAATTAGTAATTATTGGTTATTAATTATTATTTATTAATTATTATTATTATTATTATTATTATTATTAATAATAATAAACTTTCCATTCTAGTTCACCGCTTTTTCTCTTTGCTTCGACACTTAATGCCTTGCGACTACAACGGAAATGACTACCCACAAAAATGGGTATTCCTGTCAAATTTGCAGTAGTCATTCCGACCCGAAACGTTTTGGTACTTTTTGGTACCCCAAACAGTATTCGATTGGTGACCTGAACATTCAAAATACCGAGTACATCCCTATTTTTTTGCTTCCGGTCCCAGATGTCTGGAGAATTTGTTTTTGGTTTTTGTTGTTGTTTGTTTTTTGTTGTTGTTGTTTTAGGTTTGGGGTAATTTCGGAAATACTGTTTTTCTAGGTGCTCCAATGGTTTTTGACTACCAATTCAGATACGCCAAATGGCACTTGAAAGTTCAAATATTACCTGCCGGTACCAAATCAGGTATCCATTTCAGCTCTCCATGTGACTAATTAGATCACCAAATCATTTCTGAGGCAAGATGTTCTTTCATGCCATTTACATTCTGGGATATTTGTGCCAATTCAAATCTCAAATGTTGAGTTCATTGGTGTGATACAGCCGATCTATAATGCAATGTGATCTGTCAGATTACCCTAGAGTACTCCCATTCCCCTTGAGGTGTATGTTTGTCAGGGTAAATAACTTAGACATATGTCAGAAAAGCAGCTAGTGTGTCTTGAGAGCAGATGACAATGCTTTTTTGGCACAAGTGGCTATTTTTTTTTATTGATCTGTGGGTTTCTTTAGATCATGTTCTATCAAGTTTTCTGTTTTCTGGTATTCATCCAAGAACTTTTCCTTGAACTAGCTTAGTCTTTCTGTTATAGTTTGTAGGTATCACATCCACATTTATTTTCATGAGTATGATATAACACTATTATATTGCATGCCTACACTATCAGTAGGGTTGTGCATGTTGTTTTCGTTATATGAATAACAAAAATGAAATTTGTCATTTTCATTATAGTTATTGCAATAACAAAAATGAAAAATAATAATAATGAAATCCATAATGATAACGAAAGTTGTTATTGATTTTGTTATTGCCTAGCAGCTTAGCAGGTGTTTTTAGAGGGAAATGTAGTGAGGGGAGGAAGGAGCAGACATCTCGGAGCCAGAAACAGTGTTGAAGCCTGACATCTCGGAGCCTGCGGGGGGGTTGCTTCCATCTTTACCTACCTGTTGCTGGTGCGGGGGGGCTTTTGGGCTCTGCCGCTGGTGCTCCGCTGCTGCTCCTGTTGTTGCCGCCGCTGTTGGTGCCATCCCCGCTGCTGTTACCGCTGCCGCTGCTCCACTGCCGCTGGGACCTGCAGGGGAAACAAGAACTGACAGTGAGTTGTGGGGGAGAGGGGGGGAATCACAGAGGCCAGCCACGTGGGCTGACCTGTCCCCTCCCCCCC
>QEPC01011901.1:16609297-16622144 GCA_003113815.1 Sphenodon punctatus | reverse complement strand
GCCTATTAACATTCCGGCGTAGTTGTAAGACCTGGCTGTTCGCCCAGGCCTTTGGGAGGGAGGGGTAGGGGAATGTTTTTAGTTCCCCCACCTATTTATATTTTTATTGCTTTTTGCCCTGTTTTAATATCTTAATATGTTGGCGGATTTTAATTTTTTTAAAAATTTTATTGTATGTTTTAATGTTGTGAGCCGCCCCGAGCTGCATGGCAGGAGGGGTGGGATAGAAATGTATAAATAAATAAAAAATAAAAAATTGAACTCTTGAACTGGGCCTGTGATGGGAGGGGAAGAACATGATGGATGCAGTCGCTGGCCAATGAGCAGTGCAAGCAGGTCCCTGGCAGCTGAATGGCACCCTGTGATTGCTCAATGCCTCCTGCCTTCCAGAACCAATAAGGAGAGCTCTGATGGAGGGCACTGGAACCCTTTATACTGCAGATCTGGGTTGCTTGACTCTGGTTCTGTGTTAGTTATTGCTCTTGTCAGGGGTGCATTTGCAGAATCTGCTGGTGTTTGCACTAAAACCCCTCCCATATATATCCCTACCACCGTACCTTTCCAATCCTTATTAATTACCCTTACATTTTACCATATATATAGATATAGATATTAGTTGTATATAGAGAGATTAGATATTTAGATAGGTTTTTAATTATATATATTAGGATTATAGGATAGGAATATTTTGTATTATACATTTTAGGCTTAGCTTAGATTTTGTGTGTGTGTGTGTATGTATATATATATATATACATACACACACACTAGATATTGGAGGCGATCCCATACCCCCCTCACACTGCACACATCCTGCACACGCGCATGAGTGTGCAAACGGTACACATCTCCATAGCGATTGCATTGTGCCAGACGGATCCTGTGTGGGACCTACGTGGATCTCGCACAGATCCCACACGGATGTCGCTTGGGATTGTGGTCATTGTGTGTATACCAATACCAATAACGATACTAAAAACAAAAAATTCATTTAAAATTGGTACCGATACTGATAACGACAACGATAATGAAAAACAACATTTTGTTATTAACAAAAACAAAAACAAAAACAACACATTTTAATAACGAAAATGATAAGGAAAAACTAAAAATGACACGGGACCCTGGTGCTCACCCCTATCTACCAGATCCAGAGAAGGAACCCTGTGCCATGGACCACCTTCTAACATGTTAGGTGGACATACCCTGACTCACCCATTAGAAAAATGTTGCCTTAATTAATTTTTGATGTTCAGTTAAATATGGCATTCATTTCAGGGGCTTATTTCTAGATTAGCATTGAACTCTATGTGTTGGGGGAACCTTCCTAAATTGCCATGGGTCCTCCATATGCTGTGGCTCCCCATATTTCAGGTTTAGGTCTCATATTTTACACCAGTGCTTTTCACACTCATGTTGTCATATCAAGTTTATTCATGGAACCCATGTGTTTAAGAATCTTGATGGGCCCACCCCATCCAATGGGCCCACCAATGGGACATCACCCCAACAGGTTACACCTTGTTCTTTCCTAGTTCTTGAACTGTACCTGACCACTAACATAGGGTCTTCTAGGCATAATGTAGGCAAAGGGTTACCTGGGGTCCACTAAGGGCTGGGGTCCTTACCTTTCCTGAATCAATAGGATGCATACAAATTGAGACAGCTGCCATTGTCCATGGGGAGTTGTTTGTCGTTGGTGTTCCCACCATGGCCTCTGCCCATGGCCCTCAGGATTCTAGGGTAGTGAGACCTCATAGAGAGGCACCTCAATGCATGGCACAGAAAATCCAAGTCAATGCTAGTCTAGAGTCCCCAGTGAGGAAAACACTGTGAGGATGGGCCATAATAATCTTTGCACACAGTCCAAGATCTCTTCCTAAAAGTGATTCTCTCACTGGGATCTCTAGACTAGCATTGACTTGGATCTTCTTTGCCATGTTTTAGGGTCCCTTTCTAATAGGTTCCACCACCCTAGAATCCGTAGTCCTTTGTGGGTATCATGGCTTAATTAATCACATAGACACATATTTAGTTAAAATGGACCTCAACTTTATTTGCATAACCACAGATGGGCCCTCCCCAGGCACACCTGAGATTATCATTGGGCACCTAGTACACTTGTGCCAACACATCATACACTCAGGGAAACAGCTCTCATGAGGCATACACTGTGCTAATGTCAGCCAGCCAAAATCACAATCAGCTTCAAGATGTTAGGGAGCCCTGCCAGCACTCTTCCAAAGTGCTCTTCGAATACACCTCCTCCAACTTTTATTTGATCCTCAGAAGTTGTACTCATTTTTCAATTGGTCCTGGGAGGGAAAAGATTCCAGACCTCTGATGTAGCACTTTCAGTATCCTTTCCTACAAGCTCCCTGTCCAGTGAACAAGAGAAAAAAAAATACATGGAAAGATCCTTAAGATCCAAAATTCCCAGTAGCATCATTGCATGTAGAGTGGGAGACAAAATTCAAAGGTCTAACACTATTGTCCCCTTTCAAAAATATTAAAACCACACAAGAATGGAAACTGAAGATCAAGTATTTATGACGTGTTCACACTGCAACAGAAATTTTGAATATAACAAGTCACCAAATAATTTTTTTTTGAAAGCTTCTATATTATACAGAAATTATATTCTGTCTCTAATTTTTTCCACTATATGAGACCATCAAAATATTCAGATCAATTTATTTATTTTATTTATTTTTATTTATTTTCTAGATTTATAGCCCGCCCCTCCTGAAGACAGCTCGGGGCGGCTTCCAGCAATAATACATAAAATACATCTAAAACCATTTTTAAAACATTAAAACCATTCAAAAATATTAAAACAGGGCTGGGAAAAACATTAAAACAATGAATAGGGTAGGGGAGCTAAAATTCTAACCCACCCTCCCTCCCTCCCCAAAGGCCTGGGAGAATAATCAGGTTTTACAATTTTGCCGGAATGTCAATAAGCTCAGGGCCAGGTGAGCATCCTCTGGAAGGGAGTTCCAAAGGCGCGGCCCAGCCACCGAGAATGCCCTCTCCATTGTGGCCCCCTGCTTAACGCGGGGGACCTCCAAGAAGGCTCCCCTGGCGGACCGAAGGAGACGCTCTGGGATGCGGAGGGTGAGGTGGTCCCTGTGAAAGTTTATCCTGTGAAAGTTTAACAAAAAGTTTTGCAAGCATCAGATTACTCAGGAAGATGGAAAAAATTAAAAAGGTTCTATTACATAAGGATGAAATAACATAAGTAGTGCCATACTGGATGAAACCAATGGTACATCGAGACCAGCATCTGTCTCTGACAGAGGCCAATCTTGGTCGCTTGGAAGAAGTACCCAACTGGTTACAATGGGGCAATCTGTTCCCCGTGATTGTTCACTCCTGGTTCCTGACAGTAAGAGGTTACATTCCCTAAAACCTACCTGGCTAATAGCTGCTAATGGACCTATCCTTCAGAAACTTGTCCAATCCTTTTTTAAACCCAGCTGTACTTCTGTCCTTGACCAACAAATTCCACAACTTAATTGTGCGTTGAGTGGGGGGGAATACTTTCTTTTGTTTGCTTTAAATCTGCTACTTCTTAGTTTCACGGTGTGTCCCTTAGTTACTATTTGAGAGGCTAAATTACCATTCTGTATTTACTCATTTCAAACCATTCATGATGTTATAAACGTCTATCATATTCCCTCTCAGTCATCTCTTCTCTAAGCTAAAGAACCTTAACCTATCTAGCCTCTCTTCATATGGGAGCCGTTCCATATCCTTTATCATTTTTGTTGCCCTTTTCTGTACCTTTTCTACTTAAACTTTATCTTTTTTGAGATGGGGCGACAAGAACTGCACACAATACTCAATGTAGGTGCAGTCCCACATTGATCTATACAGTGGCATTTGTTTTCAGTTTTATTCTCTCTTCATTCACAAAAAAAATTGTAAATATCTGTTTGCTTTTTTGACCGCCACCTCACATGCTGGGTTGCAAGGATCTTGCAACTGGCCACCCACTTCTGGGCTGGTGACATTTAATTTAATTTAATTTAATTTATTTATTTATTCATATAAATGCTTATATCCCACCCCTCCTGCCAAGGCAGCTTAGGGTGGCTAATTCAAAACATAAAAACCCAATAATATAAATACAATATATCTAAAAAATACATTAAAACCATAATAATACAAATTGGGGGAAGTCAAAGACAAAAATAGACAAAAACCCAGTCACCCTAACCCACCCTATTCCCACTCCCATCACCCATCTCCCTCACAAAAAGCCTGGCAGAACAGTCAGGTCTTGCATTGTCGTCAAAAGGAGGAGAGGTCTGGGGCCACCTGTGTCTCTTCCGTAAGGGAGTTCCACAGCCTTGGTATGGCCACCAAGAGCGCCCTCTCTATGGTCACTCCCCGGGATACCCGGGGGACTTCGAGAAAGGTGCTCCCATTTGACCTCAGGGGCCAATCCAGAGCCCAGGGTGTGAGGCGGTCCTGCAGGTAGGTAGGGCCTAGGCCCTATAGGGCTTTATAGGTAGGGACCAACACCTTGAATCAGGCCCAGAAAGCTATAGACAGCCAGTGCAGAGAATGAAGCACTGGTGAAATATGCTTACACTAGCCTGTCCCCATAAGAAGGCGGGCCACGACATTCTGCACCAACTGCAGCCTCCAAACCGTCACCATGGGTAGCCCCACAATAATTCAGTCTATAGGTAATGAAAGTATGGATAATGGCCAAGTCTGAGTCCAAGACATAAGGCTGGAGCCACCACACCAGGTGTAACTGGCAAAATGGAGTCCTTGTCACTGCACCCACCTGGGCATCCAGGCAGAGTTGGGGATCGAGGAGCACTCCCAGAATCTAAACCTGAGGGACCAGAGGAGGGAAAACCCCATCAATGATGGAGCATGCCACTCCCACAGCTCTATGCACCAGCATGACCTCCATCTTGTTGGGATTCAGCTTCTCACGGCTCGTCCTCATCCAGTCCCCCACAGCCGACAGACACCAAGTAAGCACCTAGACTGCCGTGTCTGGGTTGGATGAAAAATAGAGCTAGAATTGGGTGTCATCAGCATATTGATAACACTGATCAAAGCTTCTCACAACCTCACCCAAAGGCTGCGTATTCATGTTGAACAGGAGAGGAGACAAGATAGAAAACTGCATGACCCCTACATGGGAGGTGATGTCATGTGTATAGCAGCTTGGGTTCCCCATTCCTATCCTACAGGACACTCTGGCCCATGGAGACTTTCAGGTATGAGGTTCAGCCCCCAGGGGTATCTACCCTTGGTGTAACGACCAATTTCCATTAGAAAAATAATGTTGTATGCATACTACAACTTTCCATAATGTAATTTGAACTAAAAATCCTTTGTCAGCCCATCATTAATACAACTGGAGTTTTGGAAAGGTATTGTCAGCCGCCGCAGCCGCTGCCTGGCGCGGCGGCCCCCTCGAAGGCTCAGGAACCCCGCTCCACTCACCCGGAGTGTAACGCCGCCTCCGTTACAGGTGCCCCCAGCCGGAGGCGCCGAAGGCAAAAGCGGCCAGGAAAATGGCTCCCGGACCAGGCGAGACGCCCTGGAGCCCCAGCCCCCATTGCGGCGCTCTGCGCGCCTCCAGGCACGCACAGGGGCGGAGCCAGCACTACAAAGGCCGGCACTGCAAGTGTAGCAGTGCCGGTGAACAGAGCTACAACCCTGGAGAGACTGGCCCCCCTCCTGAGCTAAGTGGTGAAATTGACTACCTTGTTTGGATTGCTGTTTGTTCCTCCCTTTTCCTGGCCCCTGTGTGCTATTGTGTTAGAGCGTGCCTCTGTCTTTCCTGGGATATTTGTGTATGTGTGACCTCCTGTTTCCCCCTGAACCAGAGTACTGAGTGAGCGACTGAGAGCCTGCGGGCTCGCCCGATTGGGCCCCCCCCCTCCCCGTCCTGGGACCATCCCTTCCTTCTTCCCCTGGAGTGTGTGAGCCCGTGAACCCTATCGTGAACCTTGGGACCCCTCCCCTGTGGACCACGCACCTCCCTCACTTCTCCGCCCTACCATTCCCCTGGCAAGCGCGAGTAGTGAGTTTGGACCCCTTTCCCTTCCCCAGCTCTGTGCCCTATGATGATAGGGGTCAACGTTCAGAGTGCGTAAGCACACGAACAGACCCACACACTATCCTGACGGGCCTCCTTTCCCCGCACTTCGCAAGCAGAGCTCCCTTGTGTGCAAGAGGTGTGAACGGGTGGTGCTTCTCCCCTTCCTACCCCCCTCCCACTGACAGGTATTAGGGAAAGGAAAGGAAAGGAAAGGAAAGGAAAGGAAAGGTGAGCTGTACCAAAGTAAAAAAAAATATCCTATGAAGTATTGCAAGATGATGTGATGTTTCTCCAGAATAATTTTCATAAGGAAACAATATTTCAGCTGGAAACATGGCAGCTCTTCCCTACTTGGGGATACAATGGAAAACAGCAATAAAGTCTGAGGAGAAACTACAAAATATTTCATTGCTTTGAAACTGGCAAGTTATAATGACATTTTTTCATATGCACTGTGAACTTTTCACTCACTCGATGCATAATCATCAAGTTTCATATGGGAAGAGAGTAGGACAACGTTACTGGTTGTAAAACTACAGAATTACTTTCTGAACAGAAATGAATAAAAATGAAACCATTATCTCATATGCACACAGCCCCGTCTCCAATACCTCAAGAAATAGCAAATACTACACTTTTTTGTTGTTTGTTGTTTGTTTTTTTTCTACAGGGTTATTTGTGCTGCAAAATCCTTTAGTGTGCATGGCTTTGCAGAGTGCTCCCTGAAATCACGAGGTTGCATTAAGGTTATGGTGAGGCTGCATAAGTGATCCCAGGGTGTTCGCTGTGGTCAACATCTGACCGGGAGCAAACAGACATTCCTGAGATCACTGCCACCACACCGGATCCACTGTGGTTCAGGGTGATTAGCAGCAATTTTATAACATCTGAAAATACCCATTGTGCTCATTGAACACACTAAGTGCGTATTGTGTGTGCACGATGCTCACACTGTGTGTATTGTACATGCAATAACTAAAATTGGTAGCACATATTTGCTACCCACTGATAAAACCTGCAATTTCATTTAGTCTGCCCCATCAGTATCTGAATACTGAGGTGGGCACCCAGTTCTCCAAAATACTAGGCAGTACTATTACTGAGTTATTGATTTTCCATTTTACCAACTGATTTTGGTATTGGAAAATAGGAAGGTCACTAAGTCAATAATTTGGGTAGCCTGTTTGGCAATAATTGGGTACTGATTACTATTATATCCGATGTTACCAGGTCAAATAGGATATCATAATTCCAATGGGTTACCCATTTTGCGGGTATTCCTTTCACCCCTCGTGCATGCACACCCAATGAGCAGAGCTTGGACCGAGGTCCAAGGTACTGAATTTCATCCAATAGTTTTAGATCTTAACAACCCATATTTATTACAGCTTTTACAAATGCCCCCATGAAAGTACTGCACATAAAACTGCCATCTTATAATGTTCATTGCTAACGTACAGGTGAGACGATATCAAAGGCAAAAAGAATGAGAAACAAAAATTTGTCATCTTTCTTCTATAAATCTATAATAAGGGCTTGAACTAATCACATTCCACCAGAGGCATTCATCAGTAATTACACTTCCTTTAGCTCTCGGAGATGAATGCCTTGAAAAACAAAAGATCATAATTAAGCGCTAAATGCAAACAAGGGTTTTTATTTACATCTCATTAACATTTCTGTCACAGATAATTACAGACCTTAATGAGAACAATTTGATCCATTAAAGATGAATAAACCAAAATATGATAGATATGTGAAGTAGATTTCACTCTTTTTAAAGATGCAAATTAATTAAAAATCAATTAGTGAACAGTAGGGGTGGGAATTCCGGTTTCCTGAGATCCGATATTGCCAGTATTTGGGTGTATCAGCTTAATCCAATAAATCTGATATTTACCTGTACCAGCATACCGGATTTTAAACATTGGTCGTGGTACCGGATTTTTTACATTGCAGCCATTGAAGTCAATAGCTGCAATGTAAAAAATCCGGTACCGCTGCCAATGTTAAAAATCCGGTATGCCGATACCAGTAAATCTGGTACCAGGGAGATCCGATACTGGTACATCCAGTATCCGGTATCCTCCCTGGTGTCCTACCCCTAGTGAACAGACTGGTTAAGTTCAGGAAACTGATAATAGGATGCACAGAATTTTACTAATATGTAGAGAACTATTCCTTAGGAATAATATTTTTAATGTAGACCATTTTCACAGGTTACCAGGGAGGAAGGGAAACTTCTGTGATGGCAATAGTGACTCTATTCTCACAGGAATTAGCACACTTGGGAATACGCAACTCTTCATAGCTACACTTTCCTTGCAAGAAATTGGAGAACCAATATTGACCTTTTAGAGGATGAAGAGTAGGTCTCATTTTAAGAGCAAGCAGCAAAAATCATTGCTTGGGGCACTGAGCTTTCAGAGACCTTTAAAGTATTTCCAGCTTATAGTCTTTCTTAAGTTCCATTTAATGTAGGGTGCAGGAAGAGGAGTATGACCAAATTTCCCTTTTGTTCCATGACCAATGCATTACAAAAGCTGCAGGGAATAGACACTCCCAAACTAGCCTCTCCCAATGTAGATACATGGGGAATTTTGGCTATGTGTTCTGTTTGATTTGATGAGTCTTTTCTCTCCCTTCCTGGCCCAATTTATAAATTGGATTGTCCTACACGGCATATGACTATGTATAAAAAAACAGATGTGCAGGGGGCATTACAGCCCCCTAGTCCAGAGTAGGAAACTGCAAGCAGCACAGTCCAGGTCAGATAGGGACACCAAACAAACGTGCCCATGGCTGGACAGCAGTCCTGCCATCCAGAGCTAAACAAAGCCACCCTTGAGTCACCGCCATGCTGCTCCCATCTCCCTGCCTCCCCACCATGATTGACCAGTTATGGCACTTGGCCTTGGCAGCCCCTGCCCCAAGGTTGGTATAATCAGGCTGAACACATATGCTACCTGCTTTGACCCACGTGGTTGGCTCTTAGCCTGGACTGATTCCTCTGAGATTTCTGATGACACAGCCCAGGCTAGCCAGATACCCATCCAGACTAAATTCTGGCAGTACATAAACAGATGTGCTGGCTAGTCTCAGGCCACATCAGGCCACCATCATGTCTGTTTTTTACCCAATGTTGCTGATTTGGTGGATGAACTGAAATGTGCCTCCACCTGTACCTTGTTTGGTATATTCAGGCTGTGTTTCTCCTGATCTGACCTTCCACAACAATCTGAACAATTGTCCTTGAAGCAGAAAGCAATCAAAAGTTTGACTCTGTTATCAAAGTAAAAGCAACCAATGATGCCTGTTGAAAACTAAAAAGTTTGACTCTGTTATCAAAGTAAAAGCAACCAATGATGCCTGTTGAAAACTAAAAAGAATCAAAGCGTATGCCATTATAATGGAAGATTAGTTGCTCTGAAGCTAACTTTTTAAGTTGTGTCATTAGGTCGACAATCAAATGGTGGCTGGAGATATAACAGTTATCTGCCGCAGTCTGGTAACTGGACAGATCCATGATATCCATCTGGGTAGCTGTTGGAAGAACTGACCAGGGGTGCTGACAACTCATGTGGGGCCCTTTTCCCCTGGGCTCTGCTGTTTGTGTGAGCAGCGGGACTGCTTTTGCTGATGGAGAGAGATGGGGTTCTCTAGCTCACCAACCCACCCGATCTGATTTTGACTTAACAGCACCTGTGACACACAGCCGGCTACGTGGGAGGCAGAGCAGCACAGACATTTCCGGGTCCACAGCATAAGTCAGCGGAGTTTCCTACGGCATGCCGTGGGCATGTGCCAAGGGCAGCGCGCCTAAGGGCAGCGTGCGCAAGGGAGCGCCCTTGGGTGAACAGTCTCAGGCACCGGTTGTGGCCCGGTTGGATTCAGAGTTGTTTTGATACCGGGTTGTTCTTGGAAGATTCCTCTCTTCAGTTATGATCAAGGTACACAATTGATTGAACTATGTTGCTATGAACTTATGAAAAGAATTTACATGGACAGATGAGTTACCCCAGATTAACTGATTCTGAACTTATACCATCCCGGCTTTTAGGGATCACAAAAACGGCAGAATGTCTGGTGGACTTCTAGCCGGAGTGGCAGTAAATCTTGACTGTATTATCAAAGGAATAGACCTGGATAACCCATATATTCAAGCAATCCACCTTGATTTTGGTATTAGGAAGTCACTGACTGTCGTGAATGTTTACTTCCCTCCTAAGAAAAATAATATGTGGTCAGGATCGTGGGTTGAATTTTTAGAAAGCAAGATAACATATATAAAACTTTTGCTACCAGAGGTCATAATACTGTTAGCTGGCGATTTCAATGCCAGGATAGGAGGATTCCAAGGACAAATAGACAATACAAGCCTTGAGCTACAAGGGAACTTAATTTCCGGTATGATAGACTGTAAATCAAATACAGAAGGGAAGCATTTATTGTGCTTCCTCCAAGGAAAAAGGTGGAAGAAATTAAATGGCAAAATACCTCCAAATTTCCCGGGACAGCTTACTTTCCACTCAAATCGAGGCGCAAGCACAATTGATTATATGCTGATCGAAGCTGAAAATTGGCAACTCTGTCAGACCTTTCAGGTTCTTCTATGCCCAGAGAGTGATCATTTTCCATTACTTGCTACTCTACCCCAAATGGGGGAATGGAAGAACGAGGGATTTAAGTTAGACGTCCCAGTCCAGAGACTTGTAAGATGGACAGAGGATGTTAAAAATGAGATAAAGGTAATATGCAATAAATATTCAAATACTCATCTAGCTAGGGTATTCCCAACCTCCCCAGGAAACCTACTGCAGGAATATCAGGATTTACTGAGGGACCTATATGTGGTATTAATATCTCAGCAGGGCTATAAGATCACCTCATCAGTGCACCAAGCCTGGTTTGACATAGAATGTATGGAAGAGAAAAAGAAGTTGATAGCTTGTATTCAGGCTACAAAAGATCTAGAGTGCGGGGACCCTGAAAGCAGTTTGAGGCAGGCTAAAAAGAAATACAAACAATTGCTGGCCTCCAAAAAGCAATCTTTTCAAAAAGACTCTTGGGAACGCCTGAGACAAGCTGCTGAGGAAAATCACTCCTATACATTTTGGAAAATAGTTAGGGAAAATTCCAAACATAAAAATGTCCTCCCAGATGCCTATATAATGGCAGCAAGTTGGGTGAATTATTAAAGGACTAAGTTTGGTATAGAAGATGAAAATCTAAATGAGGAAGCTCCTTCAGTAGAGGCAGATCATCAGGAGAGGATCATTAGTTATAAGGTCATGGTATCTCAGGTGATCAATCTGATAAAAGAGCTGAGAGTTGGTAAAGCGGCAGGCCCAGACCAATTGACAGCTGAATTACTTAAGGAAGCGCCATAGTTCTGGGCATCGGTGTTGACAAATTTAATAAATAATATAATAGAATATGATATCTTTCCTCCAACATGGAGGCAGAACATTTTGGTTCCTATTTTCAAAAAAGGTGACAGGATGAATCCAGAGGCTTATAGGCCTATAAACCAGATCAATATACCTTCTAAAAATATATGGTAAATTATTTCTGTCATGTATACAGGAATGGATTGATGAATATAGCATACTGGGTGAAGAACAAGCTGGCTTCCGGAACGGATATTAATACATAGACCAGTGCTATACTTTCTATCATCTTATAAAGAAATATAATCTTAATAAGCAAGCTGTGTACGTTGCCTTTATAGATCTTCAGGGCACTTTCAATACCATTGACAGGAAGAAACTCTGGTATAAGCTTAGAAATATGGGAATGGAGTCCAACCTCTTAAAATTAATCCAAGCCTATTACACAAATAATATGACCAGAGTCAGATATGGAGTTAGGGGTGAACACACGGAGCTCTTCTCTACCAAAAAGGGAGTGAAACAGGGCCGCGTAATTGCGCCAACCTTATTCAGCTTGTATATAAATGACCTGGCCCCCAAACTACAAAACAACCACCAGCATCATCCCAGGACAACAGGGGGAGAGCTTTTTGCACTTTTTTACGTGGACAATATGGCCCTTATCTCCCTAACTAGAATTGGCTTACAACGTATGCTGGATGTGCTAGGCAGTTATGTGCATGAAAATGCAATCAAAATTAGTATTGCTAAATCAAAGGTCATGATGTTTGGGACAAATAAGTTTAGGAATTGGTTTATAGGGGCAGAAAACTGGAGGTAGTGTCATCTCCGACTTATTTAGGCCTCACGTTGAACAAAACACTGACATGGACGTCCCATATCCAGAAACTTGAGCTGAAGGCTGCATAGGCAGTGGGAGGTATATTGGCCTTCTATGGACATTGTGGGAAATGCCCCTTAAGAGAGGCCTTAAAGGTGGCAGAAGTAAAACTGGACGCCACTCTTTTGTAAGGCATTGAATTGTGGGGCCTGGATTCAGTGGCACAGGAAATGGTTGAAAAGGTGCAGGCTGGGTTCCTTAGAAGATTGCTGGGGGTCCAAAAATCTACTCCCCGAGCTCTGGTTAGGTTTGAAACGGGCATAATAAATGTAGCAGTCAGAGCCAGACAACGCGCTATGGTATACTGGATTAAGCTCCAAGCATTGTCTCCTAACTGTGCCCCAAAAGGGGTGTATTATTATTAACAAACATTTATATAGCGCCAGCAGTGTACCTGGCACATTACAAAGTAATAAAATAGACACGGTCCCTGCCCCTAGGGCTTACAATCTGAGAGACAGGAGCTGGGGGAGAGACTTAGGAAGGGGAACAGAGGGA
>QEPC01011901.1:16564766-16608578 GCA_003113815.1 Sphenodon punctatus | reverse complement strand
AGGATGGTGACTCCATCAATAATTATTGACAGTGAGGAAGGAGAGGAAGGATGAGGGGGGAAGATAAGGAGTTCAGTTTTAGCCATGTTGAGTTTGAGTTGACGTTGAGACATCCAGATAGAGATATCAGAGAGAGAGCTGGTGAGGTGAGCTTGAACAGATGGAGAGAGAGAAGGAGTAGAGAGATGTATATGGAGGGTGTATATGGAGTTGATGAATCCGCCTAAGGGGAGGAAATCATGGGCATCTGAGATTCGGACTGAATTTGATAGAATAGGGTTAGGATATATTGTGTTAACATCGAATAGACTGGTTAGCCCTGCTGATAAAGAATTTATGATTAGATGTTTGGAAGTCATCTCCCTTCAGGAAGATAGGGCAAAAGTGGGTATGCTAACGTATATCCCACTGGTTTATTGCAATGCTTCATTAGAATCTCCTTTTTTATTTGAATGTGCCCTCCTATCGTTTGAGATGGGCTATTACAAGACTGAGATTTGCACAACTAACTTCCAAGGTTCAGGAGGGGAGATGGGCTGGAATTCCCATGAACCAAAGACTGTGTCTGTGTACTGAAAGGAAAGTAGAGGACGTCCCGCATGTGTTGTGTGATTGTCCCCTATATGATGAGGAGAGGAGAAAGTGGCTGCCTATTAGGGAACCATGTTATCAAACACTGGGTCCTCGAGAGATAACAGTGATGCTGCTCCAGGAAATGTCAATAAAGATATTGACTAACCTGGATAACTTTGTTCTAACAGCACAGGCAAAAAGAAGGAGAGTGACCCTAGATTTGAACTCTACTAAATCTCGAAGAGCTCTTGATTTTCAATCCCGGAAATAGGAAATTTAAATTAAAGTGTTTGATTGTGAGGAAACGTTCTTTTTGTTGGTATGGAGACCGTGGTTGCCTGGTCTAAAATGTACTCTCTTACATGAATCTATGTTGTGAGGGTATGGTCGCAGAAATTGGGCTTGGTTTTTTGTATTTATATTTGTCTTTGTTTCTGTAGTGTAAAATTCTGAAAAATTTGTATATGTCCCGGGTTATGTAAGGGATTGGGGTGTTTTCTTTGTATTGTGCTTTAATGTATTTTTCTTATTTTTTTATCTTGTTGATATGGTCATGCTTTGGTCAAATGGTCATAAATAAAATCTAATGTATGATATCTGTCTGCTCTGGTAAGGACCAAGTGGTATCTCTTTATTGTTTGGTGGTTTAACCAGTTAACTGTTTTATCCACGTATTTAATTTTATTTATTTATTTATTTATTTATTTATTCCCATTCTGTTAAGGCTCAAAGAAGGTTAAAATACATAAACAAATACAGGAATACACAAAATAAACCCAAATATTAAAATACCCAAATAAAATCAAGTAAAAACAGATAAAATCCCCTATCCCAACCCTACCTCCACCGGCTAAACACCTGACAATAATGAGGTCTTACATTGCCTCTGAAATATGGCAGGTTTGGGATTAGACAAACCTCCAAGGAGTTTGATAATTGTGGAGCAGGCATCAAGAATGCCTTACTGCATGGTGTTATAGTATGAAGATGAAGTTGAGTTCTCCAGGCCAACCTCAAACATGAGAGCAGAAGCGGCAGGTCTGTTAGATATTTGAGACCTATGCTGTTCATTAGCACATGATACTGCATGTTAGACACATCACCATTTACTGTTGGTGAAAACACACATGAACGTAGCTTTAACATTTCTAATGCATGTTGTATGGCTGTATTGGCACCCTTTGCAGCCCTGCAACATGCATAAGAAATATTACAGTGGTGTTAAAGCGATGTTAAGGTACATGTCTGTTTTCACCCCATGTTGCCATTTACGATTTGCCCAAAAAATTCTTTCCTGTTTACTTCCCCACCCAATGAACTTGGTTTCAAACTAGTAGCAGCAACATTTGATAACATGGTATTACAGTAACGGTAATTCCATAAACTGGTTAACCATTATGGAATTATCTTGTGAGTTGGTTTGTCAGTTAGCCATTGCAGTAATCAGTTAACAGCTGGATAACCACCAAACTATCTAAAATGGCAGATATAAACTCAGGATAGCAAATTTACCAGTAGTTTCATCGCTAATCGTAGTCAAAGCTCCGGAAACACAAGAAGATCACTACTGACAGATGTGGCGTGAACATCTTGAAAATGTTGCCAATGATAAACCCAAGAGATGTTTCATTTTCAGAGAAGCTATGTCCAATTATTTGGTGTGCATGGAGTAGAAAAGTTCTTGGGTAACTAAGGGATGAGATATTTTGTACTACCCTGAAGCCAGTCTAGGTTTTATGAGATACACTGGCCTTCTTCTGTTGCTATTCCTTTTATTTCATCCTCACAAAACTACAGTTTTATTATTGTTTCAGCCTTAGAAACTACCTGCAGAAACATGTATATGTGTCAAATTTCTGGTACCCAAATCAAATTTCCAGTGCCCAAATCTGGTACCCAGTCTGAGTACCCAATATCCTTGAATGTTCCAGAATGTCGATTGCTGGTCCAGTTTTGTTTTACATCCAGTCCTGATTTTTTAGTTTTCAATGCTGATTTATCAATCGGTAACTGGAAAATCAGTACCAGAAATTACTGATTTTTGGGGTAGTTGGACACCTGATTGGTGACTGAAGAGCCTGTCAAGTATCCAGTGGAGTACTAAAAATGTGGGCATTACCAGGTAGAAAATCATCTACCCATTTCAGCTCTAATCCGAGTGATTTATTTATTTAATTATTTATTTCATTATATTTATATGCCGCCCCCCCATGCCTACGGCATCTTGGGGCGGCTTCCAGCATAATATAAAACAATTTTTAAACATAAAAAGTCTACAATATCATAATTAAAACAAATTTAAAACACCCCCCACAAAAATTAACCCACCCCCCCACCCTCCCCTCCGAAGGCCTGGGCGAATAGCCAAGTCTTACAGATACGTCGAAAGGCCAACAGGCCCAGGCCCAGGCTTTGAGCCTGGGATCGACAAACGTTTGTGTATTGTAAATCAAACTAAATAAAAACATGGAGAAGACGACAAGGGACCCTCTTCAGACAGTCTAGGAATGATATAAATGCATTTTGCTACCAAAGATTATCAGAGAAGGAGAGAGAAAGGAAGAGGGGCGGTGGGAATGGTTTTTCTCTGTTTCTCCTTATGGAAATGTAAAGTCATGAGATTGAACGCAAGCTAGTCGAAGAGATAACAAAAGAAAAATCGTGTTGATTCTGAGTCTCTGCTGAGGCTCAGAGGGAAATGACACCAGGATAAATCAAACAAAAAACTTGTCCACACTCCCCAGATACCTTTGTTTCTTTTCATGCAGCCTGCACAGACTTTTCAACATCAAAAGGGCATGGTTTGGGAGGGGGGAGGTTGTTTTTGGTTTTTTGGTTTTCTTCTGTCTCTGTTTTTGCTAGGTAATTTCCAGTTTAATATCACTTCAAGTAGAAAAGAACAGGTCATTGCTCAAGGATAATATATAAAACACTCTGATGCTGTTGTACAATGCAGCACTGCCCACTTCCCCTTGCCTCTCTACTGAGAGAACTCACAGCAGACCCCAAGCTACAAGTTCATGTCTACAAAGTAAAGAAATTGAAACTGTCTCAGTTTCAGAATTGGAATGAAAAATCTTGAATGTGCTTTAGGGACAAGAGGAGGAAACAGATAAATGTTACGGTCTTGATAAAAAAAAAATGACTTCATATGTACCTTATTGTTGCCCACACTGAAAACTTTTTATAACACTCCGGTATCTCAAAAGATCCTTAAAGCAAGAATACGTATTACAGACTAGAGCTGAAATGGGTCCTTAATTTAGTAATAACAAGCAATACCCATATTTAATAATAATAAATAAATATATATTTGGGTACCATCTTGTGTTTACATTAACTGGGTACCCCAATACCAGGAATTTGATCATTTCGGTTACCAATTTACTGATTTTCCATTAAGTAATTGAAAAATTGGGACAAAAAAATAATAATCAGAATGCCCCCCCTCCCCCCATGGGATCAGAAGTCGATATTTGGGACATTTTGGGACATATCAGGACTTTGGGGTCCTGAACTGGACCCTAACTGGGAACAGATTTGTATCCAAAATAGTGAGGTCGATTCAGGCACTGGAAATTCAGTGTGTATACCGAGTTTCACGGCAACCCATTTCAGCTCTACTATGGATGTACAACGGGCAGGGGAGTATGGTTAGCGTTGCAATTTAGGCACCCCTGAAGAATTTGTGGTGCCCAAATTGACCCAGCCCTGGTCAAAAGTGGCTTCCCAGCCACAGTGCTTGTGAGAGCACTGTGTGGGGGAAGCCCTAGCCCACCTTTGAAACAGACAAAACCTGGGTGGAGCGCTGTGGATCTAAGCCCCCCTCCCCGTGTGCCTTCCTTGGCCAAGTCAGGTCAGGGAAACGTGCATTCCATCCCCTGATCTGACCAGGCCCGGGGTGGCCCCTCCTTACCTGGGAGGTGAAGATACCTTGGCAGCTGTACATTTGTTTATAACCAGGGACTCTGAGTGGTGTGGGAGCATGAGTTCCATGTGATTTTCACGCAGTTTGTACATACAACACAGTCCCTGTAATAGGGGCACACATGGGTTGACCGCAGGTTGTACATGCTCATCCATAAGGCTTGGAATCGGCCCCACTGTGCACATCAGGTCATTTTAAAACAGACAGCAGTGGGTAGGGGATGGGTGTGTAGCAGAGGTGCGTGTACGCCTGTTTCCAGGGGCGCACACCCACCTCCACCCATGAAGCATCGGGCATTGGAGTACAGGAGCACACACACACTTCCACCCATCCCCCATGGCATTCACACGGGCACCTCCACTTATCTCCATGCAGCAAAACTGCATGCCAATGGGTGGAGGATGTCTCGTCGGAAAAGGGCCTCAGTCTGCCATTAAATGTGTAAAATTTATAGAAATTTTGGAGGCACAGGGGGAAAAAAGAGGAATTTTTAGAACAAATTTAAACATTTGCCATATTTACTATTACAACCAAACTTGATATCTTTAGGGCTCATAAATAATTTATGAAGCATACATTTCATAAATGATGTCATAAATGTAATGTTTCATAAATAAATAAATATAAATGCATTTATAAATAAATAAATAAATTTATAAATAAATAAATAAATAATTTATGAAACATACATTTAATAAATTATGTCATAAATTGTACGTTTCATAAATTTTATGAAACATTAAAAAAAAACTTTGTGTGTTTATGTATTTTATATTATGGATTTTTCTATTTCTATTTTATTTTTAATTTTGTATATGTATTTTTATATGTATTTTATTGTTGAAAGTTGTGAACTGCCCGGAGCTGATGGCAGGAGGGTGTGAGCTAGAAATACGACAAAATAAATAAATAAATAAATAAAGACTGAGCCCAAGATACTTAAAGATATCAAGTTATACAATAGATATCAATTTCTATAAATTTTACACATCTAATTGCAGCACCTCTTAGAGTGCTTTGGGGGGAAAGCCTGTCTTTGAAACTGACAAGCCTGCTTGAACACTGCAGAGCCGGGCTGGGGCATGTGAGTTTCTCTGGGTAATCCTCACATTTTCAGTCATCGGGCACCTGATTGGTCCTCAGGGTAGCCCGTTGGGGTACCTGAGAATACAAGCATTACTCCCAGGTACTCATTTTAGTGCCTAATATGCAGCCCATTTCTCGTGGGTACTAATTTTAGTACCTGATGCAACTCTATGCAACTCATTGCCCTGGCCCCAAGCCTGTTGGCATTTCGACGAAACTGTAAAACCTGCCTGTTCGCCCAGGCCTTTGGCGAAGGGGGGTGGGTGGGTTAGAGGGTTTTTATCTCCCTTACCCTATTTATTGTTTTAATGTTTAACTGTTTCCCGGGCCCTGTTTTAATATTTGAATTATATTTGTATGTATTTTAAATTGTTTATATATTTTTATATGTTTTTACTGTTGGAAGACGCCCTGAGCTGTTTTCAGGAGGGGCGGGGTATAAATTTAGAAAATAAAATAAATTACCAGTGGGTACTAATTTCAGTAAAGGTGCTTTGCTGAAAGACTCAAGGGGTTTTCCCACAAGTGGGAATGTGTACCTAGAAGGTAAGGAGAGGGGAGGCACAAAGAAATCGGACATGTTTTTGATCATGTGGGATCGCCCAGAGGCGTGTGATTGAAGCTTTTAGACATGTTTACAAGGGTGATTGACAGAGCTGGATTCCATATATCCATCTCCTCTTCCGACTTTGTAAGGAGGCATTTCTGGAAGTGGGTAAGCACCCTCAGTGGAAAGAGAAATCAGGGTGTGAATACAGGAGATCGGGAGCAATGTGAGGTGAATTAATATGACTAATCTTATCTCAGAAGATACAGTATTAGACGCTGGCACAGGTCACCAATTATATTGCTTTTGATAATCTCCTCATGATTCACAAAACTTTCACGCAGATAAGCACCATGGGCAGCCTTTCCTTCAGTCTCCAAATGGAATATGGAGAGCCTTTGAGAATGTCACATGAGGGTGGTAATAAAAGGGTGAGAGGTAACCAACGTACCAAAAGCGCATTCCTCCTGTGACTCTAGTAAGTGCTATTAGTTTCTTGCTGAGCACCAAATTCACTTCTTTTTGTATCCTATAAATCATTTACCGAGCAGCGTGCTCCAGTCACAAAAGCACTGAAGCTCTCTTACAGAATGTGATGTTTGACATTATAAAATATATGCAAACACAGTCTTTATTATCCATCTCGCCATCTTGGGAATTATTTGAAGCAGGGGGGTGGGGGGAACTGAACAACAAAAGGAAGTAAAAGGATAATAAATGAGAAGGAGAAACAGGAGGAAAGGTTGTCATATTTCATAAGTTTGCATGAATAATCAGCCCAGTAAGAAATCCAGTGAGTCAGTACCGCTGTGGGGGTAGCAGAGATCGTTCTGTAAGCATTGCATGTGAAGAGCAATTTGGCATGCATTATGTAACAGAAACATTCAAGCCATCTTTAGGGCTGCTAGCACTGGCGAAGTTCCGAGGATCAAATATTTGAGGGGGGGGGGGGAAATAATCTTTCACCGAGGGACTGATCAAGGATATGGTTTCCGAGATGAGACTTTAATATTTCAAAGGCTCATTACTTATATGTTACTGAAGAAGTTCAGGCTTTGAAGCGGTTTGTAAGGAAATCAGTTTAAAATTTGTTTGGTTATGTAGGGACAGCATCCCCTTCCTTTCCAGATGTTAATTCAGCGGGTAAAAGAACATTGCACATCTGCCAGGAGAAAAGTATAGATGGGGCACTGCAATCAGTGCAATTAGAACACTGTGTGACAAATGTGACTTGGGTTTCATTCAGGGAGCTGTCGGCAAGAAAAAAGAATATGTCACAAAAAGAATTGGTTTCCATTATATTTGAGCCTGGCTAACTAGCTCACAGGTGAGAGTGCAACTGTTATTAAGAAAGCTTTCTTCTGAAAGAAAAGAAGTATCTCCCATTCCCTCGCAAGTGTGAATCTTACACCAAGAGAACTTTTAACTCTTGGAAATTGACAGCAATGGTTCCCAATTCTTTTGCCAGTGTGACTTCCTTTTGAGATTTACAGAACCCAAGACAGTAACCAATGGACAGGGAGTGGGCCAATGCCGCAGAGCAGGTGCATGGGTGACCCAAAGCGGAGCTGGCCACACCCACAGGTTGGGTGTGTTCAGACAGATAATCCAGCACATAAGTGAACTGAGCATGGAGGCAGCAAACACGCCGTCTCCCTGTCCTGGGAAAGCCCTGGCTCAGGAACTCATGGACAAGCTAGTCAACCTCGTCCTCTGGCCCTGCGACTTACTCTTGTAACCATGGTAATGGGATGTGCCGGTGGCAGTCGCTCTGGCCATTTATTCCAGAGGCATCTATGATACGTGTGGGAACATGTTTGACCGGGGCTCATAGGTCCATTTAGATGGTATGGGGTTCCGTGTTTGCCTGTTGCCATGGGTTTAGTCAGCAGCGTCAGTGAGGTGTGCTCCGGGAAATTCCAGAGCGCTGCCTGTGGGGCTCTTCTTTGCCATCTGGCTGTCACTCTTCGGATGGACAGGTCAACCCTGGAGTGAAGTGGGCTGGAACGGAGCTTTTGTCCATCTTTTTACACTCAAAGGTATGCTAAAGTATATCAAACTTCCATTGAGATCTTTGCAGATGACATGATCTCACATGGTGGACACAACCCATTCTGTGAGCTCTCTGGTCTACAGTAAGTCAGCGAATCACAACTTCTGCATGAGAAGGCAAATAATGTAAATCCATGGGTCTTTTCACATGGACACCCCTCCACCCCCGCACACGTGCGTGGTAGGGGGGGCGCCCATGCGAACACCACCCATGGTGCAGGGGGGATGGGAAGCACCTGTAGGAATGGTGCTTGCGGTGGATGGGGGTGCATGTGAGCTCCTGCGCTCCACCCACCTCCACCCATCACCCTCGCACGGAGCAACAGGCTCCAATGCCTGTTGCTCCATGTGTGGAGATGAGTGGAGGTGGGTGGAGATGGGTGTGAACCCGATGGAGATGGATGCAGTTTGCATGTGCACACCCGTCCTCCACCCACAGTGGGCGCACACAAATCCCCCACCCACTGTGACCCGTTTGAAAAAGGTCTATGATGCTGTAGGCATAAGGAATCTTGCCTTGGCACAGGGAGTTGGACGAGATGGCCCTTGAGGTCCCCTTCTAAGCTAAAATTCGATGAGCCTAAACCATACGAAGGATTTTGCTAAAAAATTTCCAGCCATTAAATACTTTATTAAAATCTTTTTTTTTAATCCCAGAGCAATTTAGATAAATACTTGGATAACTCTGTGAATTACTCCACCATTGCTACCCTGCACAATATGTTTCAGTTCTAATTAGAGATGGTTGAACGTTGCCATGCCACAGTTGTGAATAAATTTCCTTGAATATTCACGATTTCCTTTAACAAATTTAATTCAATTTTTTTTTTTGAGGGGGCGTATCTCTCTCTCACTCACTGAATACACAAGTAATATTTCAGCAACCATTCAGGAGCTTTGGATTCCCAATAGTCATCAAAATGTCTAATTTAGTGTCAAATGAGTACCTAGGAGGGAAAATGGTATACCTGTCAAATTTATGGCAACTGAATTGACTTGACAATTTTGGCTACGAATCAGTACCCAATTTTGGCCCAACTGAGGGACACCATGTCCCAGAATGTCAACTTCCAGCTCTGAAATTTTGGTTTTCTGTCCCAATTACCGATTGGTAACCTGAACATTACCGATTTTTTTAAGTATCCAGATGCCCAATCAGTGTTCTGGTATTCTACTGAATACCCTACATAGTATTTAAAAGTACAAGTATTAACCATGAGTACCACCAAACTAGGTGCTCATTTCAGTTCTAAACCAGATCCATCACTGTTTTGGACTACGATTCTCCAACATCATTGTTGCCCAGACTCAAGCAGACCCGCTGAAGTAAAAAATCTTGCATATTTTCTTCATTTTATTTTCTTTAGACTCTCAACCTGCTTAAGTGATATACATCCAAATTACTGACCTCTCAGAAACAGAATGAAACTCACAAGTATACAAGAGGCTCTGGAACACATTGGGGCCTATCCCAGTCCACACGTGCGCACATGCATGCAAACCGCAGACAGCTCCATAGGGATTGCATTGTGCTGTACGTATCCCACACAGATCCCATGTAAATTCCACTTGGAATTGTGGCCACTGTATTTGCAACATGTATCACCACATGACGCTCCTGGAACAGCCCCTGCAGTTGACCGGGGCACCTTCTTGAAGGTCCTCTGAGTCTTCCAAGCGGTGACGTTCAGGAGGACATTGTCGGTGGCCGCACCATGGCTATGGAACTCCCTCCCAGTGAAGATATGCCTTTCTCCAGTTCTCCCCTCCTTCTGCATACAATGTAAGAACTGGCTGTTTTGCCAGGAATTTGGTGAGAGAGACGGGCAGTGGGGGTTTATGGATTTGTTTTTCTTTTTGGGGGAGAGGTAGTGGGTTTTAGTCAGCCCTTGTTTGTTAGATGACTTTTTGTTGTTTTTATATTGTATTTTTTATTTTTTATTGTTTATTGTACATCACCCTGAGCTGCCATTTGGAAGGAGGGGGCTGGTTATAAATTCTATATAAACTAAAACTAAACTAAACTAAAAACAATTGGAGAAAGGCAAAAGAGGAACATGGCCAGCTGTTGACAAAGCAGAAGAGATGGCACAGATGGCCCAAAGTGCTAATTACAGTTTAAAACAGTCAACACCTGGCCGCAAACTAACTTTGTAAGCTAAAAATCCCAGCTTTATAAACCCAGTTCTGAAATGGTTGGTAATGCATCCTTAATATTTAAAGCAACATTGGCTCTTTGTTGTTTTTTTGCCATACTCAAGATCCTTACTTATCTTGTGGTGTTCAAATATACATTCCCTCTTCTTTGGTTTGTTTCCATACAAGAGAACATTATATGTTACCACTAAGAAATAAATGGAACATGTCAGTCTCTCCCAAACAGACAGCCATGCGACCGTGGGAGGGGATTTTGAATTACATTTTCATGGATCCATTGTGTCATCTGACAAAAATGAAAAATGTAAATAATACAGTCAGCACTCGGGAAGACAGAACTAAGAATTCATCCGACTGGATTATGATATATTAGTAACACAGTTAGCCAACTTTTCCTGTTGACAAAGTCTAAACAATCAGACTGTTCCATCTGGAGTAGGATGGAGAATAATTTTACATGTTTACAATATAAAATAACCCAAACAAATTCTCACTTGTTTATTATTTGTACTTAGTGAACATAGACATTATTATTTTATTTTTTACTTTACAAGCAATTTCCTAGTTACAAGACACTTGATTACAATGAAGTGTAAAATGTTATTTCACTTGACTGATAAACAAATAGTTTTGACATTTTAATGTATGCCATTTACGTATCAAATTATTAGTATCTACTGGGAAACTTGAATGTGTACAATTAAACTGAAAAAAAGAAACAAAGTCTTTATCTCAAAGTATTTGGAATCTTAAATCCCAGTTCTTCATACACTTAAGCCATTTGTCCCCGCACTGGGAATGAGGCACTGACACAAATAAAGAACAGACACAGTAAGTATGGGTAAACTGGTGAAAACTGTTTGATTAAAACAACCAGCAAATAGTAACCTGTTGGAAAATAGAACCAATTATAACCAATCAACCAATGAAAAAGGAGAACAGTGGACAGATCCTTCTTGCCAATTAAAATTATCGTATTCACTCGAATTAGCCAATTATTATACTTCTTCACCTTATGCAATGGTCACATAAAAACTAGTGAAGAATTCCACTTGAAAATGCCAATTATTGATCCAATTATTGATCCCAATTATAATCAGGCCAAATTAATACTTCTGGGTAAGTCCTAAGGGGAGTGATTGGGCATTATGTCCCATGCTTGCTATCACCTCCACCACAATGTCCACCACTCCCCGCGTTCAGTACCATAGTAGATAACCAATTCTGGATTGGAGATTCCTGTCCAATCCTTTCTGCCCATGGACCAAATTGATCCATACCCGAAGAAGAACTAACGAGCAAGTGACCACATTGGGACCACTTAGATCCTTCCATATGGCACCCTACGCCAATCCTTATTCTCTGGGATCGCAGCGGGGCACCCATCCCCTGCCTGCTTTCCAGGTCCAACCTCCTTGAGGCCTACCATCCTCCACCTTTACCAGATGTTTCCACACTGCCAAGCCAATGCCAACCCGACTCAGTTTCTTTTATGGTACTGAACACCGCCACCAAGTTCAGCAGCAAAGCTTGCTTGAACACCCCCACAACTCACCCAGAACCATCCACCCCCTAAACCAAACACTTTTGAAGAATTTTTCGAACATTCCCTAAATATAAATCAAGGCCTCTCTCTGACAGATGAACCCCATCTGACCAATATAGCTCAGTCTTATCCAGGATATATCGCCGTGTTCAAACCAAATTCCTCCCGCCTTCTCGATATACTTTCTGATTTCCTTGTTAACCCTTTTCCTTGACCTGTCCACTGCTCTCGAACTAATGGCTCTCAGCCACTTTATCCTTTACAACAGTGCAGTAAAAATCAACAGTGCACGAGGGAACAACTTGCTTACTCAAAGCCAGTCCTGCCTCACCATAATAGACAAGTCCAATCCTGACCCGCTTGTCAGATCAATCTCCCCTAAATGGATTAGTTTTATGCTAGGGGAGAACCTCCCATTCCAGCCAAGAAGCAATGGCATCAACTGAGGCCAGAGTATACCCCTCTTAACCTTCCATACCACCTCATCTCAAGAGACTAAACCCAACTGTGACCCCCAACTCAAACTCTTGGCCCTCTTTTCCACCCAACTTACAAAACTATGTCCAACCAGCCAAATTACCTGCCTTTCCATGCGCTGCAGCAACCCTGTAAATATAAAAACAACCTGGTGTCACCATTAACTAGAAAGATAACCTCCACTACCTACCTTGCTGAAAGAGGGTGAACATAAGACTTGAATGCTGAAGAACACGACCTGCCCACTGACTTAAACTCTTCCACTGAAAAACCTGCCACCGCTGCCCTGGACGCTGCTCCAATTCTAAAGGAATGGGAACCGAACCTTCCCACCACTCCCAAGGTGTCCTAGCACCGTCTCATAACTGCCACAAACTGGAAATGTGTAAGTGGCAGGCCAGACCGGTGTAAGAACAATGGCCCCAAACGCTAGGTCTAACCCCCCAAAACTCTGTCATACATGAGACCGGACATATCAACGGCTCAACAGATTTACAAAGCACAACCTTGGCGCCTCTCCCAATCTGATCAGTCTTTGACCATCAAATAACCAGTGGCACACTGTCACCACCGATCAACACATCCTCAATCTGCAGGGCCCAACCAGACCAGTCTGACCGAGAATTCACCACCAACTCACTAACTCTCAAAGCTGCAAAAAAGGCAATCACAAACGTCGCCTGAAACAACTTCACCTAGATCACTACAAATAACAAACAGCTTCTTTACCATGTCTGCCAACAACTTAGGTGGCATTGACACCCTGCTATCAGCCCTATCCTGCCCATGCCTTCTCCAGGACTCCAACATGGCCCTCAGGATAGGAGATCCAGCCAACTCCAAGGGACCAACCATCTTTGACAGAAAAGAAAGAGCTGACCACTTTGCTGCAATTGTGCCTGGTGCCAAACCTTCCTTCCTAAGGTCTAGCTCAAACTGGGCCACCTGCAGCAAAGGGATTAGAAAGACACAGCCCATCCTCTTCCTGCAGAAAACACACACAACTCCTTTAACGCTCTCTCATAAAGTCACCATGTGGCTGGAGAAATTGAACCCTTCACCGCTTCTATAAGTTCTAAGATCCAAGGCTCCAAAGGTCCTGAGGAACGAAGTCTTGCTTCTTCCTAGTCATTGGAGCGAGATCCCGAAAACATTTGATCTGGAAACGAGAGAGAGCATCAGCAGTCTCTTTACTCACTCCCGGCACATGTTTTGCAGACAACAATTTTCTCCAATTTTGAAGACAACGAATTCACCACATGCACCACAGCTAGGTTGTCACACCAGAATAGCACCCTCTTATTTTTAAATCTATCAACCCATAAATGAACAGCTGCAACTATTGGAAACAACTCCAAAAATGTCAAATCCCGCAAAATACCCAAGTCACGCCAATGGTCTGGCCACTGCTCAGAACAACACCTCCCCTGAAAATAAATTCCAAGCCCTGCCACACCAGCCGCATCAGAATGCACCTGCAACTCAGCCTCCAGGAGAAATACCTCCCTCCACATGCTGACACCAGTGTGGCTCTGATGAAAATCCAACCACACTCCCAAATACTCCTTCATCTCTCTAGTGATTCTGATGTGGTGATGTGGCAAGGAAACCCTGACAGTCCTAGCATAAAGGTGAGACAAAAATGCCCTACCTGGTGCCACAACCCTGCTAGCAAAATTCAACTTTCCTAATAAGGATTTGCAAGACCTGTAAAGTCACCTCTCTAGCCCCCATACAGGCAGAAATCTCAGTCCTGAGCACCCTCGACTTATCCTCCGGTAAACGTGAGCACTGAGACATGGAGTCCAGCTCAATCCCCAAATAGGTCAAAACAGAAGCAGGCCCTTCCATTTTTTCCTCTGCCAAAGGAACCCCAACCAATTCAGTAACTCTCCTAAAGGCAGACAACAAATCACTGCACTCTGACGACCCTGCCCTACCTATAAACAAATAATTGTCGAGATAATGAGACACTTGAATTTAACCAGTCCACCATTTAACAATCCATTCCAATGCCGAGCTGAATTGTTCAAAAGCGCAACATGAGATGGAACATCCCATGGGCATTGCTTTATCATATTAGAAACGGCTTTTAAAAGCAAATCCTAATAGAGCAAAATCCCTGGGGTGCACCAGCAAGAGGCAGAAAGCCAATTTCATGTCACTCTTCACCATCAGGGCACCCCCACCACACCCCCTAACCAACTCAACCGCCCTGTCAAAGGAAGCATAATGGACCTTACACATATCGGATGGGATACCATTGTTTACCAAAGATCCTCTGGGATAAAACAGATGGTGGATCAACCGGTACTCCACTGTGGCCTTCTTAGGCACTATGCCCAGCGGGGACACCCTCAAATTCCCCATTGGCAAGGAGTCAAAAGGGCCAGCAACCCGGCCTTCAGATAACTCCTTCAGTATCTTATTCTCAACCACTTGCTCCATGCCCACTGCTGATCTCAAATTCCTTGTGATCATATGCTCCCTTCTTCCTTCAAAAGGAATCTCAAAACCCCAACAAAAACCATTAACCACATAACTTGCCTGAGCAGGGTTGGGGTAATCCCTCAACAAACTCTCCAACACCCACCATTTAACTGGCATTGGCACCCTTCCCCATGTTTGATTGGGTGGCACCACCACCTCTCCCTGCCCCAGACTGGAATCCCCGCTTCCCTCTCTGACCGGCACCTCGCCTGTGCAAACAATTAGTGGAAGGATGTGCTCCTCCACACTGCAGGCATGTATACCTGAACCTACAAAAGGAACAAAAACACTTCCCTTCATTAAAGTCCCAGCAGGCCAGTGACTGCGGTCCCTTCCCACCCTGATCTCCACAAAAATTATCCGATGGTTGTCCATCACCCTTGACAACAATGTGCCTCCTATGCGCGCGCACCACCTCCTTTCCCTGAACACATTCTAACCAGAGATCATGGTTCTTCAAATCCCAATGCACCCCCGGCATAATGACTGCATTCTGATGAAACGCCTCATCATAACGCAGTCATCCAAACCCCTCCTTCATGAAATATGCCCTCCTAACTATGTCAAAATATTTCCATAGGGCCACCGCCCTTTCTGGAAATGCCTACATCACTACCCCAGCATATAAATGAAAGTTTTGCACCTTTTTGCCCTCTCCAATTCTTTCGACTCCATCTGAACATTGGGATCTGGAATCGGATCACAAAAAAGGATGGCGAACAAATAAATATAATCACCCTTCCAAATCTTCTCCCTCGCGGACTGCAGCAGGTGTACTCCAAGGGGCGCTGAGAGTCGAGCGTACCCACCCTGCAAAGGGGGGACCTCCTTAACTAATGACCCCACAGGAGCCACCGCACCCTGACTACTCATGCCTACACCTGACACTGGCGTGACCTGCACCTCTTGCGCCCCACCACTCACCCCCTGCAATATTGAAGCCTGCGGGCGCCACACTTTGTCCACCCATACTAACCTGTTTGGGTCCTGCAGCACAAGCAGTTGACCCACCCCAGCACCCATGACCCCAGTTGACACAACACCCGGATGCACTACCGGTGGCCACCTTTGGGATCCAACAGGTCGTGTGCCGACCTCCCCAATGTGTCCACTATTAACTGACCCCCCCCCCCCTTGCTGCCCAGGCCGACTATTCCCACCAACAGCCTGCTGGAGACTCTGCATGCCTGCGTGAGGTGGGATATACTCACCATCACCAGTCACAGGGGAAACTGAAGCAAAGACAACCTGCTGGCCCCCAGCCCCTGTAACAGGTGTCGCATTCGGCCAGGGTCCAGTGCCTCCATTGAGCATCTGGGCAATCCTCGCAATCTGTTGTTCCATCCTATCGACCTTCTGGGCGAGTACCTCCGTTGCAGGCCCCCTGTGCACAGGCTGAGCCATATTGTGATGCTTCAAAGAAAGATCATGTGAATCCCTTCTTGCTCCTCCAGCTGCCTGACCACTCACTCTCCCATGCTCCAACAACCCTGACGCCACCAAGCGGGTCATCACATTGTCCCACCCTGCCATCCTGGGCTCCATAGACTAAGAACGCTTGCCCATGGCCCTCTTGTAGCCAGGCTGGAGGGTCTGCTGCACCACTGGGCCCTGCAACACACCTGACATACCACCAGGGAGTGCCAACTTCTGCTCCCTCCTAGGAGGGGCTGCCCCAACTGCTAGGCCAGACCCAACTGCCTGCAATTGATTGCCACTGGACCCAGCCACTGCCTGCGGAGTTACAGGCCCACACATTGACCCCTCTACACAAGGCATCCCCGAAGCAGGAGGGGGAGGGGCCTGTGAGACAACTCCCCTGCGCGGCCCCACTGCCCCACTCTCCCCATGGGCAGCACCCCTCTTTTCCCGTGGTCCCCTGGCCACCTGTGCCCTCTGTGCCCTGCCCATATTGACTAGCAAGCTGGATGGGGGGAGACATTCCCCCCATCCAATCACCAACAACCCAAGTGCCAGCTACTTGGGACAAAAAAAGGGGGGGTATCTCCTCCCCTGGCACCCAAACCCAATGACACTCCTCATGGGGGGGAGGGAATTCTCAATCCCCCTCTGCCCAAAACCTTGCCGGCTCTATCAGCCAAGTACGTCACTCAACCCCCTCCCACCTAAACAATTGGCCCTTCAGGCCCCAAGCTCCCCTTTGCCTTTACTGGGCAAATCACCACCCCTTCCCTACGCCCAGCTACTTCCTTGAACGCAGCACTGCCTCTTCGCCGAGCCACTCACCCCAGGCTGGTCCCAGCCCTCAAGACAAACGCTGTGCTGCCACAAATCAGGGCCCTTCAGGCCTGAGCCAACAAACACCTCTTCTTCCGGTGCCGTCAGCAGCCGAGTGCTGGACTGCGCTGCACTGGGAAACCACATGGCAGCTCCCAGCCAATCTAAAGGGTGCATTCGCATGCCCATTGGCCCCTGCAAATTACAACCCGACAAAGTTTGGCTTGCAGCTTGCAAAGGAGCCCTACCCCAGTCAGTTCCCGTGCCAGCCCCCCAGTCTATTAAGCAACAAGTGCCACATTCCCCTCAAGGGGGCGGGCACAAACCTCCCCCCCGCAGTGCAAAGGGTGCTTAGCAGGGGCTTTTTACATGGACGGGGGGGGGATTGGTGTTCTGGCGCAGTGGGTGGAGGTGTGTGTGTGTCCTTTTACACGGACACACACATGCCTCCACCCACGGGGCCTCCTTTGGTTTTCTGGAGGGGTTTGTGGTTGCAGATGGGTGGGTGATGGGTGGAGGTGGGTGTTGTGCGCTCACGCACCCCCCCACCCATCACCCACGGTGTTCACACAGGCGAACACCAAATGAACATCCATCCTACCACCCACCAGTGGCCGTTTACACAGATGGCCCCCCCATCGCACACCCGCCAAAACACTGAGCAGTGGGTGGGGCCATCCGTGTAAAAAATGGCCTTAATCATAGGAGAACTGTCTGCTAACTTTTCCATGTAGTCTCATTGGATGGAATAGGTTTGCAAAAAGGAGAGGGGGAAAAGGGAAATAGAATACATGGTATGATGTAATATGATAACACACATGAAGGAAGGGAAAAGATAATTGCAAAAAGAATTAGATGGAGCCTACAGGAAAAGTCTATATTTCATAGAGGTGTGCAATTTCTTATTGTTTAATTAATTATGAAAACAAAAAGGAGCCCCATTCATTTTCATAACTAAGGTAATGGCCGCAATCCCAAGTGGGATCCACATGGGATCCACATGGGATCGGTGTGGGTCCCACACAGGTTCCACACGGCACAATATGCTTTCAATTGAAATGCACACCATTGGCGCATATGTGCACTCGCACAAGTTTTGCACAGGGCACATGGGGCATGGGATCGACCCCACTGAAGACAATGAATAAGAAAATTGCATTTATTAGATTTCATTTGTTTTTGTTTTTAAGTCTTTGTTTTTAATCAATCATCATCACCACCACCACTACGCATGCACAAAAGGGCTGCCAGGGCTGTTCTGCGCATGCACTCCCTTTCTCAAAATGGCACCAATGCTGCTGGTGCCATTTTGGAAAAGGGCCGCAGATGTGCAGAATGGCCCTGGAATCCAGGGCATGCGGAGTGATTTTTTAAAGAAAATATTTTTAATAAAATAAAATTTAAAAATAAACGAAAGTGGTAGAGTCCTTTACGAAACCCTCCCAAAATGAACTGGGTTTTTTTAAAACAAAATTGAAAACTAAAACGTATGATGTGCCTTCTACACACCCCTGAAATTTCATCATATGTGTTTAAACTGGATTGGACATTGTGATGTAGTAAGACACATACTGTTTAAGATTGAACTTGAAAGGGGAAAGAACCAAGAGTGAGCCAACTATCACGTATGCTCCTTCTCCCTCTGGGGCTATAAGCTCAGCTTTATAGAACCCCTGAAACGTAGGCTGGGAAATGTCAAAGTGCTGATGGGAGAGGTGAAATGATGGGTGCTAGACCAAGGCAGAGTAAATTCCTCTATCGGGTTCCCAGCTGGCCGAGTGTGTTAGCCAGAGCAAGTATCAAGCAGAGAGTTGGTTGAAGTCATAGGCCGTTTTGACACAAGATGGTCCCACTCATGCCCATGCAAATCCACTGCAAATCAGGAAGAGGGTAAACACATGTGTAGGGGTATAGTGGGAAATAATTTAACAAGGGTTCAAAAAATAGCTTTTGAATGTTTGTTGCCCTTATATTCCTGTTTATCATTGTTCTGGTTTCTTATATCTGTCAACTGCAGGCGACTCCTTCTAACACAAATGTGCACATCCCATGTATTGACAGAGTCAGGAGTGGTGTCAGAAAGAAGCAGGGCTTCACTCAAAGTCATCACCAGGGGCAAGCCAGGCAGCCTTCTGGTTTCCAGGAACACTTCTGGCTTGCTCTTTTGATCTTTTATAACATTCCCTTGGCCTATAGGGCTGTATCTAGGGCGGTGGCATGCTATTCAGAACCTTCGAGGGGAAACTGCAGAGAGAGCTGGGGCTTCAGATTTTAAAAAAAAGTCAGAAATCCTTATTCTCCATAACCAGTCTGTGTGTCCAGTGGAACAGCAGTCAAGGTTCCTGCCTTGGGAACCCAGACTGCCTGGTTCAAGGCTCAGGAGTCTCACTGATATCCCCTAAAGGGAAAGACAGTGATACCAAGGGAGTGGCCCAAGGACAGCATTCTTTAGTGTTGACAGACTGAGCATGTGTAAAATTCAGTAGAGTCCAGGGCTAGCCTTACTATGGGATAGTGGCCTCTGTGTTCACCAGGGAAGTGTGTGGAGTCCCCACTTCAAGACCCAAACACTGCCATCTCTAGGGGCCCAAGGAAATGGGGCAGACCCCCCCACATTTTACTTTCATCTGTACAAATTCTAAGGCCACTCCTGATGAGCTCAATGACTTAACTAGAAGGGCCTATGCAACCTTCCCCCTAATTTCCTTATCTCCTCTCTCTCCACTAGTAAGCCCCCCTGACCCAATCGGGACCAGTGGTGCCCGAGAATGTGACCACCACCCCTATCCTCCCCCCCCCCCCCCCCAAATTCAGCTCCATCTGTAACACCATCTGTAACACTTGCCCTGTATCATGGCTTGGAAGGGTTCAGTGACAAATTTGAGAAGCTTACCATTAAAGCTAAAATGAACAGTAGATTTTGCATTTGCGAATATACACGTTCTTACACATTGAATATCGAACTAATCCTGCAAACAAAGTGGATATTTGCATATCTGGTCATCTGAGTAGTTCAGTTTAGACATCAGAATTCAGTTTTTCAGTTGTTTTGGTTTGGTTATTTTGGTCACATTTCAGCCATTTGGTTACATCATGTCAGTGATTGCTATTCATATCAGCTCTAGGGTTTAAATGAGAATAGTCTGTATTCTAATGAAAATCTCATGAGACTCGAAAATCAGGGTTGAGATCTCACAGACGTCTCAATCCTGATTCAGATTCTAGTGAGATGTCTCACTTTGCCCCCTCCGCCTCCACCCCACCCCCGCTGGCCATCCCAGTGGGTCTCTCCGGCACTCTGTGTGGCCCCTCGGCCTGCCCGTGTGCAGCTTCCAGTCTGCTCCCAGCTTTCTTACCTTCTTTGGGGCTGGCAGCTNTCTCATGAGACTCGAAAATCAGGGTTGAGATCTCACAGACGTCTCAATCCTGATTCAGATTCTAGTGAGATGTCTCACTTTGCCCCCTCCGCCTCCACCCCACCCCCGCCCCCTGCCCAGGCTGGTCTCCCAGTCCAGCGAAATGAAAGGAAGGAGGGAAGAGGAAGTCATGCTGTTTCCTGCCCAGCTTTCTTACCTTCTTTGGGGCTGGCAGCTGTCTTGGTGGGAAAACGTTCCTGATAATAAGAGAGGGGAGAGCATGAGGGAGGGGGCATACTCAGCTGATATCTTAACGTTCTATTGGCTTGTAGGAGTCGGAAGCCAATGGAATGCTGACAAGCTGAGCCCGCCTCTTCCCTTCAGCTCTCCCATCTCCTATCTGGAAAGATGGGAGAGTGAAAGGGGAAGAGTCCATTAGCAGGTGAACGTAGGTGGAAAGAGGTCTCCTCACTAGGGCTGAAATTCACTGGTGCATTCTCTCTAAATCTTGGGATTTGTGAGAATGAGAATCAGCTGAGTCTTGACCCATTCTTGCACTAAATTCATGTGGACAAAACCCAGCACTGCGCATCTACAAAATGGCCACCGTGACCATTTCTGCGCATGCACAGCTCCTGGTGGCCATTTTGCACTTGTGCAGAGTGTTTTAAGTGCAAGAAGAATCTCGTGAGTTTCTCAAGGTCCCTCAAAAAACACTTTGCCATGTGCAAAATGGCCAACTCGAGCCATGCATGCGCGGAAATGGCTGCGGTGGCTTATTGTGATTTTCAAGAATCTCATGAGATTCGCAAAAACCTTGGCAAGATCTTATGAGATCTCACATGGGTCTGTGAGAATCGCATGTGTTCTCATGAGAACGTGCAGGATTCTCATTTCAGCACTACTCCTCGCTCCTCCTACCCCCGCTCAGAAAAAGGCAAGCCATGAAGTCCCCACCTCAGCTGAGCAGTATGCGGGCCAGAGAGGAGCAGGGAGTAGCAAGCAGCATGTAGGACCAGAGCAGCAGTCCAGCGACGAGGTGAGTCAGTGCAGGGAGCCGCAGGTGCTAGAACTGGCATCCCGGGGCATCCTAGAACACCCCATTAATACCTGCACCTTTGGGCACTGGGTACCCAATTGGGGACTTGGTACTCTATTGAGTGCCTGCTGGGGGCCCCTGAAAATGTGTGCATTACCCTCAGGTAGCAAATGTGCTACCTGCTCCAGCTTAGCAGAGACTGCATTTTCCCCATTGGTGGCACTGGGGGGAAATGCAGTTAATACAGTTGTAAGACATGGCTCTTCTGTCAGGCATTCGGCGGGGGGCAGGGGAGGGTGGGATGGGTTATTTGGGGATAGAAGGGGAATTTCTTTAGCTACAGATTGGGGTATATTGTTTTATATGAAGCTATATATTTTATATTTTTATACTGTATTTCTATTTATGATATATTGTCTTTTTTGTGGATTATTATTTTTATTTTGTAACTCACCCTGAGTCGCAATTGGTGAGAGGGAACAGGGTAAAAAAAAATAGAAGAAATAAACAAATAAACAAATACGGGTCCCTGAATGCATTTTCCAAAACTTTCCAAACCTGTATTTTTATTTTAATGAATGGCTTCATTGTTTTTGTCTCCTTTTTGAATTCTTGTTACCATTATATTCCTGTTTTTCATTGCCCTGATTTCTTATACCTGTCAACTGTAGCTGAATCCTTCTAACGTAAATGCACATGTCCTGCGTATTGAGAGATGTGCACATGAAAAGGATGTCGAGTTGAGTGGAATTGTAGCTTACCCACACTATGAATTTTCACCTTAAAAACATTTAAAGGTAGTTTCTACAGTCAAAACTCTGGCTTCCTACATTATTCAACTGTGTACCGTGTATGATCCAGCATTTGTGAAAAGGCTGGGAGTTTTTATCACTACCTAATCCATAGCTGGATCATCTCCCGTGTCTCCCCTTCGACTTGTTCCAGGCACTTTCATTGGATTTAAAATGAAAGACTCTTCAAACATTCTTGTCGTCAGGGAAATGTTACAGTCCTTGGAGGATGAGTCTGTACTGTAGAGCAGATAATTTTCTAACTAGTAGCATCCAGCTCTCTGCTATGCTTTTATGGGGAGAATTTTAACATACCGGGAAAACATTGTGTCTCGACAACGTTGAAAGTTTGAAACAGCCCATAACATCAAAATGAAATAGCAACTTTTTGGTGGTTTTGATATTTGGAAATTTTGTGACGAATTGGAAATATCAATGGGGCGGATCCCAAGCCCAGCGGATCCCATTCACAGTCAAGTGCATGCACAGAACTTCATTGTGGGCACATTGTGCCTCACAGAAACTGCGTGCATGTGTGTGTACGCCCATGATCCGCAAGTCTTGGTATTGCCCAACTATCTTTTTTAAAAGTACTTAATTTTGACCAAACAATTTTGAACCTCCCCAATTTGAGGCCAAATCCAGGTGACAGAAATACTCAATTATGGGGTCTTTTGAGGCTGCAACCAACCTAAGATTGCCGCTTCCACAGCTGATAGTCGGTCCTTACTTATGACCCAGTCCAGCTGAGCTGTTACAGAAGCCTAATGTTATCCAGCCTTTCTGATTGGCTGCTGGGATTCCTATGTTATCCAGCCTTTCTGATTGGCTGCTGGGATTCCTACCTTCCTATTCTGGCTGCTTCAATGCTGCCTTCCTCAAAGACACTCAGTACGTATGCCCACCCTGCTATATTCAATGGGTTTACCCATTTTATCAAAGTACCCATTTCAGGTCTACTTTTGCAAGCCTTTCCATAAACTCAAACAAAGGGTGTTTATCCATGAAGCAAGGGCTGGATCGAAACAGTCCTTTTTTTAAATGGAATTTTTCCTTATTTTCAGAACAGCAATTGAAATTTTAACACAGATTTAATCTGCGGTGAAATTTAAATCAAAATAACATTCAAATATTTTGTCGGGTAAGGCGCATGTGCAAGATGGCAGCAGTCATAGAGCTGCAGTACTATAAATGCACAAAATCAAGGCACCCAACATGGTGCTGGCATTTTGTGTATTCGCAATATGGAGACCATATGGATAGCACCATTTTGTGCATGCACACTAGGTGGTCGTTCTGGAGTAACAGGAATGAGAATACATTTTGTTTCACATTTTGCCTGAACAAAGAAAACAACGGGATCCTATTGAAAACGGAATCTGCTTGAAAATGGAATTCCATCCCTACAAGGGAGTAGCTATAATAGGGAGAGGTCGGACATGACATCTTCTGTACCGGGGTACATTCAAACTAATTATTTTGTAAACAGTGGGGTGTTGACAGGCATAATTAATATACTTCCCTTATTCACATAGGGGTCGGGTAAAATGATCTGCAGTGTATGCATCACATGCAGCCGGTACATACATGTGTACAACATTGTACAACGTTGCACAACAATAGCATGCAAGTAAAGGGTGAATGTGCAGTGGAAATTGCACCTGTAGACCCTACGGAATCGGCATGCACCCTTTTCTTGAATGCCAATGCTGCGTGGCATTGCGCACGGGTATGTATCATATGCTCACCAGACGCATAGTGTCCTAGACTCTTACTTTTGGAAGTAAATTACTCAGAATGTTTACTAAAGATTACATAGTATCTAGTCTACTACTTTCTTACTCAGGAGTATGTACTCTGCCCCCTCGGGGGTAACCGACCCCTACTTTGCTCTGTTCTTTCTGTGTTTGCATGAAGAAAAGCACACATGGGTCAAAAGAAGAAAAACAATGTAAGAACAGTTCAAAATAATGTAAAAGGAAAATGGAGGACAATGAAGAACCAGAACAGAGAGCAAAGCTGTCTAATAGTAGCAGGAATAATAACAAGATCTAAGTAGCATCTAATCACAACCAATAACCCTCAGTCAGTGACCCCCAATCAACATGCAGTAACAGTTGGGATAGGAAACACGTATGCATTAACCTATTTTCAGCAACACACAATCTTGGATCAACACCTACAATGAAAGAATTCTAAATGAGGGATCTTTAAGCAACAAGGCAGCAGGGAAAAATAATAAGTCATCTTCCAGTGCTGAAAAGATTCATGTTAAAAAGACCTTGGAAATTGGAGAGGGGTCTGCTATACTGATGTTTTTGGAAAGCAGATGTATTTTTAAAATGTCTATACACATTTTTAGTGCTTTTCTACATATCTATAGGTGCGGTGAGGAACAGATAGGCTTGCTAATGGTCTTGTGGCTTGGGTATCAAGTTAGCTGGACTTATCTACTATCTAATCTTGACCAAGTCATAAGGAGGGAAAGGGTATGGACAACTTAGGGCGTGATCCAGAACTCCGGCTTCCGCATGACTTCTGCACAGCGGGTGAGCATGCTGCAGTCCCTGTAATGGGGATGCATTCAGGTTGCACTTGTCCTCAGGGTTTGGAATAGGTCCCATAGACTAAATGCCTTCCTCTGCCACAGGCTTCCTATATATATCTGGACAAATCACATAACGTGCAACCCTTACCTATTAAAAACAAATATAGTCAATGGATTTACCTATTAAAGAAAGTTGCCATTGGACTAGGTGGCCCTTGAGGTCCCTTCCAACCTTAAAATTCTATGATTGACTTCTATGGTTTCAAATTTGCTGCCTTAGTGTTTCTGTTCTACAAGACCCAATCTGTAAACCAATGAGAATATTGGAAGTATACAAATGTTAAAGATTCTGAGGTGCCCATGTACCATGGGGATCCAAGGTCTGCTGCGAATGCATGAACCAAAGCTACACTTGAACACATGCACACAGTGTATGAGCATGGGGTGCCCCTGGCAACGTCTCCTGACCTCCCTGATCAATGACGACACCCACAGTAGACACTGCCGTCTTGCCACTCCGTCTCCTGGGTCATCATGGTGTCTCAGCATTTTGCGTATGGGCACCATTTTAGTCCTGAAAAGGACGGCATACAACCATAATTGCCCCAGTGGTCATTTTGTGCATGCACAGTGATTTTTTATATACATTTGCAATAAAGCTGATCCTAGCACTGAAGGGAGTAGCTAAAGGAGGTGGCTTTAGCACAGGAAAGGAGGTAAGGTCCGTAGATTAAAGAGAAAACAACAAGGGGGTGGGGGGATTGGCAGCCAACACCATTGACAGAGAATGATCCATTGTTATGCTCCCCACAGATTGTCCAACTCAGGGATGGCCAGACTTACGATGCATATGATCCATTTGAACCAGACACAGTGGCGGCTGGTGTTTTTTGAGACTGGTGGGACAGTGGGTGGGTTAAGCCTACCGCTGGCAGCTTTGCCCCAGCAGCAAGGAGTACCCAGGGTTAACATTGGATGGACATTACATTAGTTAATGTTGCTGCTGTATGAAGCACTGCCACTGGGGGATAGAGAGTGCTCTTACTGGGGTCTCGTCCACTCTCTCGTTCCCACTGGGTCCAAATTAACCATAGCAGGCTAAAAAAATAGATCACGTTCCCATTGCCTACCTTTATCCTGAACCCTCAAATCCTCCATTTTCATGGCATCCTTGGCCACCTGTAGTTTTATGAAGATGTAGGCTTTGGGACAAGTCTTCCTTCTGGCTTGGAGAACTGGAAGCTGCGACAAGCTGAATCAGAAGATAATGAAAGGGAAGAGAAGGGCAGGACAGAGGAGAAGTAAGAGTGAAAGGGTTTGGTTTTGGTGCACGAGAAGAGGAAGGGGAAGAGATTGGTTCAGTGGGGGACAGGGGAAAATTGTCTCCTTGTTTTCCGCAGCCTTCTCTTCTGCCATTCTCCTACCTACTTTCTCTTCTGTTCATAAGGAGAGCAGTTGCAGGCCTGTATAGCAACCAAACACTCCCCATCCAAACCAGCATACCTAGTACCTACCCTGTATCCCCAGCAGCCAAATGCCTGTCCAAACACGCAGGTCTTTTAAAAAAAAGTTTGGCTGGTTGCAGGCCTGTATAGCAAACCAAACACTCCCCATCCAAACTAGCATCACCAGTACCTACACTGTATCCCAAGCAGTCAAATGTCTGTCCAAGCAAACAGGCCTTTTTAAAAGTTTGGCCAGTTTCAGGGCTGCATTGCCACCAAACCAGGCCCATCGAGACCAGCATCCTTAATATCTACACTGTATCCGCAGTAGTCAAATGTCTGTCAAAAGAAACAGCTCTTTTTTAAAAAAAATGGCCAGTTGCAGGCCTCTGTTGCCACTAAACCAGCCCCATCAAAATTTAACCAATGCATTTCTATTTCTCAACAAAACCCCAGACATGATGATTAAAAGTACAAAGTCACAAGCAGAGAGGCCGGAAACTACTTTCCAGCAGGAAGCAGCAGTAAAACAGCTAAGTGACCATTTTAAAAAAGGAGCAGGCATGACCAGTAGACCCTCAAATTTACAAAATGGCCTTGCCCTCTCTACTCATGCTTGGGAGTGGAGAAGGAAAGCAGCAATGCATCATGCAAACACAGAGCAAGCAAAGCAAACCATCTTAAGGCAACAATGTTATGTGACGTCCTTAGCACACCATAAAAGCAGCAGCAAGGATTTCCACTTGTCCTCCAAAACATGCTATGCAGCTCTGTTGCAATGTAAGAGGTAGTTTCTGCTGCAACTAAACACAGAGCATTAATGCAAGGACTAGCCATTAGTGAAAAATCCTGCTACAACATCCCACCAAACTGCAAAGGGCGGGACGATTTTAAAATGTAAGGAACATTTCAGCAAAGATTGGAAACCCTTCCATCCAAGCCTGTAGGTCTCCCATCCGTAAAACAGAAATTAGACAGTTAACGACAAAAAGAGCCAAGAAAGAGACCAATTTTAACCAAGAGTAGCCATGGCCCTTGGGGGTCCTAGAAAATGGCCATGGCCTTTGCACATGCTTGAGGGAATTGGGAGAGGAGCAGGGTAAACCAGCAGTGCACATGCAAACATGAACACAGAACAAGCAACAGCAAACCAGATCTTAAACCAACTGAACTATATTATGTGAAGTCTTAGCACACCACAAAAGCAGCAGTGAGGAATTCCACTTGTCCCCCAAACAATGCTTCACTGTTACAGCTCTGTTGAAGCCCCATTTTACCCAGCAGCCCCATTCCCCCCCTTAGCTGCCAGCCCCATTTTCACCAACAGCCCCATTCCCCCTTACCCCAGCCCCATTTTCACTAGTGTCTCCCAGAAGCCCCATTTCCAATTAACTCCAGCCCCATTTTCACCAGCAGCCCTATTCCCCACTTCCCTGAGCCCCATTTTCACCAGAAGCCCCATTCCCCCTTACCCCAGCCCCATTTTAACCAGCAGCCCCATTCCCCTTGCCCCTCCAGCTCCATTTTAACCAGTGTTTACAGCAGTCCCATTCCCCCCTACCCCAGTCCCATTTTCACCAGCAGCCCTATCCCCCCCTTACTCCCCAGTCCCATTTTCACCAGAAGCCCCATTCCCCCTTCCCCCAGTTCCATTTTCACCAGCAGACCCATTCCCCCTTTAGCCCCCCCCCATTTTTACCAGTGTCTTCCAGAAAAATAACTAAAAATAACTAACTCACCAATGAGGATGTACCTGATGCAGGTCCAGCAGCAGTGTGGGGTAACAAAGCCACAAACAAGCCAGGCCAAGCAGCAGCCAGGCCAGCCAGCACTCTCTTTCCACCAAAATGGCACAGATCACCAGTAGGCCAAAAGAGGAGAGCTCTTTTGTAACACCACCCTATGGGGTGGGGTACAGGCAGGCAGTCTGAGCCCTCAGCAGTAGCAGCTGTGCACAGGTACACACTGCCTGGGCATTTGGGTCTGCAGTCCAGACAGCATCTTCCATAGCAACCCATAGGGCTCTGTGGAACACTGTCCCCACTGATTGGAAAAGCAAAGTGCTTTTCCCCATTCAGACAGCATGGGCTCTAAGCCCAGCTGCCCAAATCACTTTTGTCCTTTAAGGGACTCCTTAGAGCAAGCTCAGCAGAAGGCACTGGCTCCCATCACCTCAGCTCCTCCTCCTCCCTGAGGCCTCCAGCTCCTGCCTGAACATGTGTTCAGGTAAGCACAACAACACTGAGCACTCAGCTGATGCTGATCATCTTATTTATGAATGTGGAGGACTCAGAGCAAGTCTGGAGTAGGTTGCTAGCTCCCCCCCCTCCCCATCCCCAGTGCCTTCCGGACTCAGTTGAGGTGTGGTTTTTTTCTTTTTTCTTCCATTCTTTTTAAAAGCATGAAGAGCGTGTGGAGGGGGTTCAGGCCAGGAGGGGCAGTGCCCCTGGTTCCCTGCAATGTGCACGGCTCCATACCAGACATCAACTACAGATGATCTACCAGGACCCTTCCCACTCGCTCCCAGCTCTAGGGAACCTCAGTAATTTCTCAGTGGACTGGAGCACTCCCCATGAGAGAGAGTCTTGCCCACCACACTGAAGGAACGATCCTAGCTCTCCCTGGAATGCTGGCCCTGCATTCTTCCCCACAGGTGATCTCTGAGGGGATGACTTCCCTCCCCACACCATGATCTACTGGAGACTATCTTGTGATCTACCAAATAGAACATGAACTACCTCTTGGCCATCTGTAGTCCAGCTCCACCTGCAACTTTCCCCAATGGAAAACAAACACCTGGCTTTCATGATCCCCAATACCCATCATTCTGGATGTTCTGGCTCTTCCTGGAGGCACCTAGAAATGTAGGGTTCTCATATATGTGTATTTGCTTTCCCCTAGTATTATTTGTTCACCCTGAATGATTTTTCTCTTCTCTACAACAATCCCTTATGTTTCCAAACTGTGGTGCTTCTTATCCTGCTCGTTGCTTCTGATGTGCACTCAGCTCCATGATATGAATGTCACATACGGACACTGGTTGTTGAGTTGTGAAATCCATGCCATTTTATCCTCTCTTTGGCAGACTCTGCATTTACATGGCCCAGTAATACTTTGGTCACATTGTGAAGCTTTCTTAGGAACCTTAAAATAAATAAGGGCGAGAGGGTGACCTTGAAACACACAGACAAAAGAGAAATGTTATTTGACAACTATAGCTGCAAGACACAAGGACTAGCTTTCTGAGAGAGAGAGAGAGAGAGAGAGAGAGAGAGAGAGAGAGGATCTGCAGAACTTATTAAACCCTAAGAAGCTAAAAACAATAGAAAATGTAAAATGAGGTGATGCCTGAATCTGGGGGAAAGCAGTTCTTACTGATTGGTATAACAGATTCGAAGATGTGTTTCTCCAAGGATGGTGTAGGTGCCCTCCGAGAAGTTGAAGGACTAATCATGTGAAAGGAGGGGAAAAGAAAAGGTCTCCCCATTGCCTCTTAGTGTCTTTGTTTTCATTTTAAAAAAAATTCGCTTATTATTATGGTTACAAAAAGCAAAAACAAACCTTTCAAGTCATGCAGGAAATGTAGCCATGTCTATTTGAATTGCAGAGAGCTTGAAACATTGGCTCCAAGGTCAGATTTGCCCCATTCAATTCGCTGAGGGTTCTTCCATTCATACATCTTTCTGCCTTGCAAATTCAACATTTGTTGAGTTTGCCTTCCCTATAGCAAAGCACAGTGGATGCCCCTTGGTTTCAATGACCCCCTCCCCAACCTTTTCCCACTGGGTTGAAAAAAAAGGGATCATCAAGGAGCGGTAAGGATTTTACAGGGCACTCGGAATGTGGGTTTGTGCAGTAACTCATTCTAAAAGGCTGCTGAATGAATGTGGCCTTAGTGTTAAATTTGCTGACAGTGAGCTAGATCCCAAACCCCGTGCACCATCCAAACAGTGTGTGGAAATCTCTTGTGAAACCCCCACTCAGACCACACGTGCACCCATGTGATCAGGACTATGGCCTGAGTGCAAGCAGCACATAAGTCACATACATGCAAGTCACGTGCACATAGGCCACATGCACAGGGGTTTGGGATTGAGTCCGTTGTTAATATATACATGAGCTTCTCTGCCCACCACTCATCTCTGAAGTGGAGCTCAAATGGGTAGCTCATTTCTTGTCAATGGATAATACCTGCATTTTTGAGTACCATCTCGGATACTCAATTCTTGTCAATGGATAATACCTGCATTTTTGAGTACCATCTCGGATACTCAATTCTTGTCAATGGATAATACCTGCATTTTTTAGTACCATCTTGGATACTCAATTCTTGTTAATGGATAATACCTGCATTTTTTAGTACCATCTCGGATACTCAGTTCTTGTCAATGGATAATACCTGCATTTTTGAGTACCATCTCAGATACTCAGTTCTTGTCAATGGATAATACCTGCATTTTTAGTACCATCTCGGATACTCAATTGGGTACCCAAATACAAAAAAAAATCAGTTTACAGTATCCATTTTCCAGTTACCGAATGGTAAATCAAGATGGAAAATAAAAATCATTACTGGAAGTCGACATTCCAGGTCTGGAAGTTGACATTCTGGGGCATCGGGTAACAGAATGAGGTCTAAATCAGGTACCTATAGGTATCTGGTATTTTTTAGTAGATTCATGTACCAGAAACTTGATGGGTATATCCGTTTTTGCAGGTACTTGTTTCAGCTGTAATCTGGACACTTCCATGGACATGATTTTTGTCCAGAATACAGAGATATATGTGTGCCAGTATGTATTTAAACAACCTGAAAAGGTGGCTAATCCCAGTGAATTGACAGTGCCACCTGAACCTTTCCTGTTCTGGTACCCAAATTAAAACAGTGAAACACCCAAAATGACTGAAATATCAAAATGGTATACCTGAATCAAATATTCATTTTGAGAATGACTACATCGCATAAATAACTTTTTGTATCCTCTTAGTTGGACTGGATATGAAGCAGGCAAAATCAATATTCACCAAGGACATTTGTTTCAGCTCTCCAGTAAATGTATTCAGAGCTCTCTAAACTTCATTCAGGATCATGTTCCCTTTTACAAAAGGTAAGACATCTCTTGGCATCTAAAACCATAGTTAGGAAAAAATCATCCAGAAAGTGACTATAAAAGAAAATGTCTAGCCAATTTATAATCCAGTATTCTCTTGTTGCCAACAGATCTTCCTGTCTCTAAGCTCTTCTCGTTAACACATTTTTGTCTCCAGACTAATTAAGTAAACACTGATGCAAGCAAGAATATTAATTTGCAACACTGTAGCACTTTTATGGTTCTTCTACACTTCTTGTCAATGGTATGCAGAAAAGAAAATGACCAAGTTTAGTTATTCAGCTGACCTCAGTAAAACATGGTTGAGTTTTAAAAAGTTACTTGCTAGGGCACAGGAATTTGCTGAATGGGTAAATTGGTTAGAGGCACAAAACAAATGCAGGTATAGGTTGGTGACTCACCTCACCATGCATTGCTATAAAGAGCTGCTTTGGAATGCATGTCCCTTGCGATGAGAGATAAAGTGGGTTTATCCAACTCATGAATCAAAATGTAGAGATTCCTTTGCATTTGCAAATTTTCATCTAATTCTGGATATTCACACATTGTTCAATGAGTCTGAGTCTTACTGATTTTCAAGTTTGAGTCTTTTTAGGTAAGCAGCTAAATTTATCAAGGGTTGAATAGATTTCACAAATGTACAAATATTTATATACAAATTTTCTTTGCATACAAAAAGGGACAGGCATTTTACTAAGCCATATTTTACTCATNCAACACTGTAGCACTTTTATGGTTCTTCTACACTTCTTGTCAATGGTATGCAGAAAAGAAAATGACCAAGTTTAGTTATTCAGCTGACCTCAGTAAAACATGGTTGAGTTTTAAAAAGTTACTTGCTAGGGCACAGGAATTTGCTGAATGGGTAAATTGGTTAGAGGCACAAAACAAATGCAGGTATAGGTTGGTGACTCACCTCACCATGCATTGCTATAAAGAGCTGCTTTGGAATGCATGTCCCTTGCGATGAGAGATAAAGTGGGTTTATCCAACTCATGAATCAAAATGTAGAGATTCCTTTGCATTTGCAAATTTTCATCTAATTCTGGATATTCACACATTGTTCAATGAGTCTGAGTCTTACTGATTTTCAAGTTTGAGTCTTTTTAGGTAAGCAGCTAAATTTATCAAGGGTTGAATAGATTTCACAAATGTACAAATATTTATATACAAATTTTCTTTGCATACAAAAAGGGACAGGCATTTTACTAAGCCATATTTTACTCATTGCTCTGTACTCATTTCCTGCTGTGTTCCCTCAGGGGAACTCCATTTCTTCTCTGACACCACGTTCACATGGCCCAGAGACATGCCACCACCCTCATATGCCCTGCACTCATCTTTGCCCTTTCTCTGATGCTTCCCCTATGCTTTGAACCCTGAACATATATTCCCTTCTCCCTTCTCACAGCCTTCAAATTAGGGCTGCATCAAATAGGTGCACCGAATATTCTCAGTATTTTTGAGGTACGAGGAGCAGTCCCGAGTTTTCAGGCTGCCCCTCGGACCCGCAGAGAATATTCAACTAAATTCAACGTGTCTCCGGGAGGGCCATGGGTGGGATGCTTAGGGAGCTTCCCTAAAGCACTTCAGCCCTGTCTTACCTCTGAGTCAGGCAGAGGGCCTAGCAGTATGGGCAGGCCTGGACAACTTACCTTACAGAGGGGTCCTGCTCCAAAATGTGGCACCTTCCCATGATGTAAGTTTGAAGGGGAAAAAACCCACACAACTGAACATGCTCAGAAAAGGCCTGAATGGCCCTTTCTGCGCATGCTCAGTTGTGTTTTTTTTTCTTCAAACATATAACCTGGGAAGAAGACATGCACTGAAGAGGGACCCCTCCGGAAGATAAATAATCAGCCTTGCCCCCCCTGATAGCCCCCCTGCTCTTCCTAAGCACCCCACCCCTGCCCCGTGCCCTCCTTTTGACCAGCACTAGGGCTAGCACTGGCCTCCTTATATGCACTCTAGCTCCTTTCCTACACTTGGATGCACTCAGCTGAGGTTTTCCAAGTTCCAATTTTTCAGGGGCCCTCCTCAAAATCTGGAAGTTGGGAAAAAAATCGAGTCTAGTGCACCGGTTCTCTGTGTTTTCCAAGGAAAACTGAGGACCGAGTTTCAGCACTACTTCAAATCCCTCCTGAAAAACTGCCTCTCCTTGCAGGCTTTCCTGAGCTCATCACCACCACAGATTAGTCATCCATGTTTCTCTTTATACTGTCCCATCCTTCACGATCCCCCTTCTCCCTTGTTACTAAGCTAATCAATTTAGCTTCATGAACGGCTCCCTGAATCCTTATATGACCCTCCTTTGTATCACATTTCCTTGTCCATTCTAGACTGTAATAGGGGTGTGCATTCGTATCATTTCTCTAACTTACAAAAACGAATGGACCCCCATTTTTCATAAATGAGGATATAAAAAACACCTGCTCATGGGCAGAATGGCATTCTGTGCATGTGTGGCTCTTTTCCAAAATGGTGCCAACAGTGGCACTGTCTTTTTAGAAAAGGGTAGTCATCCTGCGCATGTGCAGACTGGCTGCATTTTTCCAAAATGGAGCCGATACTGTGGGTACCATTGTGGGAAAGGGCGCATGGGCACAGAGTGGTCCACTGGCTATTTTGTACATGCGCACTGATTTTTAATTTTTAATTATTTAATAATAATTTTTCAAACAAAAATAGAAAATGATTGCATTTTCTACAAAACCCCCCCCAAAAAAATTGTTTTTGTGAAATGAAAATGAAAACGAATGGGGTGACTTCTGCACACTCTGAGGCTGTAAGCCCCTTTGGGTATGGACATGACTCTCAACACAAGTTTTCAGCACCAGACACACCAGAAGATCATCAATCATCATCATCATCTGTATATAAGAACATAAAAAGTGCCATATTGAGTCAGACCAATGGTCCATCAAGGCCAGCATCCTGTCTCTGACAGTGGGCAATTTTGGTTCCATGGGAGAAGTACCAGAAGTCACAATGGGCAGTCCATTCCCTATTGATGACTTCCTGCTCCTGACAGTAAGAAGTTTCCATCTCGTAATCTAATTGGCTAATAGCTGTTAATGGACCTGTTCTCCAAGAATTTATCCAGTCTGTTGTCTGCGGCTATACTACTGGCCCTGACAACCTTCTCTGTCAACAAATTCCACAATTTAACGGTGCGTTGAGTGAAAAAAATACTTCCTTTTATTTGTTTTAAATCTGCCACGAGTTAGTTTCATGGAGTGTCCCCTAGTTCTAGTGCTACTTGAGAGGGTAAATAAACATTCCCTATCTATTTGTTCCACTCCATTAAAGATTTTATAAACCTCTATCATATCCCCTCTCAGTCTTGTCTTCTCCAAGCTGAAGAGCCCTAACCTATCAAGCCTTTCTTCATACAGAAGCCACCCATCCATTACTAGGGATGGGCAAACGCAGTTTGGATGCTTGGAGTTCGAACCGGACTCGGTCTGTTCGGACCTCCGAACCGAATGTCCGAACCGAACTCTTGAACGTGTTCGGATGAGTTTGGATGAGTTCGGGGGTGGGAAAAATTATTTTCAGGGCCAAACATTCGGTTTCCATTTCGTTTCGGTCTCAGTATCGATAGCGCTATTTTTGAATGTTCAGCCAAGTTCGGCCAAACCGAACTCGGCTGAATCGAACCATTGAATCCAAACTTGGGTTTGGAAGCAAATGACCAAACGTCCGTACATCCGAACCGTGTTCTGTTCACCCATCCCTATCCATTACTATGGAGCACATGAAAATACAAGAAACCATATCTTACTATGGGCCTATACTCCAAAGCAGAGTCAATGGTGAAAGAGAGAGAATTGCTCAGCTGGGGTCCCAACTGCCCACCATTTCTCTTTCAAACTTCTTTCAGGTATAATCCAATAAAACATAATGAATCTCCACAGCTCTCACAGTGCAAAGATCCCTTGAACTTAATGTAGATATAATTTACTCTTCCTCAAATCCGTTTTCATTCCCAGAGTGGTGTGAAATGGCATTAGTGTATCATCAGTCTTATTGTACTCCATTTAAACAGAATGACAATTAAATTACGGAAAGTCTCATGAGGGATATCAATGTTTTCATTTTGTTGTGCTGCTTTTTTCTATCTTAAATCTCAGGATACACCCTTCTAGTATTAAGGCACCGATAATTAGCAGGAAGGATAAACACCCTCTACTGGGATTCACTTGTTGCAAGCGTTCTGAAATTCCAATTAAATTAAAACAGTGGGTATTTTTACACACACCTTAAAGTGCTAGTCTAAGTCTTTAAATCTTCTGGGTTTACAAGTCCACAAGTAAGTTTTCGATGCATTCTTCACACAGACACACTGCCCTGAGGCAGTTCCTGGATGCATTCATCACACAAACATTGCCCTGAGGCAGCCTAAAGTAGCTGCAGCTGTAGGTGTGAGGGGCTGCCATGGAAACCAAGTGACCACAGCTGCCTGGAGCAAAATAGTTTACCAGGAGAACATTTTACACACAAAGGTTCTTGGAGAATTTCTATGCAGAAGTTCAAAGAGTCAGATGTTGAAGATCTGGGTGAGTGATTTAGACACACAGAAAGTTCAGGATGTAACAGCAAACATGCAGGAGAAATGTGTGTGTAAAAACGCCCAGTGCCACTCCATATTTTCTAGTTTGCAAAGCAAATATACGAGTCCACACCAAAGCAACTGGAGCCATGGCAGAACATTACTTTCAATGGTGCCCAAACCACATCAACACTTCTGACAGGCTTAGGAATTAAAACAGGTGTCCTTGAGTCCCAGAGGGTGATGGGCAGCTCCATTAAGTAACCCCTGAGCTCTGGTTTGGGACCTTTCTTCTTTGTCACTTGGTGGGTTTCCACAGAGTTTGGGATGGGGTTATCACAGAGCTTCCAGTTGGCTGGTACTTGTTTAAAACCCTCCTGACAGTTCCAAGTCAAGAAGCCAGTGGGAGCAACACGTAGGCCTGATTCTCAACTGTGGTGAGCCTGTTCCATAGTTCCTGCTTCCAGCCTTGCTAAAGGCTATTCCTTAGCCTGATGGCTGCCCTGCCTTTCCACTCTGTTTCTGTCCTTCTTGCCCAACTCCAGGTTCTTGTTCTTGCTCAGCCCTAATCTTCTCTCCAGTTTTTTAGCAGAAACAAGTACCTGTCAAAACAAGCAAACCCATCAAATCCCAGTGAACAAACCTAGCATCTTCGATTGACTACCTGCTTTCCAGGTTGGCCAGTTCCGTTTGTTTGTTCGTTTAAGCCATTTCTAGTTTTTACCGTTCATTTTCCACCATTCATTTTCCTCATTCCAGGTGAAAATGAATGGAAAGCCAGAAATGGATGAAATAAAGAACCAAAGCAAATGAAATGAAATGATGAAAGATTCGTCACTTGAACATTTTTTTCACATCCTTCAAGTTGGCTAAAACCTGCTTAAAATTAGGGGTGTGGAAACCTCAAGAAATTGTTCTTTTGCTTATTTCTCCTCTACTCAGTTCACATAGGTGATTGGTATGTCGCAATTGGTTGGGTTCAGTGAAAGTTGAGCTCCACCTGCACCTTAACCTAACCAACTGCCCCACTTCTGCTGCCTCAGCTCCTCCATAAACCAGGGGTACCTGTGCTTCTGCAGCGGTTGAAGCAGATACCTGGGTGCAACCATGTAGATGACCATGGTCAAGATGTTATTCCACAAGGCTACCAGGTCATCTACAGAGTAGCCACAAATGTCAATACATAAATTCCCCCAGAAAATTCTTGAAACCTATAGGAACAGATCCATTAACCTCCAGGGGCAGACCAACCTAACTGTTCCAATCCCCAACCCCAACAAGGGCATAAGAGAGATGGGATCTGGGCTTTCAGAAGGTAATGATATGACGACGATGACAACAGTCTTGTAACAACACCTCCGATAATCTGAACCCCTGTATCCAGGTTGGTGCAAAACATCAAATCCAATGTGTGCCCAACCTCATGTGTCAGGCCAGATATTGACCCTTTTCACACAGACACTCTAACACTGGTAAAATGGGTGTTACATTTTATTATACATATTGCAGGGCACCCAAAGGGTACACCTGCAGCCCTGCAACATGTATAATAAAATGTAACACCCATTTTATCAATGTTAGTGTCTGTGTGAAAAGGGCCATTATCTGGGATAGGCCCATGGTTGTCATGGCACCCATAAACTCCTGCTCCACCCATGAAAGTGTTGGTGTGTATGTTGAAATCAGCCAAGTCTAAAAGTCTGGGTGATCTCAACACCACCTCTGGGACCAGCTTGGCAAGAGCAGTTAGGGAATCAGCTGTGCAGCCAGGTGGCTGGTACACCAAGAGGATTCCAAATCTGTTCCCAGCCAAATCCAACACAATGTGGACACACTCAATACCAGACGAGTTAGGCACCAGATACCTCAGAAAGAGTAAGCTGTCTTTACAGATCACAGCCACTCCCCCTTCCCCCCCTCCCACCCCCGGTCCCGGAACTAAGATGGATGCTGCACAGAGTACCCAGCTGGCACCATCTGGGACAATACCGACCTAGATACTTCATCCAGCCAGTTCTCTGTAATGCATATGAGGTCGGTTTCCTTATTCTGAATCAAGCCAGAAATAAATAAATAAATAAATAATACTCATTTGAGGGTACCTTCCTTGGAAGGGGGTAGGGGGAAAGGGAGGGGGAGGGCCCCCCAGCGGCTACCAGTCCAGCCCCAGCTGCTGTCTCAGCCTCTAGCCCCAACCCACCCTCCACTTGTTTTCTCCGGGTGCTAGGCTTACTTGCAAAAATAAGGTGGATGCAGTGAGCTTGCAAGTCCATTTCCTCTTTCTTCTCTGGCATGTCTTTGCCCCGGCAGAGTTTTCAAAGCCATGGCATCTTCGTGCCCTTGGGAAAGTTGTTCAAAGGCTTGAACACATTACTTTACGTATACATGCTTGCCAGCCTTTAGACTTCAACTCCCGGCATGCAGCATGGTCTGTTGCTTGTATGGCATCTTCCATAGATGGCCGGCATCTTCCATAGATGGCTTTGTTCTCTAGCAGACCAACAGCCTCTCTAGCAGGATTTCTGACTCTGATGTATGGGGGCCTGGGGGCGGAATTGCTATTGGATTTTATATGCTTAGCAAGTTGTTCCTCAAATTCCATCTTGGTCTGTCTTATAATGGTTTTACACTTTCTGTGTCAATGTCTATGCTCAATCCTGTTTACCTCATTTGGAATATTTTTCCATTTTTTGAAGGACAATTATTTTTTGCTCAGATAGCCTCCTTAATTTTACCATTCAGTCATACAGACATTTATTTGGCATCTTAATTACATTGTGATCACTATTAGGAAGTGGCTCTGCTATTGTTACCCCTTCCATGAGGCCCTCTGCTCCAATTAGGAAAAGATCTAAAAGAGCTTCTCCTCTTGTGGGTTCCAAGAGAAACTGCTCCAGGAAGCATTCATTTATAGTGTCTAGGAACTTGATTTCCCCAACACATACCAAGGATACATTTTCCCAATTGGTGGGGCTGATCCCATGCAAGGCAGAGTGCTGTGCAGAGGAAGCACAGCATGCGAACATGGACACACATGCAAACCGCACGCACTCCCAGAACGGGGTCTATGGCACTCATGAAAATCTTGCAGCTGAGCATGCGTGCAGCTGTACTTGTGGGGTATGGGATCAGTCCCATGAAGGGGGGGGGTTAGTTAAAATCACCTGGTTTTATTGCACTTTTGTGCATCTGGACTGGTTCAATTTTCTGGACCCCTCACAGTCTGACTTTCATCTGGGTTATGGCATGGAGACTGTGTTTGTGACCTTTGTTGATGACCTCTTCCGAGAGTTGGACCAGGGTCGTTTGACCCTGGTGAAAAGTCTGCTGTACATTTTTGGGGGCAGAATAATAGCTTCCAGAATCAACCTCCTATTAAGGCATATGCCTCTGTTATGGTTCCTTAGTGTGTTTCAGTGCTATTGCTGTTGCCAATTAAAATCAGAAATCTACCAACATATTTCACATGCTGAGACTAGTTATCTTCTTTTTGAGCTATAATTGAAAAGAAAGCCAAGCTGTCTCACTAATCTACCAGCGTTCTCAGATGTCCAAATGGGTTGGGGGGAAGAGAGTCAAACAGTTCCAGGAGTACGTCTCGAATATATGGCAGAAAGGCATTCTTTCAATCTAAACACTCCAGTTAAGATGCTATGTATTTTCCCCCAAAATTGGAGGACTGTTTGAGCCACTTATTCTGAATTAGATCCATGCCTATCCTGGCTTGTTAAAGCCAGTCGGGAGACATTAGGGCTGTTGCTGACCAGGATAGTCAACGCCTCCCTCAGGGATGGCAGGGTGCTGGACTGCCTCAAGGAGGCGGTGGTGCAGTCCCTGCTTAAAAAGTCATCATTGAAAAGTCATCATTGGACATTGGTGCCCTGGCCAACTATTGGCCGATCTCTAACCTTCCCTTTTTAGGTAAGGTTATTGAACGGGTGGTGACAGCAGCTTCAGGAGCATCTGAACTGGTTCAATTTTCTGGACCCCTCACAGTCTGGCTTTCATCTGGGGTATGGCATGGAGACTGTGCTTGTGACCTTTGTTGCTGACCTCTTCCAAGAGTTGGACCAGGGTCGTTTGACCCTATTGATTCTATTAGATCTCTCGGCTGCATTTGCTACCGTTGATCATGAGTTGTTGGTGACTCGGTCGCAGAACCGGACAGGGGTGGGTGGGACTGTTCTTGAATGATTCCGTTCCTTCCTGGCTGGGACAACTCAGCATGTGGTGCTAGGTGATTATTCATCTTCTCCCTGGGACCTCATGTGTGGAGTTCTTCAGGGTTCTAACTTAAAAACTTATCCCCTCTCCTGCTCAATCCCCTCTCCTATGTGTATACAGCCCTTGGGGAAGGTCATCAGAGAGTTTAGTGTAAGGTGTCATCAATATGCTGATGACACCCAATTATATCTCTCTTTTTCATTAGACTCAGGCCTGGCAGTCTTTGTGCGTACCCAGTGTTTGTCAGCTGTGGGGGACAAGTCGCTTGAAGTTAAATCTTGACAAGATGGAGGTGATGGTTGTGGGGAAAGCTGGGGGAGTGATGGCCCCCATCATTGATGGGGTATCCCCTGGTATCTTCTGTCCATAGTCTGGGAGTGCTCTTGGATCCTCAGCTTTGCTTGGATGTCCAGGTGGCGGCTGTGGTGAAGGGTGCATTTTGCCAATTACATCTGGTAGGTCGACTTAGGCTGTAGGTCTCAGACTCAGACCTGGCCACGATCATCCAGGTTTTTATTACCTCAAGATTATAATACTGTAATGCACTCTATGTGGGGCTACCCCTGGTGATGGCCCAGAGACTGCAGCTGGTGCAGAATGCGGTGACTCATCTCCTTAAGGAGACTTGTTGTCGTGAAGTACATTACTCCAGTGCTCTGCTCTCGGCACTGGCTGCCAATAGTCTTCTGGGCCCAATTCAAGGTGTTGGTTTTGACCTTTAAAGCCCTAAATGGCCTGGGCCCCACCTACCTGCAGGACCATCTCACCCTCCGGATTCTGGATCGGCCCTGCGGTCAGCTGGGGCACCCTCCTTGAGGTCCCCCAGGTTTCCTGGGTGTCGACATGAGGAGGGTGTTCTCGGTGACTGCTCCACGGATGTGGAACTCCCTCCCATTGGAGGTCTGCCTGGTCGTAGACCTCCTCTCTATCTGTAGACAGTGTAAGACCTGGATGTTCCACCGGGCCTTTGCTGAGGGAGATGCGATGGGTGGGTTGGCTTAGGGTGGGGTTTTTATTGTTGGATTATTTTAATTTGGGGTGATGTTGAATTTAAAAAATATATATATTTTTAAATGCCGTTAGCCCCGAGATGCTTGTGCAGGAGGGGGCAGCATATAAATGCAATAAATAAATAAATAAATAAATAAACTGTTTTTAGAGAATACCAATCCCTGAATGAAAATGCTAACTATAACTCTCAGAGACCTTTCATTCTATCAGACAGTGTCAAGGACTCATGGGTGGGAAGAAGAGGTTTTTTCCTTTTTCTTGTTCAAAATTTTTGAACTAAAAACCCCCAACAAAATATCAAAGTAAAAGGAAGAGGAGAGGTTCAAATGCACTCAGTAGCTAGAGAGTAGTGAGAACAGGCACACTGTGTTCTGAAACCTTTAATTAATCTTTGAAGAGAAATTACAAGGGGTGTTTTCAGACAGACAACAGCCCACTTCTGCTACACTTCACCTCCAGGTGGCCTGTCCATCTAAAGCTCTTGAACATCGTGGAGAACTGGTGGCAGAGCAAGTTTTCCGAACTTGTGGCACCAGCCAGAAGCAGACCAGAGGTCCATATGATGCATGGACCCATACTGCTGCTCTGCTTCCCAGTGGCCATTGCCCCGGGCAACACCATAGCATTGTAGTTGCTCTAATCTGCAACTCTATGGTGTGGTGGGACACTGTGTGGGTAGACCTCAGGCCAGGGAGCCTGCTGGGTCTATTTAAAGCAGACCCAAGCAGGGCTAAACATTGACAGACACGGAACATCCAATGATGTTTCACTACACAATAAATAGGGGTGTGGAAGGTATTCTGGGGTGTTCCAAAGAAGGACCACAATTGGCAAACAGCTAATTCGTGTCTGATTGAGTTAGGTTGAAACTCCAAAATAATGGCGTTTCAGGGGGAAGGGAGAGTCCAAAAACAGTGGGGGGGGACAAAGGGGAAGTAATAGGAGGGTGAGAAGGGGGAATGGAAGATAGGAAGCAAGATGGTATGTGGTTCTAGTGGTTGGATGGTGATCTACTTCAAAGTACAATACATATTATCTTGTATAGGCTAAAGGACATTGAAATTTAATTTTGTTTATGAATGCTGTATGTATAACTTTTGTGTGTTTACATTTGCATAAAATATAGGAATTTCTTTTTCTCATGGTTATTACGAGATAACTATTATATTCAGGAACTATTGATAGAACATTTTATTAGATAATTCTGTTGTCTTTCAAATGGTGTGTAGAAAATTTAAATTGGCCAAATTTTTTTTGATATATAACGGTTTATTCGTTTTGGCACAGCCTCCATCTTGATGATGTCACACAGGGTGAATAACGCCATTTGGGGAGAAACACCCACCGAGGAAGTAATCTACAGACACTACCAAACACAGTAAAAACACCCATGTTGCCTTCCTGAAGTAACCCATGGGATGGAATATGCTCCTGGACTATGTGAGTGTTCACTGCCTGACGGAGCGTGTCATTTCCGAAACAGAATGGGAGGAACCTAAATTGCTGATGGAAGCCTGTATGAACTTAAGACAGTAAGAGATCCGTTCACCATTAAAGCTTGCATTACTCTGATTTGCCTGTATTATAAATGGATGATCAAATGCATGATTATTCATGTTTTCTCCTTTTTTACAGCTTACATTTTTTTGTTCTGTTACTTATAGGCGATCATCCCAAACATGCATGTTTATGTAAAGTCTGAAATATTTGCTAGAGCTGAATAAAGTGCCTGAAAAATGCCTGATGAATTTCTGATACCCAACCACATTGGAATCGATTGCAATCTGATTCCAGTACCTGATGTCCTGGCGCATGTCAGCCCCCAACGGGGTGCAGGACTTATTAGATTGGTCCACCTCTGGATACTTATGGAACCGGATCGGTTCCGGAATGCTCTGGGGCAGTTTCCCCTGGACCTTGACACCTGCTTGGTCAATGATCTTGTAGTCTTCTGGAACACCTTGTTGTCCGAGACCATTGACAGAGTGGCTCCCAGGTGTCCACTGCCCTCCCGAGTTTCCCGCAGGTCTCCTTGGTTTACTAAGAGCCTGCGGTGCTTGAAGCGGGAGAGCAGGCGGTTGGAGAGACAGTGGCGTCGGACTCGCAATGTGTATGATCGATCACAGTACAAGAGACGTTTAAAGGCCTATGCTGTGGTGGTGCAGGCAGAAAAGAAGCAGTTCTTTGCTGCCCTTATTGCATCTGCAAAGTCACGTCCAGTGGAGCTTTTCCGGGTGGTGAAAGGTTTGGTTAGTGCTGCCTGTCTCTGCCTGGACCTGGAGCAATCCAGTGACCGCTGTGACTGGTTCATCAAGAACTTTGTAGATAAGATCGCTAACATCCGCCACGATTTCGGTTCCGCAGTTACTGCAGAGGATCATCTTGAGGCTATGGATGTCCCGTCCTCTCCTGTTTTATGGGATCGGCTTCAGATGGTGTTGCCTGCCAATGTGGAGTCCTTGTTGGGATCTGTTCGTGCCACCACTTGTGAACAAGATCCTTGCCTGTCCTGGATGGTGAAAGCCAGCCAGGAGACGTTAGGCCGTTGCTGGCTGGGGTGGTTAGTGCCTCCCTTCATGAGGGCAGGGTGCCTGAATGCCTGAAGGAGGCTGTGGTTAGACCCCTGCTCAAGAAACCATCT
>QEPC01011901.1:16516477-16537391 GCA_003113815.1 Sphenodon punctatus | reverse complement strand
GGGAGGGAGGGAGGGAGGGAGGGAGGGAGAGAGGGAGAGAGGGAGCAGAGTGAACGTAGGGAGTTCCAGGCATGAGGGGCAGCAGGAAAGACGGGGCAAAGATATTTAGAGGAGCAAGAGGTCACTAACAGGTGAGGATCGGGGCAGAAGAGGAGCAAAACTCCCAGGCAGGAATGTGGCGGGATACAAGATCGGAGAGTTATAGGGGAGCAAAGCCATGAAGAGCCTTGAAGGTGCAGACCAGGAGCTTGTGATGAATGCATTTGTGTAGAGTGAACCAGTGTAGGGCAGGGAGGAGGGGCTGAATGTAATCAAAGTGACGGGCAATGTTGATGATTTGGGCTGCGGAGTTTGTGGGGGGAAGATGATGAGTTTGGTCTTGGCCTTATTAAGCTTGAGTTGGTGGTGAGACATCCAGGCAGAGATGTCAGCAAGACAATCAGTGATAAAAGACTGGAAGGAGGGGGAGAGCATGGGATTGGAAAGACAGGTTTTCATGTCATCAGCATACAGGTGATACTGGAAGCTGTGGGTTTCAATGAGTTTACTGAGCTAAAGAGTGTAAAGGTAGAAGAGGAGAGGGCCCAAGACAGAACCTTGGGGAACTCCCACAGAGAGGCGAAGCAATGTAGAGCAGGTACCAGCAAGAGAAATGTTGAAGGAGCAGTTCAAGAGATACAAAGGGAACCAGTTGAGAACAGAGTCCCCAAAACCAAGGGAGCATAGTGAATCCAGGAGTTGGCCATAGTTGACAGTGTCAAAAGAAATTAGCCTAATTTAAACAGTAGCAAGTCACCTGGGCATGATGTTATTTATCGAAGGGTACTGAAAGAACTCAAACATGAAATTGCTGAACTACTATCCATAATATGTAACTTATTGCTTTGCCAGAAGACTGGAGCCAAATGTAACCCCAAATTTTAAGAAGGACCCCGAAGGTGACCCTGGAAACTACAGACAAATAAGCCTAACATCAGTACCAGGCAAACTGATGGAGAGTGGAGACCATTGTTAAAAACAGAATGACTAGGCATTGACAAGCATGATTTGATGGTTAAACATCAGCATGGCTTTAGGAAAGGGAAGTCATACCTCACTAACCTGTTAGAATTTTAAGAGCTTGTTAATAAGCACACGGATAGGAGTGATCCAGTTGATACAGAATATCTGGGATTTTCAAAATGCTTTTGACATAATCCCTCACCAGAGACACCTGAGCAACCTAAGTAGTAATGGGATAAGAGGGAGAGTCCTGTTATGGGTTGGTAGCGGGTTAAAAGATAGGAAACACAGGGTAGGAATAAATGGTCATTTTTGAGTTGGAGCAATTGGCGGGGAGGGGGGGAATGTGAAAACAACCAACAGAACAAAGCGGGTTTTTTGTTTGTTTTTTTAAAGTGGTTTTTTTTCCCCTCCTCTTTTCTATTTTGATTGTGAGGATGCGGTTAGGAAGCTATAACATAAAGTGCCTTGCTAATCGTTAGCACGCCTCTATGGCTGCTTTTATTGGAATCACGATTCAGCCGTTTCAGGTCCCATTTTTATTCTTATTTGTGTCCTTGATTGAATGGATAATTAACCAGACAGCTGCATTATTATTTTAAAAAAATAATAAAATGTTGATGAACAATGAGAGGAATAAGGGAGCAGGCAGAATACACTGATGCCTGCAACATTTCAGATCAGCCCACATAGTAATTTTCAAGTGAATTCCTTCTTAGTTTTGCATCTGATAAACATTACATGACCATCATTGTACTAGCATGGTCCTCTTCCCACAGAAATTCTGACTCACCGACCCTCCAGCTTTTGATTAGGCTTCAGACCGACTGGAATCACTTCTCAGTTTTCTTATCTCAGCAATGTTACAAAGTAGGAGAAGGAAATAGCATGGCCCATTGTGCAGATGTCTTCAGGAACCTGCAGATGTTACAGCTTTGTCATAATGATGTTGCTTTTTAATTTGTGTTCCTCTCTGGCTGTTTAATGACCTAAATAGCTGCAGTACATTTCTCTCTATAGTGTTATGCATATTAATCTGGGTAGTTCTATCTCTGAGAAGCATGGCAGTAGCCACCAGAATGCAGATACTGACCACTGTCATGAGATAAGGCAGACGTGCCGAACCTTCTGCCTCTCAGAAACTCTGGCCGTTGTAAAACAGGCATGGCTGGGGGGCGGGTCTGTGTGTGCCACATGGAGTGCGCAAGCTTAATAAGGCACACTGCCTAATCATTAGGGGTGGGAATTCCGGTTCTCCTGAGATCCGATATTGCCGGTATTTGGGTGTATCGGTTTAAACTGATAAATCCGATATTTACCTATACCGGCATACCGGATTTTTAACATTGGCTGAGGTACTGTATTTTTTACATTGCGGCCATTGAAGTCAACAGCCGCAATGTAAAAAATCCGGTAACGAGGCCAATGTTAAAAATCCGGTATGCCGATACCGGTAAATCTGGTACCTGGGAGATCCGATACCAGTACATTCGGTATCCAGTATCCTCCCCGATGTCCCACCCCTACTAATCATGCCCAGGCAATGGCACATTGGAGGAAAAGCTGCAATGCTCCATGTGGGGGCAGGAGCAGGTGGTGTGTGGGTAGGGACACACATCCAGCACACACACACCCTGGCCCATTTGATTCCCCCCGCTCACCAGACTTGCGTGGGCACTCCATCTGGTCTTGGAAGCAAGCACCCACCCACGCCACCTTCAGATGGGTGCTCGAGTGTGTGAGGAATGGGTGGATCTGCGTGGGCACGTCCCATTTAAAAACAGCTTTTGTTTCTGACCACTGGTCTGGTTGGTTTAATTATTCCTTGCTCTTTACCCCTTTCCCCAGATCTTTCCCCAATATGTTAAACAATATTCATCTCTCTACTTACCTCTGAGGCACCGCACTGCTTACCTCTCTTCATTCTCTGCTTACTTCATTCTCCCCAAACTGTTCCTGTTTTAGGCCGTGATCCAGCTCCTTGCCATCGATGGTGGTGCAGCAAGAATCTGCTACTCCTGCAATCTGATGCACGTCCAGTGAGTGTGCTGGGGCCTCAGACAATGAGCCTTGCAGCGTGTGCGGTGGGTCAGCCACGCCGCCTACACTGAGCTGAACACATCCAGCACAAATTGAGCCCGCCTCGGAAAGAAGCACAGTTGGTGACCACTGAGGGTTCCATCTTCTCTGGTGCCATTGCACCAGATCCACCTCACTTGTGGGAGTCCACTGAAAGGTCCAAGGGCAGTGCAGATTTGCAACTGGTCAGATCAGGAGTATGGATGCTTATGCTCCCAGTACTAGCACTGCAACCAGCCCCATTCAGTGCCCCATGCAGACAGGATAATATGTGTGGTCCAGTCCCATAGAGATCATAGGAGGACAGTGACGTGGCAGCAGGAAAAAGAAAACATGCTAGAAGGCAATATGTCCCATGTAAGGCTGTTCAAAACCACCAAATCCATTGCAACCTGGAGCACAGGTGCCCATTCCCCCAAGCCACCAGCATGGAAGTGGAGTGATCATCTGCATGGCTGCTTCACTTCACACAGCAGGATATCAGCGATATGGGCTTGCACAGTCATGGGCTCAGTAGTTTTCTGGAGTGGAGGGTCTCCAGAGCAGGGCTGAGTCAAATGACACCATGGCCCTGGATGCAAAGGGGGTGGAGGCAAGCAGGTTTGAAGGGTGACACATCTGTAGGGTGCCTGGGCTACCCAACTGCCCCTCCCCTATGACTCCTTCCAGTCAACAAATCGGGACCGAAAGTTGATATTCCAGGACACGACACCGGGTATTCGAATCGGCTCAAAGTCAGTTACTAATTGGTGCCTGAAATTTTCGAGTCAATTTGGGTACTGGAAATTCAATGGGCATACTTTTTTCTGGGTACTCATGTCAGTTCTAATTGTGACCTGTCTGTGATGGTATGACCCCCTCTATGTGTGGCAGCCCACGATTTTGATCTAGTCTATACCATATAATGTAAAGTGCCCTTTGGCATTTCTAAAAATGTGGGTATCTTTTTTTTTTTTTTTTTTAAACCCAACACATTATTTATTCTAAATAGCCTAAATGTGACAGCTTGAACTAGCATACCTTTCTCCTCCTATAAATAAGAATTTCAAGAGGTTCTATGGTTTTCCTCATTAATCCCATTAGTATTAATAGGAAATGTCAAAATGCAGCCTTGTTTCCAACAAATACTTACTGAGTCATTCGTTGCTGGTACAGAACACGGCTTTATCCATGCTCAATCAGACAAAGTCAAACACAGTCTGTCGGGCACGATTGAGGATGAAAGGGAACAAATATGCACAGTGGGGGAATATATTTAGAAATCAGCCATCGCTCTCAAACTCCATCACAATGAATAAACTTATAATGTCGAATTACTGGGCTTTGGATGGTTGTTTGGCTAGGGCAGATTTATTTCAACCAATGGAAAATAAACTGAAAATACTGCAGAAATGTATATACCATGGGTGGGGAAACCTTTCCCTCCCAAGGGTCACTTTGAAAATTAGTACACGCTCTGAGGGCTTCATAGAAGGTTGTTTAAAGGATGCACTCAGGAAAAGGAGAATCCAGGCCATGGGTCTATGCCATGGATCTGTCCCCTATCCTTGTGTATGTATGTATGTATGTATGTATGTATGTATTTTAAAAATTACCCCGCCCATCCTGTCACAGGATGCCTTCCTTATCCTGAACTCAGTTTTTCAGTGGTTGGGGATAGGAACTAGAAATTAGCCATATCAAAACTACCCTTGGTTCACATTTGGCATCCAGACCTGAGGTTTGTCAACCCTGGTCAAGGGCGTCGCTAGGTGGGAATGGGCCTTCATGCAAAAGAGTAGGGGTGTGCAGAAAGGACTGCATTCATTTCATTTTTAAAAATAAATTTATTTTTGTGTTATGTTTAAAAACTCATTCATTTTCGTAATAAGATTCATATTAACATCTATTTTAAAAAAATGTAAAAATCATTACGAAAGTGCAAAATAACCTCCAGGCCATTCTGTACATGTGTGCCCTTTTCCAAAATGGTGGCAGCAGCATCACCATCATTTTGGAAAAGGGTAGACAGTCTGCACGTATGCAGTGACCATTTTGCGTATGTGAAAACCATCTTTTCGTTTCCAAAATGGCAGTGATGCTGCCACCGCCATCTTGGAAAAGGGTGCACGTGCACAGTCCGGTGGCCATTTTGGCTCATGTACAATTTTTTTTAATTATTATTTTTACACAAAAACAAAAATGAATGAAAGCAAACAGATGTCATCTGTTTACTCATTCATTTTGTGTCTTTCGTTACTAAAACGAATGGGGCTCCATTCAGTTTCTAACTTAAAAAACAAAAACTAATTGCACACCCCTGCAAAAGGGATACTCCTCCACCCCCCACCCCCATGATGAGACAGACTACTCCAGCGTGCATATGCGTTCTACATATGTATGCCACACACCCCAGGCATGTGGACCCTGGCGTGGCCCAACCTACTGCATCTATTATAGTGACGCCCCTACCCCTGATATATACTGTAAATGCAGATGGAGAATTCTACTGTGGTAACTGAAGTAGAGATAGGAAAGATAGACACAAGGTTTAACTATCGCTTCCTCGTACATCATAGATCACCAACTGACATACCTTAACCACACTGGCCTGATGAGCCATAATTTGGCCACCCTGGGCTTAGGATAGCCTGACTTATAAATTGTCCCCTCCCATACCCCCTTCCTACCAAATATGGCACTAATTTTCATTTCCAGAAGAAGCTCAACTGTCCACCAGCCCCCCACGCATGCAGCGGTTTCTGAAGTTTTCTGGATAACAGCACTGGTCTTCGGAGCTTTGGAATTTGGCCTTTCGGAACCAAATAGCTTAATATTCTGCAAATGTCAACGTTTTCCCAAGACTTCGTTTCAGCCCTAGTATGGAGCTATATGATGGTCTTTCCAGTAGCATGGAGGAGCAATGATGGAGGTGATGCCTTTGGCGTTGTGGGAAGGGAGGTATGCCAAGATCCCTCATAATTCAAGGTTTTGCCCCTTTTGTGTACAGAAAGTGGTGGAATCCCTGATGCATATGATATTCAATTGCCAATTCTACTCTAATCTTCTCCTGAACTTCTTGGAGTCCATTTAGGTCCTTGTTCACAAAGGGAGTTTTTGGTAAATCTTTGGCCATTATCAAATGGACTACATGGGTTGGGGGATGGGTGTGCACTGGTGGTCGGTGGAAGTGGGTATGCAACCTTTTCCACAGGTGCACACCCACCTCCACCCACAGAGCCTCTTCCAGTTTGCCAGATGGCTTTGTGGGTGGGTGATGGTTGGAGATGGGTGGAGGTGGGTGTTTCGTGGGAAAGCACACGCACCCCCACCCACCACCTGTGCTGCTTGCATGGATACACACCCATTCCCCCACCCACCTCCGTGGCATTTGTATGGACACCCCCACCACAACACACCTGCCCGCACATCCAGCTGGGGGTGGGGGTGTCCGTGCAAAACGGCCTTTTATGTGACATGGATCTGAAGATAATTCTAACTGTGGTGACGGTCTGTGTAGCTGCCTTTAAGCTTAGGAAGGCCGCAGTCCTTGGTAGCTAACTTTTCTAGTATTGTGAATTGATTATTTTGTATGTGCTAATGTCTATGTTTTATGTGACATATTGGGTAGGCCATTGGCTTTTACAATAAATATTTAAGTAAGTATTTAAGTAAATCTCTTATGTTTCATTGACAAATTTAGCAATTAAAAAGTGCATTACAAGATTCTAGGTACATCTTTCTCAGCCAAACTGAACAGAAACCGGGATATTATACGCCAACATTTTTTTGCCAAAAGCTCACTCAGCCTGCTATTTCACATTACCTGGAAGTAGAGGGAAACTCCCATAAGGGCAATCATGGCTCTCTTCTCAAGGGAATTAGTGTGCATAGGAATGTGCTATTCTGTTCTTCTCCGGTTAGAACACCCATGTTTTTAAGACCTACTGTCACGGGATTGGGGTCCTGCACCCCCACTTTACTGGGTTTGTGTGACTCAGTTTCCCTTTCGCACAGTTTTCTTGAATCAGTTTCTCTCACTTGCTAATTCACGTGTGCCACAATGAAACTTCTTGCCACACAAGGGCCCGATCCTTCCCGTTTACAGACTCTTTACTCTCTGGGTTCGCAAGAGCTTGAGGGCTCTTGTAGCTCACTTGTGTTCCAATATTAGACTCTAGACCACTTCTTTATAAACTAAGAAGTATATTTATTAATTACATAACAAGATAGTTGATACAGAGTGTTATTAGAAATAAAAGGTAAATATTACGCATTCCTAACTTATACTGTTTTGAGTTCCTAAGTTATTCATCTTACCCTAGAACAAGTCCATAAGTTCTGGTTTTCTCAGCCATAAGGAACTGGCTGGGCTCTGGCTTCTTAGAGCGAAAGCTGTCTCTCACTTCATCTTCCCCCAGCCTGCAGTGATCAGGCTGGTTCTTTCGTATGTAGATGTTCAAGATGGCTCTTGCAGGAAATCTCCAAGCAGTCTTTTTTCCCTCTGGGATCTCTGTCCTTATATAGTATTTGTCTCTCTTTGTCTGGGTTTTCCCGCCTCTAGGGAATGTGTCCCAGAGCATGTAGGCAACCCAGGTAAACATGGAAGTTAATTAACATCTCCATAGGATGTCTAGCAACCCAGCTTTCAATCCACGTTTGGTTATCTCTTGTAGTTCCTGCAGACTTGTGACGTGTGAGAGGCCCAACCTGATCTGTAATTTGAGTTCTACTGTTCTCAGAGTTGGCATTACAAACGTGTGGAACTTTTAACATTACATAGTGTATCTTTATAGTAACATAGCGTACATGTGAAACCCTTGGTACCACACATGTACGAAACATGTAGTCCCGTGTTACATGTGTGTGACCCCATGTTTCTCCATGACACCTACATTGGGGGATCTGGTCACACACACATGTTTTTATGGGAGAAAAAAGGAATACCTCATTCCTACGTGTGCTAATTGCCTTGAGAATAGAGCTGTGATTGACCTCATGAAAGTTCCTCCCCCCTCTCAGATAACATGAAAACACAGCCACAGAAGCAGAGCTGAAAGGAATAGTGGATTTTGTATTGAAAGATATTATTCACATTTTTTGATAGCTATTTGTTAGAGCTGGACCATGGTCAACTACCTAGACTGGGGTCCCTAGCTAGTTGTCCAGACCCAGATTGGGGCAGTGGCAAGTCAGGTAGTGGCAAGGTGCAGACTGGAGGAGTGATCGGGTAGTGGGTTCACGGGAGAGTCCTTTGAGGAGCACCTCCCTTTTGCTGTGTCTGAGATGGATCAACAGTCTGGAAACAGGGGAAAGAGAAAGGCAGAAGCATCGAACTGGACTAGTCTGGAGCACGAGGCAAGATCCAAACAATGGCGGATGAATCCAAGCAGCAAAACCCAGGAAACACTGCTGCACAAGGCTGTGTACTGGAGGTGCCCTGGAAGTATATATACATTCCTTTTTACCAATCAGATCAGCAGTCAGGCTTGGTCAATCAGGAGTGAAAGACATGTTCAAGAGGTTTAAGGTTGTAGTCAGCACTTGGATAGCATGCTGCATAGGAGCAGTGCCTTAGGACCTGGAAGCCCTGGGAATGGGGGAATCCATTGGGAGGGGGTGCCACATAGCTGGGAAGAGGCCTCCTCCTTCACCACTGCCACCACCCCACTCAGAAAAAGCCGACCAGGGAAGTCCCCAACCCTAAGGGTATGCATGTCTTTTTCATTATTACAATAACAATAACAAAATTTGTCATTTTCATTTTTGTTATTGCAATAACGAAAATGACAATCAATAATAACAACAATAATAACAAAACCAACCATGTTGTTATTGTTGTCATTATTATTACTGCTGTGGCAGTTGGGTTTGGGAGGGAAAATGTGGAGCGGGCAGGAGCAGACATCTCGGAGCCCTAAACAGGGCTGAACTCTTGAACTGTGCCTGTGTTGGGAGGGGCGAGCAGCTCAGCAGTCTCTGATGGATGTATCCCTGGCCAATGAGCAACGCAAGCAGACCCCAACAGCCTCATGGGACTCTGTGATTGCTCAATGCCTGCTGCCTCCCACAACCAATCAGGGGGGATCTGAGAGAGGACACAGCAACCCTTTATAATGGGAGGGCCAGGCTTTTTCTCTCTGTCCTTCTGCGAGAGCTCTGCTTGTCAGGCTGCATTTACAGAACTGTTGTGCTGCTTGCACACAAAAAAATCCTCCGTAGCCCTCATTGTATTACCAATACCTTTCCTTCCTCATACCCTATTTTACCTTCTCCTTTTCCCTGCCCTTCTCCCACCTGTACATTATATAGAGATAGGTAGTATAGATTATATATAGATATATATAGATATATTATAAACATATAGATTAGATTAGAATAGTTATATAGATAATTGATTAGATAAGATAGTTTCCTTTTCCCTTCCCCTGTCTCCCTTAGATTTAGAAAGATATTAGTTGTGTACATATAGAGAGAGTTTAGATACTATATAGGTATCTAGGCTAGTCTGTTTCATTATATATTTTAGGATTATACGTATCACAAGATCTTCGTTTGCACACAGGAATCAATACAGATAATGATACCGATGCCAAAAATAAAATCTTCATTTGAAACGATACTGATTCCGATACTGATGACAACGATAACAAAAACAACATTGTTGTTAATAATTATAACAAAAACGACATTTTAATAATGAAAACAAAAAACAAAAATGACATGGGGGCCTGGTGTACACCCCTACCAAGCTCAGCTTCGCAGCACATAGGCTGGGGAGAAAGCGGGAGCAGCAAGCAGCAACTGGACTGGAGGAGCAGTAGCCCGGCGGTGAGGTGAGGAGCCCGTTGGGTTGCATTTGGGTACCGGTTGGTGCCGAACACAACTCGGGTGAGTTGGGCACCAAGGAGTCGACGGCATGCCCAACTTGCCAGTACCTGGTTGCAACTCTACTTAAGGGTCAGCTAATAATAATTGTATTTATATAGTACTCCCCTTACTTTAAGTGGCACCCTGAGCACTTTATAATCCATCTGCCCCTTTCCAAAATGGCACCAAAGCTGCTGACACCATTTTGGGAAAGGGGACATGTACACAGAGTGGGCTTGGTGGTAATTCGTGCATGCGCCGTGGGATTTTTTCCTTTTTACATTTTTTTCTTATTTCTTATTCTTATTTTTTATAAGACAACGGACACTTTTCCTCTTCATTTTCATCACCATGGCCTATCAGTTTTGTATTTTAATTACTAAAATGAGCAGGGCTTCATTCGTTTTAGTAATTTAAAAAAAGAAAGAAAATGAATTGCACACCCCTAAAGGCCTATACCGTTCAGGGCCCTGACCGCATCTCCCCCAGGCAGGCTAGTGCCAACTTTCCCCTCCCCTCCTGGAAGGTAGGATAGCTTGAATTTAAAGCAAAGAAAATAGATACTTGTCGAGCCACGGTTTGGCCGGGGGTGGGTGGGGTGGCGTGTGAAATCCAAGAAGGTAGACTCCACAACATCCCAAGGCAATTTATTCCATTATGCAACAGTTCTCACAGTTTGGATTTTTTTCTTGAAGACTACATGGCTGAAATTAAACCCACATCCTCTTGTTCTATCTTATTGGACCATTCACCATCATTTTTGTAGCATCATTTTAGATATTTGACAACTGCTCTCATTTCCCCCCACCCTTAACCTTTTTTTCTCTAGGCCAATTCTTTCAGCTTTCCCCCATGTCTTCCAGTTCCTTTTATTTTAGTTGTTTTCATCTGTATTTTCTTCATATCTCTGCACCACCTTGTGTGTCTTGGATTGATTGTTTTGCCTTCTTATTTCATGTATCTAGTTTTATCTATAACCCACCCTGAACATATGGCTCAAGATTGGGTGAGGTAGAAATTTAAATAAATATCTGTTTATCTAGTTGTTTGGTTGTCTCATAATTTCAGGCCCTTTTCACACGAGATGCTCCCACCTATCTCCACGCAGTTTTGTTGCGTGGAGTTGGGTGGAGGCACCCATGTGAATGCCATGGGGGATAGGTGGGGGTGCATGCTCGCTCCCACGCTAAACCCATCTCCACCCATCTCCACCCATCACCCCATGCACGGAGCAATGGACTCCAATGTCTGATGCTCCATGGGTGGAAGTGAGTGGAGGTGGTGTGCGCCTGTGAGAACGCAAAACCTACCTCTGTCCACTGTGACCGTACACCCATCCCCCCACCCACCACAGTCCATTTAAAAACAGCCTTAGTTACTTAATTTCAACTACTAGGCATTTGCAACAACACTAATATTACTGAAACAACCAAATAACCACATTGAAGTGTACTGGGAATTGAAGTGGGAACTGAAGAGTAGTGGTGATGCACTGGACAGAATTCCAATTTTTTTGGGGTGGAAATTTATGGATATAAATACGGATTCATATTACAGATCTGTATTTAAATCAATGAAAAACTATAAAATAACTGCACATGTGCAAAATGCCCACCAGACCATTCTGTGCATACACACCCTTTTGCAAAATGGCGCCGGCAGCACCACCGCCATTTTGTAAAAGGACAGATAGTCTAGAGGTAGGATCCAGATTTCCACCCACCCCCATGCCGTGGGGCCCTGGAATAGTACTTACCAGCCTTGTAGGGCTTGATTGAAGCACGACCCCTGCTGTAAGAGCTCCAAGAGGCTCACTCACCATGGTGTCCTCCCTGCTCCATATTGCACATGTGCAAAATTGCGACCGCCCTTAACCAAAAGAGTGACAGCCAAAATAGCATAATCACCATCTTTGTTAAGTATTTTTTTGTTAAGCCATTTTGGGTAAGCACAGCTCATTGCAGAATCTTACATGATTTTGATTAAGCAGGGCTAATTGTGCGGTCATCGTCAATCAATCATCAATCATCATCATCATATTTATTTTGACAAAATGTTCCTCTGCTGTGGCACTCGAAGTGCTTTACACGTAACTAATAAACATGCAACTTTAAATTTTACAGATTAACCCATAGTGACCTGTTACGGGCCCTTATGGATTAATCTGAAATCGTTCCCATCCCTACTGAATAGCATTTACTGTTCTCTTCAGTGGATCAGGGTCAAAGCAGGTAAATTTGTGAATAAACTATTTGACATGGATATTTGTTTCAGCTTGTACCCTGAAGCGTCCTATCCCTTAACTCACCTCTTGTATCTATTGACATTTTGCACTTACTTGTGGCATTGCTGTATTTTTCTGTTCGATCTCTATAAGATGAGGAACTTTTCAGCTAAATAAAAGTGGGAAAAATCATTGGTAATGACTAGATTATGCAAAATGATGTGCACTGTAAAGAACACTTTAGTAGCTTAATCAAGCAAATTGTCAGCAAAACCAATATGAATTGGTGCTGAAAGATAATATTTAAACTAAACAGGTTGTTTATTAAAATTCAAAATATTAATGCAGAGTGATGCGGCTAATTATGCACAGTCATGAATTGCAGCATGGTAAATACTTGAGGCCTGTCACATCTTCTGGACTGTACACAGTTTATTGAATAAATTCTCCCTGCCTGACGTTCATTAGCGCTTCATTAGTGCTTCAATTGTGGCTGAATCCCCCCCGAACTGGGTTTTTTTGGCAACTAGCTAGAAAATTATGGGCCACATCATTAGTTCAATAGTTTTTAACAATAACAGCCTTGCAGTTAATTAGTGGATGTTGCTACTGAATCTTTTGTTTTGTTATTGTAGGTGTTTTGGAGAGGAGGGTTCTGCGCACCCCTGTCTGATGGTTATGGAAAGGATTCACATAGCAAAACCCATATGTGGATAATAGGCTAAACAGTAACCATGGAACCATGCCATGGAAAATGGACAGAGCATTAGGGATATAAGATTGCTATCCTCATTCTGTCGGTCTCCCATTTTAGAAATTTTTAGAAGACGTTTCAAACAAGGAGTGAAGGGTAGAAACATGGGGTTGGCCTTGGCTCGGGTGGTAGAGCACATGGTTTACATGTATAACGTCCCAAGTTCAATCACTGGCATTTCTGATTCAGGATCTCAAGCTACACGCCTGGGTGAGGCCTCTACCAGAGTCTCTGGAGAACCAAATTTAAACCCCTGCTGCCATGCCAGGTTGTGACAATACTGGGCTAAGGTGAACCATTGGTCTGACTCAATTAGGTAGCTCCTTATATATCCTTAAAACCAGTTTGTTGATGTGAATGTTGCTTTACCAAGGGGCACAACTGGGATAAGTAATGTGTGTGTGTGTGTGTGTGGCCCCCACCTTAGCCATTAGGGATGGGCAAACAGAATGGAGTTCAGAAATTCGGTTCGGTTCGGTTTGAAATTCGAGTTTGGAAATTCGGTTAAGTTTGGTTTGAAATTCGAGTTCGGTTCGGAAGTTCAGTTCGGTCAACCGAGCAGACTGAGTTCAATCAAATTCCAAACTTCTGAACCAAGTTCGGCCATTCAAAACCAGGTTTTGGTGTGTGTTGCCACTAGGAATGGGTGAACAGAACTGAGTTCAGAAATTTGGTTCGGTTAGTTCGGTTTGAAATTTGAGTTCGGTTCGGAAGTTTGGTTTGGTCGACCGAACAGACCGAGTTCGGTCCGAACTCTGAACTTCTGAACCATGTTCGCCCATCCCTTTTAGCCATGCTCTGAAACCTTCCCTGAAATGCAAGCTCCCTGACCTTGACCCCCCCCCCTCCCTACTCCACCAGCACTAGGTTCTGTTTGCTTCCTGAAGGAGGTGCTGTGACCCCAGGAAGAAGAGAAGAAGTACCTGGAATGTGAGGCACTGAGGTGACATCCGTCCTCCCCACTCCACCAGTGGTAGGTCCTGTTTGCTTTCTGAAGGAGGTTGTGTGAGGCCTGGAAATGGGTGGAAGGGACCAGGAGTGTCAGGCACTGAGGTGACAGTCATTCCTTGCACAGCATTGAGTCCTGCTCTTGTCTCACGCTCCTTGTCCCTTCCCCTGAAGTGTATCACCCCCCACTCCGAGGCAATTAAAGCCTGGAAGGGTGCAGAAAGGCAGGGGGAGGGGTGTGTCAGCGGATGTGTACTTGAGGGGGTTGTATGACAGGGCTATGGGGGAAGACTTCGGCTCCTCCTTCTCCCATTGAACTTCTGGCTTTTTCCACCTTCCTGGTGAGCAAAGTTGTGATTAATCCAGACATTCTCCATAAATATGAAGTACATCATTTTTTGTAATCACTGAGGGACAGATTTTAACTAGAGCTGAAATGATTACTCACAAAAAATGACTATACTCACTGGGGTCAATTCCATGTCTCTTTCATGCCATAGGCCCCGTTCTGGGAGTGTACGCAGCGTGTACATGTCTATGTGCATGTGTGCTCCATGTGCTCCATGCAGTGGTCTGCAGGGCATGTGATTGGCCCCAACAAATTTCCAGAACCTAAATCAGCCCACAATTTTGGGGTGCCTGATGTCTAGGAATATGAATTTTAGTCCTGGAATATAGACTTTCCATCCAGTTCTATCAGTAACTGGAAAATTGGTATACAGATACTGATACCCAAAATACTGGACATTTCCAGTAACACTTTTTCAATTTTCTGGTTACCAATTGGTCAATCAGGATGGAAAACCAAAAATGTCTGAACCAGAAGCTGATACTCCATGACATTCCAGGACATCACGTACGCAAATTGAATCGCAATTGGGTATCAGTTAGTGCCCAATATTTTTGTGTTAATTCTGGGACCGTAAATTTGACACCCATTTTGGCGGATACTCATTTCAACTCTAATCATGGTAGCATGCCAGTAGAAGGCAGCATAGCCACAGTGGAAAGGACTGAGAAAGTTCCTTTTATCCATGTTCTTTCCTGGTCAAAACGTCCAGGAAGGTAGCAATCCTTCCAGTGCGAATTAAGGACAGCTTCATTCACATCTGTAAACTCCTTGTGCAAATCACTTTTAAAAAGATAATTTATGAACTGCCAGTGGCTTCAATCACAAGCGGGATCCACATGGGATCCACGTAGGTCGTGCGCAGGTTCTGCACAGCACAATGTAATCCCTATGGAGATGTGTGCAATTTGCACACAAGTGCATACGTGTGCACGGGATGCACGTGGGGCATGGGATTGGCCCCACCATTGGGTAGCAGAGACTGAGGCACAGGAGTGGGAAGATGATGTGACCTCTGCATGACTATTGTTATGCATGTACTCAGCTTTACACACTGGTTGCAATTCTGCGGCCCTTGTAAACTGCACCTACGCAAGGTGCAGTGAAAGACTGTGGTTGCTCAGGGGCTCATGAGTCCCACCATCACAGCAAGCCTCGCAGGGCAATGGCGCACCCTGTCCGGCGTGACTCCCTGAGTCCACACACCATGTGGCCCAGGTGATGTGCCTGATTCACCCCGCGGGCCATGGTGCGTGTGGCCTCGGGGGTCACAGCAGCACGGGTCGTGCCATTTACCTCAGTGCACCCACTTTAAAATCATTATGCCAACCAAGCAGTGCCCAGAAAAGCAGGATAGCAAGAGTGGGACAATCGTTCAAGAAGACAAACCACAAAAGTGCAATTGCGGACAGAAATCCAAAACAAAAAACAGCAGTAGTGTACCCACAGCATGGCCCACCATCAGCATGGCACCCACTTTAAAACCATTATGCCAACCAATCAGTGCCCAGAGCAAAAATGGGACAATCGTTCAAGAAGAAAAACCCACAAAAGTGCAACTGAGGGCAAAACCAAAAAAAAACCCAGCCCAGAAGACATGACAGCAACACCCACAAGAAAGAAACTAGACATTCACCCACCCACTCCCACACAAAAGCTTTCGTTGTGCCTGCTCAGTGCCGACTGATGCAAGGCAGTTCCCCTTGCCATGCACCATATTCTTTTAACCAGAAAGAAATTATTTCCCCTGTGTTCCAGTGGTCAGTCACATCTTGGCAAAGTTGAACCCACAGACAAAGTACAGTCACAGTGCCGACAAAAAACACAGCAAAAGTGATCCCTCTCTGACCTCTAGGGTACTGCCAACATGCCAACAGGCCGTGCAAGCAGCAGCAGCACCCAAACTTTAATATTTGGCACTGCTGGCAACCCCTGGCCTTGACCCTTGTATATGGACAGCCCAGGTCAGGGGAAGTGGAGCTAGGCAGATTCCTCTGGCCACCATGGTGCCAAGCAGTGCAAGCAGCAGGCAGCAGTGGCACCTACTTCTTTTTAAAGAAAGCATGGCATTGGTGTGGCACTGGTAACTTGGACAGCCCAGGCCAGGGGAAGTGGAACAAGGCAGTGATGCCCCTGGCCTCCATGGTGCCAAGCAACAGGCAGCAGCAGTGTGGCACCCACTTATTTATTTATTTTTAAATCATGGCATGGTAGAAACAACTAACCCCCATTCTCCAGCATTGCCCCTATGGACAGGTCAGGGCAGGCACTCCTCCCCTCCTCAGTCCAGTTACTTACAGATCAGCAGGGTAGCACACACAGCCAAATTCAGTAGCGAATGGAAAATGGCTGTGTAGCCACTTTTATTTTGGCTCTGCCAGACAATAAAAACTTGCCATCTGGCTTGTCCATTATTCAGCTGTCCCCTCCCATACCCCCTCCTACCAAATATGGCACTAAGGTTTGTTTCCTAGCTCAGAGAAGTTAGAGCGGGGTCAACCAGTCATGTGCGCACTCGTTTGAGTCCTCCAAATATTTCTGAAGTTTTCAGAGGACCATCCTTGGTACTCAGAACTCGGGACTTTGGACATTCGGAACCAAATACCTAAATCCCCGGTGGATTCCGAAGTTTTCAGAGGATTGAGTTTCAGCTCTAATAAAAACAGACGTGACAGTACCTTCTGAGGCCTGCTGTGGCTCGCTTTGGACCGGACCTCACCTACATGTCTGTGCGGGCGCTGCCAGATGTTGGTCCAGGGTTGGCCATGTCAATGGCTAGCCCAGTCTCTGACCTCAGAAAATCTCCAAGGTCACAGCCTGGGCTAAGACCCACCTGATGGGGCCAAGGCAGCCCACAGAAGGCTATTACATTTGTTCCTGGGTCGCCATGGCTAGCCATCATTGGTCACCATGGCTGCCCTTCATGGCAGAGAGCGGGGTGCTGGGCACAGAACAGGAGTGAACCTACCCGGCTGCATGTTCATGCTTTTCCCCGCCCTCCCCAATGGCCTGGCCATGGTTACTATTTTTGGTGACCCGGCTCAGAATGTATTTGCCACAGTTTTCCACCTTGGGTCGTATCACACTTCCATAATGTATGTTTATACTGATAGTTAAAATGGCCCATTTAGTTATAATATGGTAACTGTACATTCAAAATGTCTATTATTGAATGAAATAGACTATTTTTCAGATTAAATGTTTTAGGTAAAATGTAAAGCTAGTTAAAATTGTATCTGCTTCTGATGTACTTTCCACCCCCTCCCTCCCCAGAAGAGTCTCAAATTTGATATTCTATTGTCAAAAGAAAATGAAAGAAAAGAGTGACTATTTCTTAGCTTTCGTGTTTTAAAAAAAGATAACCCAGGGGAAGATTTCAAAAGATTCACATGAAAAAGTGACTTAAAAAAAAGATTAAAAAAATCATACCCAAGTCTTTCTTTTTATACTTCCTACCTGAAGCTAATTTAGGCCTCAGAATTATTCACACACATGGTTTTTAGAGAGCGAGAGTGTTTTCCAGAGGGTATTTTCAGATGTGATGGGGCCTATTGGCCCTGTCACGAAAACAATATATTCATCCCCCGCCAGGATCACCCCGTCACGCCCTAACAGACGTGCCGGGGGATCCCGGCGAGGAATCGGGGAGGGGGCGGGGCCGCGTGGTGCCACATGCATCTGCACGGCCCCGCCCCCTCCACCCTCCCCGCCGCCCGCCCTCTGGGGAAACGGGTGGCCACCGCGGCCAATGCGGCCACAGCGCTTGCCCGATTTGGCCATGGCCGGAATCCCTTCAGGGATTCCGGGCCATGGCCGCTGTCCAGAAGTGACGGCGGGGTTCATCACAGCAGGGAATCGCCTTCGCCACGCAACCGCCACCACTCCCGCCGCTTCGGCCGCTCGCGTGGCGGAAGTGATTCCCCGCTGTGGTAACATCTGGGGGGGAACATCCGTTCCCCCCAACAGATGTACCGTGATCGCAGCCACCACAGGGAATTGACTGTGGTTGACTGTGATCTCGTAACGTCTGAAAATACCCAAAGACAAGAACTTTGTTTAAAAGGCAGTTCTGGTTGCATCAGAGTATATCACACACAGATCAAGCATTAGAAGTCAGGAGAATGGCAAGTTAAGGAACATCCCATCATTCAATGATGATTTATTCCCTGATTCAGCTATTTAAATATTTTCTGCCTATTCAGTATGGCACTCAAGAATGCTTAATCTATCTCTGACTTCAATGTAGTGCTGCACCTACCTCAGGGGCCTCCAGCACTGCAGGGCATGGATCACATGAAAAGGAGCAGAGCTGAAAGGAGTAGCTAATTTGCTCCCTGTGGGTAAAACCTGCTTTTTTGTGTTCCCACATCTGGTCCTTGATGGGCTACTTGATTACCAATTGGATACCCAACTACCTGAAAAAAACCCTACAATTTTTGGGACCAATTTTCTCATTTTCCAAATACCGATTGGTAAACTGGGAAGGAAACTGAAAAATCGAGACTAAAGAAGTCAACATTCCAGGACCTGATATTTTTAAAATTTGATTCAGGTACTGGAAATTCAGGTATACCCCTTGTCACGGAGAAACATGGGGTCACACAAGTGTAACACGGGACTACATGTTTGGTAAATGTGTGGGGCCAAAGGTTTCACATGGATGTAATGTTACCATAAATGTACACTATGTAATGTTAAAAGTTCCACATGTTGGTAATGTTGACTCTGAGAATTGTAGAACTCAAATTGGGGGCTCTCCTATGTCATCAGTCTGTAGGAAGTGCAAACAGATAACAACGTGTATTGAAAACTGGCTTGCTAGACGAGCCTATGGAGATGTTAATGAACTTCCATGTTTACCTGGGGCTGCATACGTGCTCTGGGACACATTCCCTAAAGGCAGGAAATCCGAGACAAAGAAAGTAAAATGCTATATAAGGACAGAGATCCCAGAGGGAAAAGGAGACTGCTTGGGGACTTGAGACTTCTTCCTGCAAAGCCAGCTTGAGCATCTAGCCAATTTACCTTCATGGCTGAGAAAACCAGAACTTCTGGACCTTGTTTTAGGGTAAGATGAATAGCTTAGGAACTCAACAGTATAAGTTAGGAATGCGTTATATTTACCTTTGATTTAATTACCACTCTGTTTAACTATCTTGTTTATGTAACCAATAAACTGACTTCTTATTTCATAAAGAAGTGGAAGAGTCTAATATTGGAACACAAGTGAGCTACAAGAGCCCTCAAACTCTTGCGAACCCAGAGAGTAAAGAGTCTGGAAACGGGAAGGATCGGGCCCTTGGGTGACAAGAAGTTTCATTGTGGCACACTTGGATTAGCCAGTGAGAGAAACTGATTCAAGAGAACTGTGCGCAAGGGAAACTGAGTCACACAAACCCAGTAAAGTGGGGGTGCAGACCCCCCAACCCGTGACACCCCTTTTTGCATGTATTCATATCAGCTCTACAACTGGACTAAGCTGTTTAATTTTGAATATATGTTTTATCTGCATCAGGTAATGCTGCTCAGCACCTTGCCGGGTCAAGCCTTTTACTAACCTACGCATGGAAAATAGGACTAATAATAGCTTCTGTTCCCTGCATGTTGATCACAAATTTGGAGGTGGGAGGAGCAGGAATATTTCTTTGTTTGTATCACAATCATAAATGATTAACAATTCGAACTAGTAAAATGATAAAAAGAAAAAAATCTTCTAAAAATTTCACATCAACAGATGATCTTTTATCCAATGTGCCTGTGCAAAATGGCACTGCCTGGGGATGGATAAGAGCCAGAAGTTTACTCTTCTGAGCTGGATCCGTGGCGGAATGGAAAATGCACCAGGGCCGGTTTGTGTTCCGCCAGACCCAGAGCAGAACAGGAAATTCCAATGGATAAAAAAATCCAATTGGAATCTCACTTCAGTCCACCTACACACACACACACACACAGCTCCTAATTCATACCAAGAGACCATTATGGGCCTAGGAATGTGTTCTTGCAGCCTGTTATTATTTCCCTGTCAAAGCCCTGACATTGATTAGCTTGGGCTCTTTTTTTTTTTTTACATGCCCCCAAATGAATTAAAAGAGAATGAGTACATTTTATAGTAAGGATATTGAACCTAATTTGACAACCCAGCATATGAGAGAGAAAAAGAGGGGGGAAAAAAGAGACATACTATGTACAAATAAACCACAGATTCAGTGGTATGAAGGCTATTCCAGCTATGGAAAAGTTAAATGCAGTTAGCTGGAGGATGCCCCTCCATCTCTCCACTCGGGGGGAGGGGGGGAGGATAGTTATACCACTCCCCCATGTTAGAAGGAGGAGACAGGGATACCAGGTTGGCCATGTGAGTGGAAAGGCGGGAATGTTTGGGTTGTCCGGCAGCCACATTTAGTGGCGCAAAAAAAGCCCCATGAGATAGGGCTTTCCAAGTGGAGAGGCTTGATAGGTTGGGGCTCTTCAGCTTGGAAAAGAGACGGCTGAGAGGAGATATGATAGCGGTCTATAAAATCATGAGTGGTGTGGAACTTGTAAACAGAGAATGGTTATTTTACCCTCTCAACTAGTACTAAAACTAGGGGATACTCCATGAAACTCACAGGTGGCAGAGTAAAAACAGACAAGCGAAAGTATTTTTTCAGTCAGTGTACAATTAGGTTGTGGAATTTATTGCCAGAGGAGGTGGTCAAGACCAGCAGTA
>QEPC01011901.1:16432347-16498499 GCA_003113815.1 Sphenodon punctatus | reverse complement strand
GTTCACCCATTCCTACAGGTCAGAGTGTGGAGATCCCACTCCTTCCCAAGAGGACCACCTTTAGGGCCCCATGGAGGGTGCTGCCTAGGAAGAGGGGCCACACAGGCCCCCACATTTTAACTTCACCCTGGGCCCCACAAATTCTAAGACTGCCCAGTGCAAAACACAGACGTTTTTACACAATGAGGAACAATCTTCTAAAGACCCTTTTAGCGTCTTATCATGATATTGTATTTTAACTCCTTGTGATTGCAAACATTTCAAATTCCAATTAAAAAACACACACACACACACACACACACACACAAACCCAATGTAAACAAACCTAAAAGTCCAATTGGTTAGATCCTTTACATTAGAAAATATTACACTTTAGAAATTATTACACTTTGATACAACTGTCTGAATCTCTCACTTTCTCTTTTGTCTCTCCAGGGCCTGTACTCTCTGTTCCAAGTCTTCTAATTCTTTCATTCCTCTCAAACTGCTCCCTTGGCTTTAGTCTTCTTTTCTTTGCTCCAAGGTCTCTCTCTCCTTGAATCCCTATTATTTCTTGATTAACCACTGTAATAAAGAGAAAGGTCCCTGCATGAGTTTAGGTACTGGAAGGCAAAGTGCATCATACTATAAGAGTAAAATAACACACTGAAAAATACTGCCTTGGTTAAACTAAAATACTGCAGGAAAGTGCCATGTCTGCATGTATTGGAATAAAAATGTAGGCTTGAAATGACAAATTGCAGCGGATGCTATTTCTATTGGAAACAGGTCATTCGCCTTCATTTGCACGATGGAGAAACTTATCAGCTTTCACGCTCTTTCCGCCATTCGTCGTTATTTTTTGGGAGTTGAACAGAGCTTCTGCAGGGCCAATCCCAAGCCTCACGTGCACTTTGCGCACCATCTAGGAGCTGTGGAGATGCAGAAGTGCCAGCTAAGTGCTGGGGAAGTGCTGGAAATTGCTATAAAATTGCTGTAAAAGTGCTGCAAAGCTGTCATTAAAATCCTGATAATTGATTAAAAGTGACGAAAATTTATGGAAAAGGATGAAATATGCCAGAAAGTGATGTAAAATGATGAAAAAGATTGGAAAGTGACAAAATTGACAGGAAATGACAAAAACACACAGGTGCTGATAACAACAATGGTGGAAGTGCAGAATCACCAGAGACTGACGGTGTACAGATGAATACTCACAAGCACTCCCCAAAGTTTTTCGAGGTCCAGAATTCCGAAACTGAATTATGAAACTTCGGAAATCGCGCCAAAGGGCCACTGAGTACTCGGGCCGATTATTACTCAAAACATTGAAATTTGGCCCGAGTACCCAGAAGTACTAATCGGTACAGCCCTAAAAATACCCAGTGACTTATCAGGAAACAATGGGTGTTTTCAGATGTTACGCGGTCCAGATTCAACACAGTGGATCCCCAGCGGTGGTGAACCGAACAACCACCCCCCGTGGTCAAGGAGAGCCCCAAACAGATGTGACAGGAGCGGGACTACAGCAGGGAATCGGGCCGCCAGAACACAGCCCAGAGAAGCGCAACAGATGTGATGCTGATTTTTCCGGCCATGATCAAAACACCAAGAAGGCACCAGGGAGGGGCAGGACACAGACATGGCCGGCTGAGGGAAAACAAAGCCAAAAAGCACCAAAAGGGAATGCCCAGACATGGGAAATGGGAAGGGAGGGGGAAGAGGGAGAGGAGCCTCTGAGGTACCACACACAACAGGCACAGAGATAACGAGGGCACGGTGAAACACACAGCACAAACACACGCCCGGGCCCATACACACCCGCACAGGACAGGAAGGGAAGGGGTCACACAGCGAGACAGACACCACACATGGCAGAATGGGCACATGGAGGAAGGGGGGACAGCGGGACAGGGAAGAGGGGGGGAATGGGCCAGGGGCAGGACTGGGCACGGGGAATGGCAGTCAGACCCCCAACAACAGCGCAGCCCACACGGGCACCCCCACAGCTACACAGTCTGTCCCAGAATGGGGGGAACCCAAAAGGTCAGGGTACAGGCACAGGGGGAGGCCACATGGAACAGGCAGTGGCCCGGGCACGGTCCAAGAGGCACACACGGACCCCAAGCACCAGCGAGGGTGCGATGGAGGAAAGGCAGGAGAGCCAGAGCCGTGCAGCCGGTCCAAAGGCACAAACACACACACCCCCAGGAGAACGCCGAGAGGTACAGTCTGGGGACACCAGAACCCTGAGGTCACACAGGCACCCTAGGGGGGTGCTGGAGGGTGCTGGAGGAAGCGCAGGTGGACGAGGATGGTCAGCAGCAGCCAGGGTATCCAGGGGCCTGTTCAGAGAGCAGGACACGGACACTGGAGATGGCAGCCATGGAGGGGAACACCGGTTGCAGTGGCAGACAGGGGGGGCACCAGAGGGGGCAGCGGTACCCTGGGAAGCTAGCAGCACAGCAGCACGACTGGGACATCAAGGAGGGAGCAGTCAACGGACCACGGCAGCTGGGTGAAAGTGGGAGCTCACCGTGGGGCCAGCAACTGGGACCCAGAAGGCACAGGGGGACTCACAGTCATTCCCCAGAGGGGCAGGAGGGGACACAGGGGAGCCCCAAGGCCAAGTGATAAGGTCTCGGGCCACAACAAGGCATGGCAACAGAGTGAGGCATGGGCCGTGAACCCTGCACAGCTGCAGGAACCGAGCACACAAACAGGACAGCCAACACACTAATCAGGCCGGCAAGGACACAATGTTGCCAGCACAGAGGGTTGGGAGGTGATGACAGAAGGAGTGCAGCTTCCGCCAGCACACCCGGGCGCACGCTGGTCCATGCGCAAGGCCCCATGCAGGGATAGCAGGTGTGCCCAATCAGCACCCCGACCCACCCGCCCTGCTGGAGGAGGCCAGGCCAGCTGGGAGGGGGCCGCCCCGGGACTACATGGGTGCCCCTGCCCGGTCCCGGGTTGTGACCCAGGGAGGGGCACCACATATCTCAGGCTGTAACGAGGCCAGCTGCACCCCACCTGGGGCAGAAGGCTCCATGCGGCGAGACAGGTTGGGCACCTGCGGGATACACCTAGCGCTCTGTGCCGAGTGGTACCATTCGCACACCAATCAGCTGCACATCCTGACTGCAGAAGTGCACCTGGGCACCCGCCTGCAGGTTAGCTTGGCCTGGAGAGTTGCAAGGGCCCGGGGAGCCCACCACAGCCAAAGGCACTCCCTGGCCTGGCTCAGGGCTCAGCAGGTGTCCGGGGAGGACAGGCAGGCCCTGATCCGCATCTGGAACAAGGCCGCAGTGCTCCGCGAGGCGGCCGGGCACCTCCAATGGTAGAGGGAGACCATGCAGCTCTCCGCCCTGCTCTCTATGCCCACTGCCCAGCGGATATGGGTCACAGAGCGGGTACAGGGGTGGTGTTCCAGGGTGCTGGCACAGTGGGATGAGGCTGCCTGGAGGGTGCACTTTTGGATGGACAAGCTCACCCTACTGCACCTTGCAGAGCTTCTGACACCCTGGCTCGAGCGGCAGCACACCCCCATGAGGACCCCCACCCCCATGGTCCAGCGTGGTCTGTGCTGTAACAACTCCCAACTCCTGCCGGTCAGTGTCCTAGCACTTTGGTGTCAGGGTTAGCACCATTGCCTGTATTCTCCAGGATGTATGTGAGGCTGTGGAGGGCAGGATCCTGGAACAAGAGATCCAGCTGGTGGACCATGATGGCTGGCTTCGCAGCTGGAGGGTTCCCCAACTGCATGGATGCCGTGGACGGCACCCACATAGAGATCCTGCGCCCCTCCACTGGGGAGGCCACAGAGTATGTCAACAGGAACTGTTACCACTGCCTGCAGCTGCAGGCCGTTGTGGACCACCTGGGGCAGTTCACAGACATCTTCACGGGCAACTCTGGGCACAGCTATGATGCCTGAATCATGGCCATCTCCCCCTTCTATGCGCGGATATACCGCGGGGACTTCGTGGACATGGGGATGACCTGGATCGAGGGGGTGCTAATGCCCCCCCTGTATCCTGGGGGACCTGGACTATCCCCGACCAGGTGGCTGATGAAGGTGTACCCAGTCGCCTGGACCCCGGAGGCGGTGCTGTACAATTCCAGTCTGTGTGCAAGCCGGACCATGGCTGAGCGGGATTTTGGGGCCCTCAAGCAGCACTGGAGGAGCCTTGCTGGCCAGCTGGACTACACGATGGAGACCTTGGCCCTGGTGATAGGTGGCTGCTGTGTTCTGCACAGCTTGTACGAGACCGATGGGGCTGCCCTCAAATACTCTGTGCCCCAGTGCCTTCCTGGCCCTGTGCCCATGTATGTGAATGCAGAGAACCCGCGGGAGTACCAATATGCCAAGCGCTTCCGTGCTGCCCTGCCCAGACATATCAGCTGGGAGGCTGAGGCGTGAGGGTGCTCAACCCCGACTCCACCACCCTGGGGCCCCCACTGGCTCCCTGGACGAGCCCCTCTATGACCATCAGCCCGCTCCCACCCCACGTCCCATGAACAGACTGAAGGAGGCAGTAGTGGTGCCCTGACATTTATTCCCTCACCCAAGTACATGTGCCCCCTACACCACCACCACCCTCACCACCCACCGTGCAGGTTCCGTGCCCCCCCTCAGACCGCCCTCCCCCTTCCTCCCCACCCCCCATACCCTGCGTCTCTGGGGCCTCCCCCTCGCCCGCCCTCTGGGTGACACAGAGCTCTTGGAGCTCCCCCCCCCCACTGTCTGTGTCCCCAACGGTGTCCTGGGAGGCCTCAGTGTCCGGCAGGGCAGGCGGTGGTGGGAGGGAGGGAGGACTCGTGACCTGAGGGCCCCCCCTGGGTGGATGCTCCCTCTGGAGGCCTACAGGGACCAGGAGGCAGATGCACAGCCCCAGCTGGCAGGGCATCAGCTGGACTGGTTGGGGAGGTGGTGGGGGCACCAGGGGGCAGCATTGGGCCCTGGTCAGTCATGGTGCCCAGCAGGATGGCTGCCATCACATAGGCACTCATGGTGCCAGTGTGCAGGAGCAGGGAGGTCCTGATGTTGTGGGGCCTATTAATTTAGCAGAATGCTCCTGCACCATCCCCTCAATGACCTGTTTCAGCCACCCAAACACCTCTACCTGCCTGCTGTGGTCCCGGCGCTCCCGCCTCTGTTCCAGGCGCATCTCCGCCTGGAGCCTCTGGTCCCTTGCCTTCGCCTGTTGATGGGATCAGTGGCCGGTGCCCTCCCCCTTTCCCCATCGCCCCGGTCCACCCCCTGCCCTGTGTGACCCGGGTCTCCCTCCCGGCCTCTTTGGGGGCCCTCCCTCATTGCTGGTGTGCCTCACCTGGGGCCTCCGGCTGCTGCAGGGACTGCTCCCCGCAGGGCCTCCTCACCTGCCTGACTCAGATGCTGGGGCATGCTGTGCCCTGTGGGATATGGGGTGGTGGTCGGCAGAGGGCTGTAGGTATACCTGGATGCTCCCTCCTCCCCCTCCCTCGCCACTGGTCTGTCTCCCCTCCAATCTGCCTGCTTACTCTCAATGTCTGTCTCATATCCCTCCAAGGACGGCCCTTCCGTGTAGCTGGGGGCCCACAGCGACCACTGGCTGAGAGTGATCAGTGTGCCAGTCTTGGAGTCAGTCTGTCTGGCCAGGGGGTGGGGGCTCTTTGGACTGGTGTCTGGGGGGGGCTGCTGATCCGGGAGGTCCCTGGGCGTTCCTCCAGGGGGTCAGGAGCCCTGGAGCCGGTGCCTTCTTGTGGGGCGGCAAGGGGAGGGGGTACCTTGGCCCATTCCCTTCCCTGGACTATGGCACTCCCCACAAGGCATAGGGCTACTATTGATCCCTTCATATGGAGGATGCGGTCCAGGGCATCATAGTAAGGGGTGGTCCAGGCTTCATGTCCGGACCGCCAGTTGTTGTCCTGGATGGCCTTGTACCCCCTCTTTGGCTCCTTGGCCTTCGAGCAGCACTACACCATGGTGCTGTGATGCCCCACCACCTCCATGTCCCGCACTATCTCCCGGAACATGTGTTCATTGCGCTGATTGAGTGCGAGCTCCAGTTGATGCTCCAGGGTACCCCAGATGCGGATAAAATCCTGGGTCTCCTGGTGCCCCCATTGCCCCCCTCTGTGGTAGGACCTCTCCCCCATGGTCCCTCCGGTTCCTCCTGCTCCTGCTCCTCCTGCTTCTCCTCCTCCACCTCCACCTGGGCAGCGCCCGTCTCCTCTGGGGGCTCGGGCTCACGGGCCCATTTCCATGTCTGCAGGACATGGGGGGGTTGCTTGCCATTCTGCCTCTGTCACGCGGCCTGCCCCCTTCCCCCCTCCTGCTGGCCAGCCGGCCACCCAGCCCCCTTGGTTCCCCTGTGCCACCGGGTCCTCTCCCCTTTGGTCCCCTTACCCATTTCTGGGGTCCCTCCTCCCCCAGCCCAGTCGTTGTCCCCGGGGCGGCCTGTCCTGGCTGCTGCTGCTGTCCCTCCACCTCCTCCATGTGTAGCATGACCACCTCCTCCTATGCCTGTGCCTCCACCTCCTCCTCATCCTCTTCCCTCACTCTCTTGCCCGCCACTCTCCTCTCCCTTCCACCTTGCTACATCCTGCCACATCCCCCTGCTGCTGTGTGTCCTTTAAATCTCCCTCCCCGGCCTCTGTTGTTGCTGGTTGCCTGGCAGCGATGCTGTGTGCTTTGTCTCCAGCTGGGAATCATTTTGGTTGATTCTGGATGGTGGTTGCCATTCAGACGTTACTTTTTATTGTTTCCCGGTGGGAATTGCTTTGACCAAGCTTTCGGCGATGGTCCAGGCTGGAGCTCCGGAAGCGTGGTTGATTTTGATCCCGGGTGGGTATTGACTGTGGTAAACATCTGGCGGCCACCGAACAGATGTGCAGGGTGCTTTGGCCCCACCGTGGGATTGACCGTGGTTCGCTGTGGTTGACTGTGATCTCGTAACGTCTGAAATTACCCAATGTAAACATTCGTATTTAGGCAGGCTTTCAGGCAAGCGGAATGGGTTAGGGATATGGATATATTTTAAAACTTTTTTATTGATTTCCTTTCTCTTTTAATATGTCTTCAGTTTTATATCTGAACCACCTAGAGCCCATGATTTGGGGATAGGTCGGTATAAATCTAAATGAGTAACCACTGAAAACCACAATCAAATGAATAAAATAGATGAATATCCTATGAAATTAAATGGCAGGGGATTAAAAACAAATAAAAGCATGTACCTTTTCAGTGAATGTAAAATTGTCCTGTAGAACTCTTTGCCAAGGAAAAGACCAATAGCACAACTGGGTTCAAAACAGGGCTGGATAAGTTCTTAGAGGATAGTTCCATCAATGGTTGCCAGTCAAGTTGGTCATGGATTGAGAGTGAGACCTCTGACTGTCAGGCACTGAGCATGAATGGCAGGAACTATATCACTCCATTATGACCTGTTAGATAGTTCTCTGAATTGACTGAAGCTGGCCACTGTTGGAGACAGGATGCTGGGCTACATGGACCATTGGCCTGACCCGATATGGCACTTTTTGTGTTCTTATCAGAACTATTGTTCCAGCTATCACAGGAGGAACATTTGTCATGGGGCCCAAGATTGGGGGTGGGGACATTAATCCTGTTGCCGTGCAGCCCAGTGGAGACTGAGCTGAATGACAGCAGAAGTACCTGGTGTGTGTGGCACACATGGGACCTACCCAGTGGGCAGCACAGGGTGGACCAAACACCAGCAGAGGCATGAGGCAGGCAGCAGAACCGCAGCCTTCAGGGCTCAGGTGTAGCAAACACAGGGAGGGAGAAAGGAGGGGACATGGTGGGGCAGGAGAGAGGAGTGGGAGGGGCATGTCCATTTCTTGTTGGGGGTGGGAGGGGCATGTCCATTTCTTGCACCTGGGTCCATTCCAACCTAGCCACCCCCCTGTATTGTTCAATCAGCTCAGGAACAGGCCTTTAATATTTGCTCTCTCAGAAAAATAAATTACATTTTCAAGATTCTTCTAGCTAAAGCACACACAAAAAATGAAAAAAGAAGAAAAAAAGAAATCTGACCATTACAATAATTCCTTACTTTCAAAATGTAAGCACAGTTGGAGCTATTCTTGTATGTCAGCTCAGGGGAGGGGGAGCTAAAGGCAAAGAACTTGAAATATCAAAGTGAAGAAAAAGATATTTCTTTTTTTAAACTATCAATTTTAAAGTAAAAATCCTACCGCGCCTTCTGTCACCTAACTAGTCATTAGGCAAGATCACCCAACACGATATGATGCAAACCGAATAAGAGCAGAAGTTTAGCACTCAAGAGATGTCATGGAAGAATCAAGAACAATACAGATTTCTATTTTCCTACCAACACCACAGAAGGGAACCTGTATTTTGAAAACGATTACATTCTGTCTAAATGCAGCAGGCCTAAGTGCTACTGAAGGAGGAGAGCCTCTAAGCTTAACCCATCGTGTAGCCGGAAAATTGAATTTGAAGTTTGTCATTAAGCCGGGACTATTCTAGGGAATGGATTGCCCATTGTGACTGCTGGTACTTTTCCCATGCAACTGGGATTGGCCACTGTCAGAGACAGGATGCTGGGCTTGATGGACCATTGAGCTGACTCAGTACGGCATTTCTTATATTCTTATGTTCTTATGAGTAGCAAATATTGGAGCTGGATGTTGGACCTGGAGTTAACAACCAACATTTGGGGTAGCCTATCAGGTACTCAGTCAGTACCCAACAAGAAGACCCAGCTACCCAAAACACGAGGCATTACCATTGCCAACTTTATTTTTTATGGAGCCATTCTTATTTGCTGTGTTACCATCTGAATGTCTTTCAGATATGGTACAATCAATAGATGAATGGAAATAAATAGAAAAATAGAAAATTGGCAATCGGTAAAATAGTGTAGAACAACAAAATGGTAAAGGAAAAAGGATAATTATTCAGATAATTCGTTGGGCACAAGTTGGGTACAATTGGGCAGAAGACAGATACTGCTGGGCACAAGACAGGTATGGTTTACTATATGATATACCTAGGTAGATGGGGAAGGAAATCTCAACTGAAAGGTTGAGACGGCGATTTGAGAAAATTGAAACATTGTTAACTGAATGAGAACTTTTGATTTCTTTTATAAAAGGTTTTTTTTTCACCAGCCCTTGTTTTCCCCAGCACAGAAAGAAAATACCAATATCAGAGATTAATACTGCATTCATACCTTATGATGGTGCAGTGGCAGCACTCCCGCAAGGAGAAGACATGGCAGGGGAAGGAGGCGGAGGTTGTCATAACGTCCAGTGCAAATGGGGTTTTGCCACGACAATACTCATGAATGACAGGGCTGGATTTTGAGCCCTGTCATTCATGAGTATTGTCATGGCAAAATCTCGTTCATACCAGAAGTTATGACGGCCTCTGCCTCCTTCCTCCACCACATCTTCTCCTCATGGGAATGCTGCCAGGGCGCTGCCGTAAGGTGTAAAATTGAATGTGATATAATATGTTACATATCTTGAGTTAGACACAAACCACAGAGGTGCAGCGGAAACATCAACACATTGGTATAACCACTAATCCAAATTATTAATTATTGCTATTTTTATTCATTTAAACAGTACACTCAGTACTCAAAGTGCTTAACAATCCTTATCCGGTTCACTGTCACAACAACTCCACAAGATAGGCTATTAATATTCCCATTTTGTGGATGGGGAACTGAGAAAAAGAGATAGTGACTTGATCAAGGCCTCTTAGGGAATTGATGGCTAAGATAGAATTTGAACTGTGGTCACCCAGAGCCACATTCAAAACAATAGCTTGTCACTAGGCTAAACTGACTTCCTCTCTCTATAGTTTTTCATTTTTGAAAGGTACTGAAATATAGTTTGTCATGTAAAACAATATCCTTGTGTGTATTTTAATTAGAGATGAAACAAAATATTGAATATTTTATTCATAGTTATTATTCTCCCAATTTTATCGGTGTCCAAGTCCGAGACCCATTTCAGTTTTGGGGTTTGGTTCAGGGACGGGTCTTGTTTGTAAGGGGTTCTGTTCATGTTTGGTCTGCGTTAATTCAGTCAAACATCAAATAAGGAACCCAAACCACTGAGGGTTTGTGGGCTTGGGGTGGAGCGGGGGTCTCATTGGAAGGGGCACGCCATTGCCCCTGGTGGTTTGCTGAACCTGCGGGGCGTCTGCATGCCTGCGCTCGTGCTGGCCGGTGGTATTGTGTGCCTGTCGCCAGCATAAACCAGTGGCAGGATTGCACCCCATGTCTAAAAAGATGCAGAATGCAAACAGTGATTCCCTGGATTTATTATTTACTAGCGACTCCAAAGGGAGTTAGACATCGCAGGAGATATTTTAGGAACAGCATATGTACAGGAGCTAGACCAAAATGCTAATGAGGACATTGTGTTCATTCAAAATTTCACACTTGCTTCTGAGTTTTTTGCTGCATGCTGTTCATAAAACCTTCCGGAAGGTATTAGCTGAAGGACATTAGAGGTATAGGTTCTCCCTCATTATTGTGAAGCAAAATTTGATCTCCCGACATGTAAGACAAGATGCCTTTTAGATTTTCCAATCAAGAGGAACATGGTCTGAAACTTTTCAGGGCATTCCCCATCAAAGTATGTGCACCCTCAGTACATCTAATTAAAATATGATTGACACTGACTTTGAGGCAAGGCAAGGTTGTGGAAGCTCCTATCAATTTAATAGGCTCCACTGCTGGTTCACACACACATTATGTTAAAATAAGCAGGACTTGAGGCTGTCTCCTGCCCTTGTTCATGCAGTGCCTAGGCATCTCGGGGAGACTTCCTGCAATGAATGGTAGGATCATGCAAGTCATAGATCCTATAACAAAGCCATACTAGAGAGGACTGTCACTTATTGTACGGGAGAGTTGTTTACAGAGAGTAGGTGACAACTTTTCATACTGTTCGACTGAAATAAGTAGATCCTAGAGAGGAAGAGAACAGGCATTAGGTGGGACTTCATGTAGAAGACAGACATCAAGCTGCGAGAGTTATGATCATTTTGTTTGTACTGCAAAATGGTTCTAAGTCATTGTTAGTCTTTAGGTAATAAATAAATTTTAAAAATTAAAAACATCTTCTACATGTAATCAATTTCAGTATTAACAATCTCTCTTTTCAATGAACATAAACCATCACCGCTGTTGGAATGATCAAACAGAACTGGCTGCCCCAGTTCATACGGGTATGGGCTTTGTCACGGCCCATTGCCACGCTGCGATTCGGCTGGCCCTGCAGAGAGCACTGTGGATTGCCCGGCTTCGTGCTTCATGTGTGGATGATGCATGGCTCATGGGAACATGCATCCCCCTGCTCTACCTTCAGACAGATGGTGGGCTCCGTGACTCCTGGGTGGCCATGCGGGGTAGCATCTCATCGTAATACAGCCACAATTTCTCAGCTTCTGTTCCCCATTGGTAAAAGGCAAATAATAAGGACCCTACCTCTTGGGGTTGTTGTGAAGCTGAACTAGATAAGGATTATAAAGCCCTTTGAACACTGATATAAATGATAAATAATAGTAATAAAGGAGTATCCCACTGGGGGACAGCCTAGACTTGTATCAGCACATTTGATGGTCATCTGATCCTGAGTTACACATCCAGTTTGGGATTGTGTCCCCAAACCTCCGCAATGCATGGTTTTCTTCTAGCTTATATCCTTCTGCAGAGGACCGAAGAAAGAATGGAATACATTTTGTCAGATTACTCTGAATATATGATAGATGACTCTGAAGGTACCCCAAGGTCCTGTCCCTGATTAGATCCTGATGTCCCTGTCCCATGAGCAGATGAACCAATACTAGTCTATAGACAACTGTAGGGATACGAGATCTTCTCCTCTGAGGCTGGACCCGTGTTATGTGTGTACATACCAGGTTCATTATATTCTAGCAGTTTAAAGTAAATTGGCATATTAATTTGCTGTTAAGAAGACTAATAAAACAGTGTAATGTTTCCAGCAATGATTAGATCCTTAGCTCAATCCCATGGCCGGCGGAAGCTCTGTGCATCCAAATTTGTGCAGTTTCCATGCAGCACAATGGGTCAGCAATGGGAATGCCTGTGGTTTTTACGCATGTGTGGGTCCGCACAGCAACCACGGGCTATGGGATCAAGTCTGCCAGTTGGTCAAAAAATGGTAAATGTAAAAAGTCTATTAAGAATGAATGATGTAGCTGAAAAATTGTCTAATGTTGAGCTCTACATCACAAGGATGACAGGAGAAAAAATTGTTGCTCATATCACCAGACTAAACACTTCTCCCAGAGTGACTGCTCCACTTCCAATCTCTCATTCCTTGATCTAAAAGAGAACCTGTACAACACCTTGAAAAGACAGTTCTGGAAACTAAAATTCAAAACTGTATTGGATCTCCAAAACAATGGAGGACTAAATAAAGATTTGTCTTCATAAGACAGTGGATTTTTTTAAAAAAATGACTACTACCTGCTGTGTTCCCTGCATTTAATTTAAATGCTTTGAAATGCTAACTGCTCTACCTCATGGAAACCATTTTCTTCTTTTCCTGTTTCCCATGACATATCTGTCCAAATTAAAGTGTTTATTTTGAATTTCTGTGCTTATTTTATAGCTTTTGATATTTGAGTATTACTTGCCCTTTTTACTATTGCTGTTACTATTGATATTTGAGTATTACTATTGCTGTTAAATAGTTGACATTCCAAATGAGACTATAGTGTTCCAGGCACAATTCAAGGTGATGGTTTTGACCTATAAAGCCCTTAATGACTTGGACCCTGCATATGTAATAGACAACTTTCTCCCCTATGTTCTGGCACGCTCCCTCAGGTCAGCCAGGAGTGCCCTTTTGCAAGTCCACCACAGCGCCTCTTCAAACAACATGTGCCCTTAGAGAGACATTGGGTGTCTTCAGACGTTACGAGATCACGGTGAACCACGGTGAATACCCACCTGTGGCCACTGTGTCTCGAACGTCTGTTTGGCGGGCGCCAGATGTTCGCCACAGTGAATCCCCACATGGGGTCTGTTTGAACCACGCTTCCCGGGCTAGCCGGGGGAAGGTCCCGGGAAGTGTGGTCAAACGGACCCCGGGCAGGGACCAACGAAAAGTCACATCTGGCCGTGCGCCATGGCCCGGGATCCCCGGCGGGATCCCGGGCCACGGCGCTTCCGGCCCGACGCAGCGGCCGCAATGGCCCCGCCCCCCACCCGTCTCCTCGGAGGGCGGGGTGCGGGGTGCGTAGAGGGGGCAGGGCCGTGCGGCCGCACGTTGCGCCACATGGCCCCGCCCCCTTCCAGTTTCCCCACCGGGATCCCCCCGGCGCGTCTGTTATGGCGTGACGTGGTGGCCCCGGCGGGGAATGAAGCGGGTGGTTTCGGTACGGGGCCAAAGGGCCCCGTAACGTCTGAAATCACCCATTCTTGGTGGCTTCCCCAGAGCCTTGGAACTCCCTTCCCATAGAAGTTCACCAAAGCCTGGGCATCTACAGAAGGCGATAGAAGACCTATTGATTTGGCTGGGCTTTCGGTTGGCGGGGATAGGATTTGGCAAATAGCAGCAGGGGTTTTAATTGCAATTTTATTTATATTGATTTTTATATTGTATCCTTTTGCTTGTAAACCATCCTGAGCCTGCGGAAAAGGACGGGATATAAATGCAAATAAATAAATAAATAAATTGATATGTTCCAAATAGCAACCTCCCAAGTGATTGCTTTCATCTGTAAATATATCTGTCTTGCATTTGTTCAGTCTACAGTTCTGACATTTTACATGCCAGAGGAAGGGCTGCAAGAGACCAAACACTTGTATACTCTCACTAACAGAAGATGGTCCAATAAAAGGTATCATCTGAACTGTTTTCTCTCCACCTTTTCCATAATAGGACCAAACACAGCAACCACATTATCTCTACACCACAAAATATTATTAAAGTGTGCTTCCACCTTATCATAATCAAGAATCTGCTCCGCTCTCTGCACTGGCTGCCAATAGTCTTCTGGACCCAATTCAAGGTGTTGGTGTTGACCTTTAAAGCCCTAAGTGACCTGGTCCCCACCTACTTGCAGAACCGCCTCACCCTCCAGATCTTGGATCGGCCTCTCGGTCGACTGGGGGCGCCCTCCTTGAGGTCCCCCAGTTTTCCTGGGTGTTGACCATGAGGAGGGCATTCGCGGTGGCTGCACCGCAACTGTGGAACTCCCTCCCGCTGGAGGTCTGCCTGACTGTTGACCTTCCCTCTTTCCATAGATAGTATAAGACCTGGCTTTTCTGCCGGGCCTTTGCTGAGGGAGATGGAATGGGTGGGTTGGGCTACGGTGGGGTTTTATTGTTTTAGTGTTGGGTTATTTTAACGTGGGGTTAAAAATGTCAATTGTAGTGGATTTTATTATATGTTTTTAAATGTTGTTAGCCACCCTGAGATGCTTGTAGCAGGAGGGGACGGCATACAAATATAATTATACGTAAATAAATAAAATTTAAAAATACTTCCTTCTGTGGCCCTTTTCTAATGGGTGGTGCGTGGGGGGATGAGTGGGCAGTGCATGATGGTGCGATCCCAGGGACCCCCACCCACCCCCACCCATCTCCATGCACAGAGCATCAGGCATTGGCACCCGTTTTTCCGTGCACGGGTGGTGGGTGGAGGTGGGTAGAGCCCGTGAGCATGTACGCACCCTCACCAACCTCCTGCGGCATTGCCACAGGCGCCAACCGGTCCCCTCCACATCTGCCACAAGGTTCACGGCCTATGACAAAACTCTTCAAAAATAAATCTTTACTTTCCCCCCCAAAAAATTCCCTGACATTTTCAGCCTTAGAGATGACGTGCTTTCATTACTTTCTCATCAAAACAGAATGTTTCTTTTCACCTTATTAAAATTTTCTTTGGGGAAAAGCACAAGCCTATGCTGTAAATAAATAGATGTTTGCATGCTTTTTTTTTTCCTAAGGCAGCTTTGAATTGATAAAATAATTTAGTATTATTCAGATCAATTTTCTTCTGGAGCTAGAGTAAATCCATTTATTTAAAATCATTTTGTCTATAACCTCTTTTGCCCTAACATCAAAACATCTTCAGTCAGCTCCCTGGCATGTAATTCAACTTATGGTTCTGTTGATCAGTGCTTCATTTTAACAAGAAATCATTGTGGGCCTGGTCCCTGGATACATTTGTTCTGCTCCCTCCCTCCCAGCCTTCAAACCTTCACATTTAAAGGTTTTGACCTTTAAAACCCTAAATGGCTTCGGTTCCACTTATCTGGAAGGTTGCCCGGCTTTACCATGTCCCATTGCTGCCTCTGCGGTCGACTGGGGATACTCGTCTGAAAGTACTAGTTTTTAACTTGGTATCTACGATGAGGAGGGTGTTCTTGGCCGCTGCATCGCAGTTATGAAACTCCTTCCCCCAGGAGGTTTGTTTATGTCCAGGGTTGAGCGTCTTTAGGAGGCAGTGTAAAACAGCCTTTTTCACAAGGGCGTTTGGCAGTGGGGGATAGGGTAGGAGGGAGTTTGGGGGGATAAGGGCAAGCTGGGAAGTAGGGGGTTAGGGTGGACAAGGGTTGGGGGATGGTGTGGGGTTGGGGGGCGTTTTATGTTTTTGTATTTATGGATTTTGTTTTAGATGTGTATTTTGTGTTTAATATTGCAAGCTGCCCAGAGCTGTAAGAAGTAAAAATAAATAAATAAAATAAAATAAATAAATCTCTCCTGAGAACTTACCACTTTCCCTTATGAAACTTCCATTTCCAAAGTTGTCTACAGTGGTTCAATTTCTTTGAGTGACAGTGGTTTTAGGTGTCACATTTACCGGATAGAAGAGTATTCCTCTAGTAGCTGTTTAGTAGGTGTCAGAAGGGGCGGATTGGGAAATCAAAGTGGCCCGGGAAAATATAGTGTTAGTGGCCCTGTGCCGGCGGCAAAGCCGCCGGGGCGCCGGAAACGGGCTAAGGGGGCGTGGCTTGGGGGCGTGGCTTGGGGTGGGCAGAGTGTACCAGATTTGGGGCCTATCGGAGCTGAGTCCCCAGACTCAGATCCTCAGCAGCCTGGCAGGGGTGAGCGGGAGGTTATGGGGGGATGGCAGGGGGGAGACTGCCACTGGTGGGGGTACTGGCCCTCATTTCAGTGCTCTGGCTCCCCAAATCACTCCGTTTCAGTGCTCAGTGGCCCCCAACCAAAAAAATCACTCTGTCCCTTGCTATGCATCCTACAGTAAGGCTTCTTCATTCCTGCATTAGCTGCACTAGTATTACACATGCCCTGTGTTTAGCTTAGCAAAGAGAAGACTAAGGGGAGAATTGATACCAGACTTCAATATCTACATTATTGTATATTAAGGCATCATTCCTTGCACCTGTAGTAATGCTGCACTGGAACACAATTAAGGAACAGCCTTGAAGGAATGCACCCTTTCTGCTAACGCACAGCTGCCTTCTCACACAACATTCCTACCACTCAGGATTAGCTTAGCAAAGGCTAAGGGGAGAATTGATACCAGAATTCCTACCACTCAGGATTATCTTAGCAAAGTGAAGACCAAGGGGAGAATTGATATCAGCAAGGGCGTAGCTACCATAGGGACAGGCAGGAAATTTGGCCCCGGGGCCCACCGTGGCTGGGGGCCCATCCCTATGGCAGCTAAGCCCGCTGCGGCGCTGCGCAGCCGCCTGTCCCATAAAAAAAAAAAAAAAAAACCCGCAAAGTTGCGGCTCAGCTGGGACCCCCTGCCGGCTGATGTTCTTCCCACAGCCTGGGAAGCATCCCTACACTCACTGTGCGAAGCCGTTCTTCGGCTGCGTGCTCCCTCCCTGACTACTTGCAGGCTGCTCCGGAGAGAACTCCGAAGCTTTTTTTTAAAAAAAAAACCAAACCCCTGCCGCAGTGCCTTGCAGCAGAAGGTTGCTGCCTTGTAAAGAAGGTTCAGCGAGATGGCTCCGAACATTCTCACAAATGGGTTTGCACTTGCGCGCCCTTCTCTACCAGTATATATCAAGCTCACTAGTTTAAAAAAATCACCCCGCAACAGTCTCGAGCCCCCCACCCGTATATAAAGCACCTCCTTCCCACTCATAGATACCCAACAGTTCCTTCCAAAGGGGGGGCATTTGTGAGAATGTTCGGCGCCATCTCGAAGAACCTTGTTTACAAGGCAGCAACCTTCTGTTCTTCTTCGAGTGGCTCCTCCCATTCTCACAAATGGGAGAGTACCAAGCCTAGAAACATTTGGGTTCTTTTTATTTATGTTTCATGATTTTTAGGGCCCAGCTCATGATTTTTGAACATTGAGGCATCCTTGGGGTTAGAGATTTGTTTGTGGCATTCTATTCATGCATGTCCTCAAATGCTGCGATTTGGGGGGAGGAATCGTACTGCTCTTCGGGGTGGGGAGTAGAAAACAAGAGAACCTGGGGGAGGGATGTTATAGGCAATTTGCAAGGGGGTGGGAGTAGGGTTGTCACCTATGCAAATGTGTAAGGAACACTTATGAAAAATACATGTTGTAGGACCTGCATTTGCACCTTAGTCATCAATGCAGGCCCTGCAACATGTATTTTTCATAAGCATTCCTTAAATATTTGCGTAAGTGACAACCCTAGTTGCCATCTTTTGCAATCTGATCCTGAGACTCGCATTTGGCCTATAGGAGTCTTGGGGTCAAATGGCAAAAGGTGGCAACCCTAGTGTGGAGTATGAGGGCTAGTTCCCCACTGATCTTCTTCCAGGCCAGGGTGTTTGAGAGGAGGGGCATGAGCAGGTGAAGAAGGTCACAGGTGTTTGCACTGCTAGAGCAGAAACCCCAAGCTCCTAAACTTGGTGGAGACAGACTTCTTGGATTCTGGTACATCCTTGTAGTTGCCCCATCCCCATCTCTGATCTCATAAGTTTTGAAATCAATTTCTGAAGGTCATACTGAAGGTCCTGGAATGTTCGCCTGGTGCGTTGGCTTATGCTGTGTCTATTCAGCTCTGTATATCTTGCATATTTTGTACACCTGCTTGTCTGTTTTGCACAGTGGGGGGGCGGGGCTTTGCTTTGGGGGGGGGCAGCAGCCTGAGAAGGGCCTTGGGGTGAAACATTCCTAAATCTGGCCCTGTCTGTGGGGGGAGGGGGCTGTGTGGTGAGAGGGGGCTGAACGAGCAGGAGGGGGGCTCTGTGGGAGGAAGGAGCAGGAGGGGACTCGGGGGAGGGAACAGGAGGGAGGGTCTGTGGGGGGACGGAGCTGGGGGAACAGGAGGGGGTTCTCTGGGGGGAGGGGGCTGAGAAATCAGGAGGGGCTCAGGGGGAGGCCATATGTTACTATTTCTGTGTTTCCATAGCTAAAAGCAAGGAAGAGGCCATTGCAGTAGCTGAGTACATGTTTTAATTTAATAAGTACGTTTGTTGACAGTTTTTTATGCAATAAGGACATTGAGGGGAGGAAAGAGGGGAGGGAGAGGGGCAGGGAAGTCTATGGTGGGGGGGGGGGAGTCCATTTCTTGTCTCTGGGCCCATTCCAACCTAGCTACGCCCCTGGATACCAGACTTCCAATATCTACATTATTGAATATTAAGGCACCATTCCTTGCATCTGTAGTAATGCTGCACTGGAACACACAATTAAGGAACAGCCTTGAAGGAATGCACCCTTTCTGAGAATGCACAGCTGCCTTCTCACACAACATTCCTACCACTCAGGTTTAGCTTAGCAAAGAGAAGACTAAGGGGAGAATTGATACCAGACTTCCAATATCTACATTATTAAATAAGCTAATCCTGAGTGCATCCAGGCCAGCCCAGGCCCCCCCAAGCCCACTCAGGCCCCCCAAGCCAGGTCCCCCAAGCCTCCCCCAGGCCGGCCCATGTCCCCCAAGCCAGGCCCCCCAAGCCCTCCCAGGCTGGCCCATGTCCCACAAGCCAGGCCCCACAGGCCGGCCCAGGCCCTCAAGCCAGGCCCCACAGGCCGGCCCAGGCCCCCCACAAGCCAAGCCCTCCCAGGCTGGCCCATGTCCCACAAGCCAGGCCCCACAGGCCGGCCCAGGCCCTCAAGCCAGGCCCCACAGGCCGGCCCAGGCCCCCCACAAGCCAAGCCCTCCCAGGCTGGCCCATGTCCCACAAGCCAGGCCCCACAGGCTGGCCCAGGCCCCCAAGCCAGGCCCCCCAGGCCGGCCCAGGCCCTCCAAGCCAGCCCATGTCCCCCACAACCCCCCCCAGGCCGGCCCCACCAGCCCATGCCCCACCAGCCCCTGGCCCCATCAGCCCAGGCTGCCACACACCCCCGCCCAAAAGAGGCCCCAAAAGAGAACCCAGCCGGCCCCTCCCAAGCAGGCCCCAGCCCCCCCGGCAGGCCCCACCTGCTGCCCCGCAAGTCGCCTGTGACGGTGTCTGCCGCTGCTCTGCTGCGCTCTCCACGAGAGTCCAGTGGAGTGAGTCGTGACTGGCTCCTGCGCGCACAACCCAGTTGTGAGAATGTTGGGAGCCATCTCGAAGAACCTTCTTTACAAGGTAGCAACCTTCTGATCAGCACATGGGCAGGAGCTGTTTGTAAACAAACAGCCTTATCTCCCAGCCCAATCGCTGTCCCCGCTGCTGCTTCAGCGCTACTAAGAGGGAGAGTCAGGTAAGCCCTCCACCTCCCCTCCAACACAACCCAACCCTACAGGGGTCAGGACCAACAATTTTTTGGGTTTGTTTGTTAAGAATAATTTTTAAAAAGACAGCATGACCGGCCCCCAGCCCAGCACCCGGCACACCGGGAATCCTCCTGGTGCATTCAATGGCCAATCCGCCCCTGGGTGTCAGGATCGAAACTGGATGCAGCCCTGGTTCAGGGTAGGGACTAGGGGTGTGCAATTTGTTTCTGTTTGTTTGTTTCAGTTACTAAAATGAACGGAGCCCCATTTGTTTCAGTAATAAGGACACAAAAAAGAATGAATAAGTAAACAGCATTCATTTGTTTTCGTATAAAAACAATAATGAAAAGAAAATCACTGGACATGCGGAAATGGCCACCCGACCAGTCAGTGTATGCGAGCTCTTTTCCCAAATGGTGGTGGCAGTGTCACTGCCATTTTGGAAAAGGGCAGCCAGGCTTCACATGTGCAAAATGGCCACGGTGCATGCGCAGAACAGTCCAGCAATGATTTCAATTAAAAATAATTTTCAAATTAAAATAAATCACTGCACATGTGCAGAATGTCCCCCAGAACGTTCTGCACATGCAAGCCCATTTCCAAAATGACAGTGACCACTTCATGCATGCACAGACCAGCTGCCTTTTTGGGAAATGGCAGCTGTACTGCCACTGCTATTTTGGAAGGGGGAGCACGTATTCAGAATGGTCCAGTGGCCATTTGCGCATGCATAGTAATTTTTTAAAAAATTTAAAATCCTTTTAAAACAAAAGAAATTTACAAAAACGAATGGGTTTTCAATTCAAACCCCAAAAGAGATGGTTTTCATTAACTGAAAATGAATGGGGTACCTTTTGCACACCTCTTGTAGGCTCTCAGCAGAGCAGAGGAGGTAGTCTGAGTTCATCATCAGTTCATGAGTTCAAGCTGAATTCCAGTAGGCAGTCCAAGGGAACAGGTAGGTGCACCGGGGCCAGTGGTGGAAGGATTCTATGGGCTAAGGGCTGGAGTAGGTGGGGGAACGTGGGGCACAGTGCAGGAATCCAGGAGATGAAGCAAGACATGGGAGCAGAGGCTGAAGCAGTGGAAGACGACAGGAGATTGAGCAAATGGAAAGAGTGGAAAGAGTGGCTGAAGTGGGAACTCAGGCACTGATCAGGATGCAGAATCAGACGCAAGCCAGATCAGTGACAGTAGGACACCTGGGAGTTACTTACAATATTTAAAATCTTCATGTGCCACATGGCAGATGAGGAAACTTTTCATTAGGTTACTCTGGGGTACTGTTTACGATGCAGTACAAGAATTCAAATATCACAAATAGTTCCATGGTGACCATACCGCATGCACTTTACCCTCATTATAACATGCTTTGTTATAATTCAAATATGGTTAGGAGGCATGCTTCCCATTTTGCAAACACAAAGTTTACAATCCTCATTCATTCATTCATTCCAAACACTGGGGACAGATATGGGCACAAAAATGGCTCCCCAATACGCTAACCTTTTTATGAGCCACCTGGAAGAGGAAAAATGCACCACTAAACTATGCCAATACCTCAGATACAGAAATGATATTTTCATCATCTGGACAAACAATCTGAACTCGGTTTTAGAATTCCACTCTGACCTCAACAATCTCCACCCCTCTATCAAATTAACCGTGGAATATTCCCACACCAGTATCAACTTGCTGGACACCACACCACTGTCAGCATGCACAATGGCAACCTACAGACAACAACATACAAGAATCCAGCAGACCACCACACCTACCTCCACCGATCCAGCAACCACCCAAGCCACTCCACAAGTCAGTTATCTACAGCCAAGCACTCAGACACCACCGAATTGGCTCTGATGAATAGACCCACAATGCTGACCTCACCCTACTTAAAACCAGTTTCACAAAACCAGGACACTCCAACAGAAAAGTAGACCAAATTCTAGAACAAGTCACCCAAATCCCTCAAAAGAACCTGTTAGAATACAGAAAGAAGGAACCCTCTAACCGCACCCCCTTGTCGACACCTGCCACCCCACACTGGAACCTATGCGTGGCATCATCCAACAGCTACAGCCCATACTTGACGGGGACAAAACCCTAAGAAAATAATCTTCCCTGAACCACCTCTTCAAGCCTTCAAACAAACCCCGAACCTCTCAAACTACCCATCACCCAGGACACCCCAACATGAATACAAATAAAATGTTGCCAGAACAGTAGATGCAAAACCTTTCAACACATTCTACTACCACCACCACCACCACCACCACCACCAATAGCTGCCATAGAAAAACATTCTAAATACAATGCAACTACACCTGCAAATTCCAAAATTTAGTGTACTTCATTCAGTGCACCAAATGCCACCATGGAAACTATGTTGGTGAAACCCAGCAAACTTTGTGCCAATGGATGAAGTTGCATAGACATACATTTATAAACAAAGGGTAATTTCAGATGTGCACAGGGCACGTTCAACCACGCACCGGGATCCATTTCAGATCTGTCTCTGTGTGTTTACCACCACCTATTGTTCCTTTGTTCCTTTCCATTTCAGATCCCGGTCAGGAATCAGTCTGGCCGTCCTTTAGACGTGCCAGGCTGATTCCTCTCAGGGATCAGGAAGGCGGAGGGCCTGCGCAGCATGACGTGCAGCTGAACAGACCTGCCCCCCATGCGCGACCTGCAGCAGAACAGGCCTGCCCCCGACCGACCGCTCTCCAGGAGATGGGCGGGCGCAGCGGCCAATCCGGCCACTGCGCCTGATCCCCTCCCGTGGTCAGGGCCGTGACCTGGGATCGGCGGAAGGTAACAGATGTTACTTTTCATCGATTCCGGCCCGTGGCCAATCTAACCATGCTTTCAGACCTCTGGGTAGTTGGAGGTCCGAAAACATGGTCAAAGGGATTCACTGGGATGAACATCTGACAGGAACCCCTTTAGACGTTACGGCACCACAGGATGTTCACTGTGGTTGGCCGTGGTATCGTAACATCTGAAATTACCCAAAGTCACTGACTCTACAGTGGGCAAACACTTCTCCCAGAACAATCACTCCATATCAGAACTCTCAGTCCTCATCCTCAAAGGAAACCTTCACAATACCCTCAGAAGAGGGTCCTAATTCATAACTTTATTTGATACAAAAACCAATGGACCTAACAAAGACCTAAATTTATCCAGCCACTACAAAAATCTGTAAACTTTGATACTAAAAACAATGGACTTAACAAGGACCTACATTTCTCTAGCCATTAAAAATATCTGTTTTACCTTACAGTTACTGCATTTTTAATTTCTGTTATTCTCTGTACCATGTTCCTAGATCATTTTAACCATTTTATTTCCCTGTCTGTAACTGAAGGTGTTTTCAGACGTTACAAGATCACAGTCAACCACAGTGAATCACACACAACCCCACGACGGGGCCAAAGGGTCCTGAACGTCTGGGTGAAAACAGACATGACGCTAATCACCCTTTAACCACCCTTGGTGGTCATTTATGCATGTTGCAGGGCTGTATTGGTGCCCTATGCAGCCCTGAAACATGCAGAAATGACCACCAAGGGTGGTTAAATGGTGGTTAGCGTCATGTCTGTTTTCACCCTCTGTTCGGCGGTCGCCATATGTTCACCACAGACAATCACCATCAGGGGACAAAGATAACCATCCTTCCAGAGGTCCGGCCTGGACCATCTCCGAAAGGGTAGTCAAAGCAATCCCCAGTGGGAAACAGCAAAAACGAATGACTGAATGGCCATCACCAGCCGGAAGCAATCAAAACAATTCCCAGCTGGGGACAAAGTATGCAGTGTTGCTGCCAGGCAATGAGCAGCAACACAGACTGGGGAGGGAGATTTAAAGGGCACACAGCAGCAGGGGGACATGGAGGGATGGAGTGAGGTGAAATGGAGAGGAGAGCGGAGGGCGAGTGACCAAGGGAGGAGGTGGAGGAGGTGCAGGTGGTGGTCGTGCTGCACATGGAGGCAGTGGAGGGAGAGCAGCAGCAGCTGGTTCAGGCCACCCCAGAGCCAATAACTGACCCGGGGGAGGGGGTGCCCCGGAAATGGGTACATGGTGAGCGAGGGGGCAGTGGCACTGGGGCACTAGGGGGGGTGGATGGGCCCACGGGAGGGGGGAAGGGAGGAGGGCCGCGGGGCCCAGGAACCCAGGCTACCAACCGGCCCCCCTTACGACCCACAGACACTGAAACGGGCCTGGGAGTCTGATCCCCTGGAGGAGATAACCGGAGGGCATGCAGAGGAGGAGGAGGTGGTGGAGGAGGAGGACCAGGAGGGCCCACAGGGTAGATGGCCATACCACCGAGGGGGGCAATGGGGGCACAGGGAAACCCAGGACTTTATCAGGATCTGGTGGTCCCTTGAGCACCAGCTGGAGCTAGTGGTGAACCAGAGGAACAAGGACATGTACCAGGAGATTGTGCGGGACATGAAGGTGGCAGGGCACCAAAGGACAGTGGGCCAGTGTTGCTCAAAGGTTAAGGAGATCAAGAGGGTTTACAAGGCCATCAAGGACAAAAACCGGTGGTCCGGGCACAGAGCCACCCTGGACCACCCCCTATTATGACGCCCTGGACCGCATCCTCCACATGAAGGGATCCATAGTCGCCCCGGACCTCGTGGGGAGTGCAGTGGTCCAGGGCAGGGAACGGGCTGATAAACCCCCTCTCCTCACTGCCCCGCTAGATGGCACTGGCTCCGGGGGCCCCACCCCCCAAGAGGATCACCCCAGGACCTCAGGGAGCAGCAGGCCCCCCACGCACAACAGCCCCGAAAGCCCCCACCCAATGTCCAATGCGGGAGGATCCGAGGCCAGCAGACTGGTTACCTTCAGCCAGGGGATGCAGGGGGACCCAGTAACACTAAGGGGCCAGACTCAGAGGGCTCTGAGACTGAAATCGAGGGTAAGCAAGTGGGTGGGAGGGGAGACGGACTGGAGGGGATGTGCCGAGGGGGGGGACCCACAGGCCACTGGCCTTCCTCCAGCAGCCCCTGAGACGCCAAACCATGGGAAGGGGGCCTGGGGGCCACCAGGGGCCATGGCCTGCCTACAGCTATCCACCCCTACCCATGTCCACACAGGTCACGACACGCCCTGGCACCCACGATAGGCAGGTGAGGTGGATGGTGGTGAGCAGCCCCATGAGCAGCCGGAGGTCACAGGTGAGGCTAATCAGAAAGGGGGAAGAGGGGGGGCCGGGGGAGGCTGTACGGGGGACCCGGGACATGGGGTGTGGCGGTGGGTGGGGATGGGCACAGGGGGCCACTGGGGGAGGCCACAGGCTGGTCACCCGAGGGGGGAAAGACCCCTCAGCAGTGGCACGGGATGGGGGGGCAGGGGTGCCTAACCAACCCCTACTGTGCACTCCAAAAGGGCGACCCATCGAGGCCCAACCAGCCAGGCCCATGCCCCCAGCACAGTAGGTGAGGGAGCACCAGGCATGGGTATGGTGCTGGAGGGAGGAGCAGGTGGAGGAAATAGTCCAAACCACCAACCAGCAGGGTGAGCGTATGATCGCGCCCATCGACCGCATGGAGGCAGCCACCAAAAGGGCGGTGCAGCAAGCGGAGGCCAGGGACCGGAGGCTGCAGGCGGAGGTATGCCTTGAATGGAGGTGGGAGTACCGGGAGCATATCAGGTAGGTGGAGGCATTCGGGCGGCTGGAGCAGATCATTGACCAGATGTCGAAGGAGCACTATGCCAAGATGGACCAGTCCCTCAACATAGGCACCTCACTGCGGCTGCATGCGGGAACCATGAGTGCCTACATGATGGCCACTGCCCTGCCTGACAACCTGCCTAACTCAGTCCCGATGCCGGGTCCCGCAGCACCCCCACCGCCTCCGCCACCGTCCCAGGCACCGGCACGCCCGCAAGACCTGTGCATCTGCCTACCGGTCCCTTCAGGCCTCCGTAGGGAACAGTTGCCCAGGTGGGCCTCTCTGGTTCTGGGCCCAGCCTCCCTCCAAGCACCACCTGCCCCTCAGGACACTGAGGCCTCCCAGGACACCATTGGGGAAACGGACAGCACGGGGGAAGGGAGCTCCCAGAGCTCCACGGTGGCTACAGGGCAGCCGAGAGGATGGCCCCAGAGAGACCAAGATCAGCTGATCCACCTCGCCAGGGCATCTCAGATGCGCTTTGCATATTGGTACTCCCTCGGGTTCTCAGCATTCACGTACAGAGGCACGGGGCCAGGAGGGCACCGGGGCACGGGGTAGTCGAGGGTGACCCCATTGGTCTCTCACACATTCTGAAGCACATAGCAGGCTCCGATCACCAGGGCTGAGGTTTCCACCATGTAGTCCAGACTGCGAGGCACCTCCAGCACTGCTTGAGGACCCTGAAGGTCCTCTTGACCACGGTCCGGCAGGCACACAGGCAGTTATTGTAGAGCGCCTCCACAGGGTTCTGAGTGACTGAGTATGCCTTCATCAGCCACCGGGTGAGGGAATAGGCCAGGTCCCCCAGCATGCAGGGGGGCATCAGCACCCCCTCGATCCAGGACATCCCCATGTTCGCAAAGTCCCTGTGGTATATCCGGGCATAGAAGGGAGAGATGGTCATGATCTGGGCATCGTGGCTTCGGCTGAAGTGGCCAGTGTAAATGTCCATGAACTGGCCCCGGTGCCTATGCGAGTCTGAGATCCGGCCTGCGCTACTTTGCCTATGAGGTGAGTGCCCGCGATTTCTGGCTGCATGCAGAGATGCTAGGCCTGCGTCCCTTTCCCGATGGGTGCATCCCAGAGATGAGGTGCTCACATGTGGGGTGGTCCATGGTGGAGACTGTGTCTGCTCTCTCTGTGTGCAGCCTGGCTGCCTACACGGCCTGTCTGGCGGACAGGGGCCCTGCCCTGGCCGTGTCCTTCTTTGGCTGTATTCATGGGGCTTGTGGGTACCAGCGGTCACATGAGGCAGCCTATCACAGCCTGTTGCAGCTGGGTCACCTTCCGTGTCCCCAGCTACTGTCTATGGCTTGTCGGAGCCCACCGGGGCAGAGCTGATGGAGCTGGCTGGTGTGTGGTCCGATCCAATCCGATGTCCAGGTGGGGTTCACCATGCAGGATCCCTTCAAGGTGTACTACCTCATCGCCCACCACATGTCAGTGCTGGGATACCATCGAGGCATGCTTCAGTGGCCCCACTTCGTGCACCTGGTGGGCCCCTCACCCCGGGCCCCTTCGTGGCACCCTGCAGTTGGCTGTGAGGTCCCCTGTNCCCCTCTCCTCACTGCCCCGCTAGATGGCACTGGCTCCGGGGGCCCCACCCCCCAAGAGGATCACCCCAGGACCTCAGGGAGCAGCAGGCCCCCCACGCACAACAGCCCCGAAAGCCCCCACCCAATGTCCAATGCGGGAGGATCCGAGGCCAGCAGACTGGTTACCTTCAGCCAGGGGATGCAGGGGGACCCAGTAACACTAAGGGGCCAGACTCAGAGGGCTCTGAGACTGAAATCGAGGGTAAGCAAGTGGGTGGGAGGGGAGACGGACTGGAGGGGATGTGCCGAGGGGGGGGACCCACAGGCTACTGGCCTTCCTCCAGCAGCCCCTGAGACGCCAAACCATGGGAAGGGGGCCTGGGGGCCACCAGGGGCCATGGCCTGCCTACAGCTATCCACCCCTACCCATGTCCACACAGGTCACGGCACGCCCTGGCACCCACGATAGGCAGGTGAGGTGGATGGTGGTGAGCAGCCCCATGAGCAGCCGGAGGTCACAGGTGAGGCTAATCAGAAAGGGGGAAGAGGGGGGGCCGGGGGAGGCTGTACGGGGGACCCGGGACATGGGGTGTGGCGGTGGGTGGGGATGGGCACAGGGGGCCACTGGGGGAGGCCACAGGCTGGTCACCCGAGGGGGGAAAGACCCCTCAGCAGTGGCACGGGATGGGGGGGCAGGGGTGCCTAACCAACCCCTACTGTGCACTCCAAAAGGGCGACCCATCGAGGCCCAACCAGCCAGGCCCATGCCCCCAGCACAGTAGGTGAGGGAGCACCAGGCATGGGTATGGTGCTGGAGGGAGGAGCAGGTGGAGGAAATAGTCCAAACCACCAACCAGCAGGGTGAGCGTATGATCGCGCCCATCGACCGCATGGAGGCAGCCACCAAAAGGGCGGTGCAGCAAGCGGAGGCCAGGGACCGGAGGCTGCAGGCGGAGGTATGCCTTGAATGGAGGTGGGAGTACCGGGAGCATATCAGGTAGGTGGAGGCATTCGGGCGGCTGGAGCAGATCATTGACCAGATGTCGAAGGAGCACTATGCCAAGATGGACCAGTCCCTCAACATAGGCACCTCACTGCGGCTGCATGCGGGAACCATGAGTGCCTACATGATGGCCACTGCCCTGCCTGACAACCTGCCTAACTCAGTCCCGATGCCGGGTCCCGCAGCACCCCCACCGCCTCCGCCACCGTCCCAGGCACCGGCACGCCCGCAAGACCTGTGCATCTGCCTACCGGTCCCTTCAGGCCTCCGTAGGGAACAGTTGCCCAGGTGGGCCTCTCCGGTTCTGGGCCCAGCCTCCCTCCAAGCACCACCTGCCCCTCAGGACACTGAGGCCTCCCAGGACACCATTGGGGAAACGGACAGCACGGGGGAAGGGAGCTCCCAGAGCTCCACGGTGGCTACAGGGCAGCCGAGAGGATGGCCCCAGAGAGACCAAGATCAGCTGATCCACCTCGCCAGGGCATCTCAGATGCGCTTTGCATATTGGTACTCCCTCGGGTTCTCAGCATTCACGTACAGAGGCACGGGGCCAGGAGGGCACCGGGGCACGGGGTAGTCGAGGGTGACCCCATTGGTCTCTCACACATTCTGAAGCACATAGCAGGCTCCGATCACCAGGGCTGAGGTTTCCACCATGTAGTCCAGACTGCGAGGCACCTCCAGCACTGCTTGAGGTCCCTGAAGGTCCTCTTGACCACGGTCCGGCAGGCACACAGGCAGTTATTGTAGAGCGCCTCCACAGGGTTCTGAGTGACTGAGTATGCCTTCATCAGCCACCGGGTGAGGGAATAGGCCAGGTCCCCCAGCATGCAGGGGGGCATCAGCACCCCCTCGATCCAGGACATCCCCATGTTCGCAAAGTCCCTGTGGTATATCCGGGCATAGAAGGGAGAGATGGTCATGATCTGGGCATCGTGGCTTCGGCTGAAGTGGCCAGTGTAAATGTCCATGAACTGGCCCCGGTGCCTATGCGAGTCTGAGATCCGGCCTGCGCTACTTTGCCTATGAGGTGAGTGCCCGCGATTTCTGGCTGCATGCAGAGATGCTAGGCCTGCGTCCCTTTCCCGATGGGTGCATCCCAGAGATGAGGTGCTCACATGTGGGGTGGTCCATGGTGGAGACTGTGTCTGCTCTCTCTGTGTGCAGCCTGGCTGCCTACACGGCCTGTCTGGCGGACAGGGGCCCTGCCCTGGCCGTGTCCTTCTTTGGCTGTATTCATGGGGCTTGTGGGTACCAGCGGTCACATGAGGCAGCCTATCACAGCCTGTTGCAGCTGGGTCACCTTCCGTGTCCCCAGCTACTGTCTATGGCTTGTCGGAGCCCACCGGGGCAGAGCTGATGGAGCTGGCTGGTGTGTGGTCCGATCCAATCCGATGTCCAGGTGGGGTTCACCATGCAGGATCCCTTCAAGGTGTACTACCTCATCGCCCACCACATGTCAGTGCTGGGATACCATCGAGGCATGCTTCAGTGGCCCCACTTCGTGCACCTGGTGGGCCCCTCACCCCGGGCCCCTTCGTGGCACCCTGCAGTTGGCTGTGAGGTCCCCTGTGCCTTCCGGGCCCTGGATGCTGACCCCTCTGTGTCCTCCCACCTTTGCCCTGCCGCCATGGGTCGCTGCTTGCTTCCTTTGTGATGTCTGGGGCTTGCTGCTGTGCTGGTTGATTCCTGGGGTTCCGCTGCCCCTGCCTGGGCCCCTGGGCCCCCTCCATGGGGCCCCTCTGTCCGCCTGTGCAACTGGTGTCCCCCTCTGTGGCTGCCTTCTCCTGTGGCTGTGACCTGATCTCCGAGCCAGCACCCAGCACCCTGGGGTGCTCCTGACCTTCATAGTCTGGCTGCGAGCCCTCCTGTGCCCGTGGCCCCTCCCACCCCCCTTGTGTGACTCTGTGACCGAGGGGTCGTGAGGCCCCCACACTGCACTTCCCGGCGACCTCCTGGGGTGTGGGTTGGACCGGCTGCATGGCTCCTAGGCTCTGGCTTGCCTCCATCCCATCCATCGCACCTTCACCGGTGCATGGGGCCCCTGTCTGCCTCCTGGACCATTACCAGGCATCTCCCTGTCTGTGTGGCCTCCCCCTGTGCCTGTGCTCTGCCCCTGAGGGGTACCCCCATTCTGGGACTGCCTGTGTTGCTCCAGGGGTGCCCATGCAGGCTGTGCTGTTGTCGGGGTTCCGGGTGCCCTTCCCCGTGTCCTGCCCTGCCCCTGGTCTGCTCCCCCCTCTTCCCTTTCCCCGGCCCCCTTTTCCCCTTGTGCCATGTGTGTTGTCCGTCCCACAGTGTTCCCCCTTCCCTTCCTCCCCGAGCAGGTGTGTATATGCCCGGGCGTGTGTTTGTACTGTGTGTTCCACTGTGACCTCGTTGTCTCTGTGCCTGTTGTGTGTGCTGCCTTGGCCGCTCTCCTCCCTCCTCCTCCTCCCTTCCCATTTCCCTCGTGTGGGTGTTTCCTTTTGGCCTTTCTGGCTTTGTTTGCTCTCTGTTGGCCATGTCTGCCTCCCGCCCCTTCTTGGTGCCTTCCAGGTGCTTTGACCACGGCCCGGAATCGGCATCACATCTGTTGCTCAGCCCCGCATTGTGGTCTGTTGGCCTGATTCCCTGACGTGGTCCCGCTCCCGTCACATCTGTTCTGGGCCTTCCTGGACCATGGGGGGTGGTTGGTTGGCTCGCCACTGCTGGGAATCCACTGTGGTGACTCGGGCACCCGTAATGTCTGAAATCACCTAAGGTCATAGTCAACCACAGTGAATCCTCTGTGGTGGCTGTGATTCCCATAACATCTGTTTGATTTCCACCAGATGTTCATCACAGTGAATCACTGGCAGGAATCAAAATAACTGGTGGGAATAAAACAAAAACACAAAAGAAATCCCCATGATTCTGAACCTCCGTCTGGCCGGAGGTCCAGAACCGTGGTTAGATTGGCCACAATCCGGGATGGGCCAAAAGTAACATCTGTTACCTTGACCCATCACGGATCTTGGCCCAGACCATGGGACGGGATCAGGTGCAGTGGTCGGATTGGCCGCTGTGCCCGCTTGTCTCCAGGAGGGCGGGCGACTGGGGGAGCATGGGGGGGGGGGCTGTGTGGCCCCATGTCATGCCACGCAGCCCCGCCCCCTCCCCAATTCCCGGTAGGAATCAGGCCAGCACGTCTGAAGAACGGACAGCCTGATTCCTGACCAGGATCCAAAATGGATCCTGGCCCGTGGTTCAGCGTGGTGGGCCTCTGGGTCCGTCATGTTACCCTCTGTCAGCTGAATACCCAACCATTGTGGGAATTCACATACTGTTTACCCAGTTCCTTTGATATGTATACTCCCTTCTCCAGATAAGTTTTCCCCCCACTATATTCCCAAACTATATGTTTGCTATCTCTGTGTGTTTACCACCATCTATTGTTCCTTTGTCTTTTACACCAAAATATAATTTTGCAGCTGTTTTTTTAAATGTCTGGCACATCTCCCTCTCTCTCTGTTTATTCCCCCTCCCACCTGGCTCTGTCCACTCCCACCCATTCCATGCCCCTCATATATACCTGATCTACATTTGCTCAGTTTATATATATCTACTGTCTATGCTACATGCCTGAGGAAGGGCCCTGTGTGGCCCGCAAAAGTGCTCATTTCCACCAACACAGTTGGTCCAATAAAAGATATCATTAGAACCACTTTCTCTCTCTCTCATTCAAACAAGCTAAAGGTTTGATGTTGTGATATCATGAATCACCAGACTTTTATTTGTTTAGGTTAATGGACCATTACAGTCACTCTGCAGGCTTGAAGGCATGGAGGCAGGCTTGAAGGCCAGGGCCCAAGGCCTAGGTTTGTGCACCAAGGACCATTTGGTATTTTGTTTTTAGTTTTCATTTTTTAAATTACATTTTTTGCTTTTCCTGTTTTCATTATTGAGAATTTTTATTTTTGTAATTGTTTCATTTTTGTTTTCCATTAGTTTCAATGGGAAATGTATTTCTGGCTGTAGCATATTCGGTTTTCATCCTAATTACATAGAATTTGTCCATATTATTCCCCTCTCCATAGGAATCATCTCTGACAATTTTTATAAAGATAGGATAAAAGGTTCCAATTTTATAAGCAATTTCATTACATGGCTTGCACACACATTTCCAGCTCTAACATCTTTGTTTTTCTATCCAGTATAGATTAAATTTGGGCACATTGTGCCTATATTTCAAGGAATCATTCATTACAAATTACAGAAAGATTGGGTAAAGAGTCCTGGTTTTATAAGCAATTTAATCATTTCATGGTTTTTACATACATTTCCACATCTTTGTTTTCCATCCAATTTGGATGCAACATTTCTTTTATAGAAATGTTGAAGTTTCAATCTGCTTGGCATTTTTCTCTGTGTGTGTTTTTTTCTCCGCTACTCTGATATCAAATGGTGTGCAGCTACTCTCTCTACTTGGAAAGTAATAAATCATCACCAACGGACCAGAAATTTATACCTTTTTTTTAACGTTTTCACTACATGCACTGTCTTTGACAACCCTTCACTCGGGCAGTTGATTTATCTCTTTTTAAAACAATCATGTGATGTTGAAAGTCATTTCTTATACTTGTTTAGGATGAAATTATTTAACAAGCGAAGAAAACAGAATGAAACAGAGGAAGCCGTGCATATTGCTTGCAAAATATCAAAGCACATGAGAGAACACACTAAACCAGACATTTCTCTCTGGACTCCATCATGTCCTCCAAGCTCTGGCATACGTTTCACTGCTGCGAATGTGAGATTAAACTGAGGACAGACTGGTGGGAACCCTTGCACTGAATCATCTGTAAAACTTAAAAACATGCATAAAGGGATACAATAGAGTTCTGTCTATTCACAGGGGATGAAATTTGCAAAGGAACAAAAGGCACCCATCTCCTACTGACTCTCACTAATTTTTTTATACACCAGCATGACCAACAGCTTGATATTGGTCTTTACTGACCAGATAAGAAAGAAAGAAAGAAAGAAAGAAAGAAAGAAAGACTCAATACCCATCATATAGAAGATGTGCCATTATTCCCATTATGCAACCCACATGTGAGTTTTCTGGGAAAGATTTTGGCATTCATTTCATATACCATAATCTTGTTATACAAAACAACATAGGCTTTTTTTAAACACACACACACATACACACACACACACACACACACACACTGGGTCCAGCTACACGAGACCACTCTGGGAAGGCTACCATGCCTTGGTTAGCCTTAACCCCGTCTGTGCAGCCGGGTCATGCAATGTAGTGTATCATGCGACCGATGGCCGCCAGATGTTCCCCCTGTCCAGAGGTGGGCAAGCAGCTGACTGCTACATGCTGCATCCTCGGGAAAAGTCCGAGGACACATCGCATAGCATCCTTACTTGATATGGAGTAAGGCTGCCCAAGAATTGCCCAAGCGTGTGCCAAGGAGTAACAATGGAGTGGCTGTCTGTGTCCCCACTATCCTGAGGCTCCTTCTACTTCTTCTGTCCTTGCCTGTGTGGTGAGCTCCATAGCAGGGCTTTGAGTGGCGGGTGCTGTTGTCCATCACATGCTGCCACATCATGGCGGGAGTGAGAATTTGGTCCAGGGGATGGAGGCGGGGCAGTGGTAGGTGCACGATCATGTGGCTGGCACCTCAGCTTGCCCTGGTCACTCCAGGATCTCTGTCAGTGGCCCAGCTGCCTGTGGGGGAGCGATCGTCTGCTCAGCTCCCCACACTGGCCCACCACTCGTGCAGGCTCCTGCAGCTCGTGTGTCTTACCCAATGAAACAGGAAGTTCTTCCCTGCAGGTGGTAGGAACTCATTAGATATTTTGGGTTGGGTTGGGTTGCTCTTCCAACAGATACCTCGGTCAAAAAATAATCATCTCCCCAATACTATTATTTCTTAGTGGAGGGAGCTATTTCTCAATAGCTACTCTTCCTGAACAAGCTATATCAACCTATGTTATATTATCCCAATTTCAAAAGTTGTCCCACCATGTCTCTGTGATTCCATTTCTATCATGTACTGAGTCTTCTAGTTCATCTTGTTGATTCAATTCCCCTGACTTTTCACCTGAGTGTGCAGACACCTGAGACTATTGTCAGGCTGTCCCACTTATGGATGGGCAAACAGAACCGAGTTCGGAAAATCGGTTCGGTTCAAAAATCGAGTTCGGTTCGGAAGTTTGGTTCGGTCAACCGAACAGAGTTTGGAAATTCATACCCCATTGAACTAAATTGAATATTATCTTATAGGGATGGGCAAACAAACCGAGTTTGGAAATTCAGTTCAGTTTGGTTCGAAAATCGAGTTCGATTTGGAAGTTCGGTTCGGTCGACCAAACTGGTTGAGTACATTCTGAACTCCGAACTTCCGAACCGCATTCACCCATCCCTAGTCCCACTGTTTTTACTGCAGTTTCCAACTGATCCCCTTGTAGAGTCCTATCTCCACTCTCCTGGTGTTCTAACCTTTCCCCTTGTTTATATCCTTAAAACTTACATCTTTATTTGCCTGTGGACTTTCATAACCATCCCTCACAGAACCCTCCTCACTGGGTATTGAATCAGTACGTGGTATTAACATCAGGATTGGGGGAAATGACTCACAAGAATGAACCCTACAATAACAGAAATACATGATTTGGAACAGAGCTCAGTTTTGATTAAAGAGTTTTCAGAACTCTTCCAAGGACTGTGTGTTCTTAGCCAATAAGCTATTTGTAACCATCAAGCCACAGACTACAGCATGGACCTTGATCTGAAACTGCACTGCACTACATTTGCATATTCCATTCCATATCAAATACCGTGAAAGGAAATATTGCTAAATTGGGGGGGGGGAGCCTCAAAACCTGCAAAAGCAACTCTGCTCCCACAAAAAACAAGTCTCCGTGGACTTGCCCTGCAGCAATGAATATCTCTTTCTCCTGGAAACACAATATCAGCCTCCCCCCCTTTCCTTTGCCAGCTGCATCAAATTTACAATATCACACAATTGAAGATACACATGCATTATAGGTGTATGTCTTTTGATTCCCCCTCCGCTCAAACCCATATAAACCCAGAACATGCCACCCCAAAATCCCTACTTATGAGGGACAGTCTTTCTGTGGGTGTTGAAACTCACTGTTCCTCTTTCAGGCGTCAAAGTCCCTCTTTCAAGACACAGCAAGAGAGAGAGAGAGAGAAAGAGCAGTATTCAAATCTCAAGGACCTCATTCCTGGTCACCTCCAATAAAAACCACTTGAGATGACAGAATAACAAGAAACTAAATGGAATAGTCAGCAGTAGAGCTTCTGTCCCTCTTTATGCACGTGGATTGTCAGGAGGAGTGTGTGTGAGTGCTAGTATATCAGGAGGTGGTGCTGCTTACTCAGTAAGGGGAGTAGTTTATTGACTGAAGAGGCAGGTCTTGACTCTCTGGCTGCTGAATTATTATAACACCATATGAGAGAGTCTCTCTTTAGCAAATAAGCTGGCCCTCATCCCACAAGGCCTCACAGGATCATTTCAAATAGTTCACAAACTCAGAATTCCCATCACGAACTGAGGTTCTTAACTGTTCTTATAGGTGTATGTATATACATTTCTATATTTTTATATCTTTGTAAGCCACCCTGAGCCTTTGTGGGAAGGATGGGGTAAAAATTGAATAAACAAACAAACAGGTTTTATGTATACATGGGAATGTGAGCTTTACTGTAAATATCCCTATAAAATATTAGCTATTTATTTATTTATTTATTTTAGATAGTGTCTCCAATCCAGTGCCCCGCAGATCCCCACGTGGAGCCACGTGTGTGCACACTCAGTTTACACACAGCACACAATGGGTGTTTTTACACACACATTTCTCCTGGATTTTTGTTGTTACATCTTGAACTTTCTGTGTGTCTATATCACTCACCCAGATCTTAAACATCCGGCTCTTTGAACTTCTGCATGTTACTTCTCCCATAACATTTGTGTGTAAAACCTTCTCCTGGAAAACTGCCTTGCTCCAGTCAGCTGTGGTCATTTGGTTTCCATGGCAGCCTGTCACGTCTACAGCTGCAGCTACTTTAGGCTGCCTCAGGGCGGTGTTTGTGTGAAGAATACATCCAGGAACTGCGTCAGGGCAGTGTGTGTGTGAAAAATGCATCCAGAACTTACTTGTGAGCTTGTAAACCCAGAAGATTGAAACATCCAGAAATTTTAACATGTGTGTAAAAATGCCCAATGTGCCGGGAATGTGGATCCGCGTGGGTACCACACCTGGCTCCGCATGGGGATCTGCGGGGCATTGGATTGCAGCCCTTGATTGTTTTTGACATGTTAAATTTGTGGGTCTGTGCCATTGTTCCCCACCAGAGCTGAAATGAGACTCCGGAAAATCAAGGACACCAGTGGAATCTGGATGATCCAGTCCAAAACGAACTAATTGAGGAACAAAGGCTACTTGTTTGAACATCGGTTTCCTCCATTTTAGGTATTTTGTTTGTTTTTGTTCATTTTGTTCCTTTCACTTTTATGTTTGTTTCTTTGCTTGTTGGTTTTGTTTTCTCAAGGAACATTTTTTTTAGTACCTGGTGCAAGCAAATGATATCAGCAAAATAAACAAAAAATGAAATGATCGAAATAAATTAAAAAATGAAATGAACGAAATAAACAAAACGAAACAAGATCCCTGACATCGCAAAAATTGGGCACTCAATCATTGTTTGAATTTTGTTTGGGTCGAGTGTATGCTGCTTGAAATTGGGAAAAAAATGAAATCATTCTTTTTCTATACTAGTTTAAGCTCCAGTCCCCAGTCTGAAGCTTGTGAGCAACATTTTGATTGTGATGCCCGTTCATGTTAATCCTCGGCTGGGGCAGTTCTGGCAATGGGGACACACCTCCCCGCCACCTGCCCCAACCGGGGAGTGCGAGGGGAGTGCTCTGCGGCCGACAAGCTCCCCCCCAGCACTGCGGTTGGCTGCTTTCACATCCCCGCTATAAAAGGGAAACAAGGTTACCTGGCTGCCATGGTGATTCCACCCACCCACCCCCAAGACGAGCCATGGGCGGGAGCACATGTTCCTGACCAGTTCATCCGCTCTCGCCTACTTTGTTGTGGGCCCACATTTCCAGCATCCTGGGCAGGGTTTGTTCCAGGCCCACATCTGGCTGACCCAGAACAAACATTCAGGCATCATGCTGGCTTAGTCAGGCCAAAGCATGCCCAAGTCAGGCCAAAGTGTGATGTCTGCTAACATCCCTAGGAATCAGCAAGGAAATATCTGAAATGCAGCTAGCAGATGTGAGGTTAATGGAATAAAAGGATCTGAGACTGAGAGAAGCCCAGAGCTGCTCCCATAGGCAAAGAAATGGCAGTTTTAATCATCTAGGTTATGTTTTTTTAAAGAGACACGTGCACTAGGAAAACTGCAATGAAACCAACAAAAATGATTATTTTTATTTACTACTATATACATTTTTACATTTTCTGCTTACTTGCAGCCTTACAACGTAACCTACTTATGTGTCTTAACTTCCTCCCCAAATACAGTCATTCTGTTCCCTCCCTCCTCTCCAGGACCAAACTTTTTCAAATGCACAGGTGTTAAATAATACCTAAACAGTAATTTTATCAGTGTTTCCTGAGTTTCCAGGGATTTAAAGCACTTAAAGATATAGTCCCTTATTAGTGCCAGTTGTTTTTTATCTAGAGTTAAATTCGAGTCCTTTTCCTATTTTTTAATATGCTCTATTTCCTTAGTTGGACTAGCTTCTTGCAGGGCCTTGTAAATTTTACTTAAGATTCCATTATTTAGATAATGATCAAAGAGAGCCTTTTTTAATTTAGAGGCTTTTCTCTGGAAATGAAGACTATTTTGTCTCTGCACAAAATGGCTCTTAAGTTGATTTTATTGCAAGAAAGCCACTGGGGAACTGATGTGTGTTTCTAATTGTTGGAGAGTTTTGAAGCCTAGGATGGTAAATAATTGCTCAGCTCCCATAAGCCCACTCTCTCTAAGTTGCTTCTATAAGGAGACTGCAATCTTCATCTTTTTGAATGCAATCCTATCTATAGAGGAGGAGAGAGAGGCCATTGGATGGAATTTGGACTTTTTGATAATTTTTTCCCCATAGGGACAGAGCTGTGCCTCCGAAGGGGTGTTGTTTCCATTTTTCCCTATTAGGATTAGCCTTGTATAATAAAATCTTTGGGGGGGGTTTTAAAGCTGTTTTAATTGTAGTTTTATTATTGTGTATTTTTAATATGTTTGCATTTTTAATGTTTTTAAAATGTTGTTAGCTGCCCTGAGATGTCTGAGGCAGCAGGGGGTGGCATATAAGTTTTAATATAAATATAAATAAATAAATATCTTACCTGGCTTGATCTTTAGATCTTGTCAAATTTGCTTTCACAATTCTTGGCTTTTTATTACAGCAAATTAAATTCTCAAATAATTTGTCCAATTTCACAAAATAAGGTTCTGGAATTTTGAGGGGAAGTGCTGTCATTTTATAAAGAATTTTTGGTAATCGTTCAAAAGAGGTTGCTTCTACCCAACCAGGAACATGCTAGTGATTTCCATCTGGAAGCTTCTTCTTCAGTTTGCCGCAGGAGAACTTGGAAATTATCTTTGAATAGACTGCTGGGGAGTTTAGATAGGGTGACTCCTAGGTATTTTAATCCGGTTTCACAAACTATGAAGGGTACCACTTTGGTTATGTGAATACAGTGCTCTGGAGAGGGAGCATAAATCATAGGTATAGATTTATCTAAATTTATTTTGTAGTCAGAGAAAGATCCAAATTAAGTGAGGAGGAAGAGATTTCACGGGGTCTGCCATCAAAAAAAGGGCACCATCAGCATATAACCAAGAGAGGTGACAGTGGCCACACCTGATGTGTTCTCCTGCACAGCTCAAAAGGTGAGGTGATGGACCCGTTGATCATTAAGGAGGATGTAGGTCTAAGGTATATCGTCTGTATCCAGGTAAGGAAGCTTCCCTGAAAGCCAATTTCTTGAAGGGTTTTTAAAAGGCATGGGATTTCAACATGGTCAAACGCTTTCTCCATGTAGCTATTCACTGTTTTGTGAAGGAGGGGTGGGTCAGACATTATGGCCCTTTTCACACAGACACTCTAACACTGATAAAATGAGTGTTACATTTTATTATACATGTTTCAGGGATGCTCTATGGGTGTCCTGCAACATGTGTAAAAAAATGTAACATCCATTTTATCAGTGGGTATTTTCAGACATTATGAAATCGCCTCTAACCACACGGAGCCACGGTGGATCCAGTGTGGTGGCAGTGATCGCGGGAATGTCTGTTTGTTCTTGGCCAGATGTTCACCTAAGTGGACACCCTGCCGGGATCAAATTGACCATGGTTCTGGAGGTGAGGTCGGCCTCACCTCCAGAATAGTGATTAATTTTGCCACGATCTGGGATGGGGATAGGAATGGCCACGGGTAATGACAGTTACCCAACCCCATCCTGGAATCAGGTCCCAACCACAGGATGAGATCTTGTGCAGCAGTCTGACTGGCCGCTGCATCCACCCATCTCCCTTGGTAGGTGCTTGTTGCGGCGGTTGCCCAGCAACCACCGAGTCTGAGGCTGTACTGGCGGGGGGCTGAGCGGCCCTGCCACGGGACTCGATGATGGGGGTTGGTGCTTTGGGCATGGCCACCACCGGCGCTGTGGGGGGTGGCCCCCGAGGTTGGTCCTGACACTGGGAGATAACCAGAAAAGAGGAGACCAACATTTGAATTCTGACTTTTGTTCTCTCTCTCTCCTGAAGACGGACTTCAAACCCTGAAAGAGGGAGAGAGACTGTCCCACCTAAACAGGGACTATTGACAATTCAGAGGAGGAGGAGAAAAAAAGCCCAGTTGAAACCTCTGAGAAACAAGACTGTGTTGTCGCCATTCTTTTAATATCTCTGCTATTAGCTGCTTAACTTGATAAATAGATATTATACATCATTAACCTGCACACAGTTCTCTAATATATAATTATACAGTGCAGTGACGTATGGAAACAACAGTCGAACTTGGTGATTTTGTATTTTATTGTCTTTCCAAATGAGCTGGGATATTAAATGTGATGATAACTTCAGGAAAAGGAGCTACTTCAGGGCCCATCTATTTAATTTAGCACTTGACAAAATGCACTGATTGTGTGTTAACGATGTTGTCACCCATGTGTGTTATGGTGCTTAGTGTTCTTCTGGGGAAGGCAGTAATGGGGCTGGGGAAGAATCACCTTGAACTTCACCATGCTGTGCTTCAATGATACTGTTTTCTATGTAGTTGGGTGAAGATCCTGCTGTGAATTAACCGTTGTCCTGTCCATTAAAGCTTATTAAATAAGATCCAGGTGTCAATCAGCAATCTAATACTGCTGGTCTCAGTGATCAAGTAGACAGTTATGCATCTAGAAGCTCACTCTTCCTGGGGTATAGAAGTCAATTGGTGGCTTATTAAGTAGGATTATATTATACAATAGACTTAAAATGGCTCCAGAAGGAGGAATTCATCATGACACCCAATTTCAGCTATTCGTTAATTGGACATCTGGGGGATTGTAAAGATTTTTCCTGATATAGTATTAGGTTTAAATTATCATCTCTGAAGTGAAAATAAAAAAGGACTGATGACACAAAATCAAAAGATTTTAGATTTTCTACCCTACCCAAAAAGAAAACTTTCTCTTGTCATCACAGGTTTACAATATGAACTATTGATTGACCTTTTTGTTTACTTAATCCCCTTTGCAAAATCATTGGCTGAAGTCCAATGCATGCATACCCTAAATCAGAGCTGGCCAAAAAACAAAATGTGTGTGTGTGTGTGTGTTGTGTGTATAACAGGAAGATTCCCCCCCCCCACTTCAATTTTTTTTTTTAATAAATGATTTTCATCAAATGCCCTTGCTAAGCACCCCTGTCTACTGTGGGGGGCCTTTATTGCCACCTCACTTGGGGGTGAGGGCACAGTGATGGGGGTGAGGAGGTGGATCCTTCCTGAGTTTGGGGAGCGGGCGGGCTGGTGGCAGCTTGCAAACCGTGTTCCTCCAGGAGGGAAGTTTGCATTGAGGAGGCTCTAGTGCTCTAGTGCTGTTGTACTGCATTTAGGCCACATGGTCAGGGAGTGCGCTGCACAGTTCTCATTAGGCTGGCAACGTGTGGAAGAACAGGACGTGTGCGGTCGTGCTCAGCATGAACCAGGCCGTTGTGGAAGCTTCTCTCTACCCCCCCCCCATGGTTTTCACGAGGCTGCTGTGGTGGCATCAGAGGGGCTTGAGGATGTGGCGGCAGGCTGAAGAGTGGAAGCAAAGGCTATGTGTTCTTGGGCAGTATCAGGAAAAGGGGGGCGGGCTAGCTGAAGTGTGCATTTCATGGGCTTGGATACTGGGTTGGAGTTGGTATGGGCAGGGGAAAAGGACCCGGGGGGCCAAGAAACCCATGAGCGGGGGCCGAAAAGCTGCTGGCAGGGGAAAATGGGGGGGGGGCAGAGGGAGGACTGATGATCTTCCCCTCCTTGTCCAGTTGGAGATTGAGGATGATAACGAGGGCCTGGTTTTATGTGGGGTCAGGCTTCCTCGAAGGGCAGAGGGTGACTGATCTGGCATTCAAGCCAACTCATGAGGGTGGCCCTAGGTGGCACACTACTGTTGCTTGGCAGTTTTCTGACATGGCCCCCTCTGGTGGGGTTGCAGGGGCAAGACAGGCTGGAATGGCAGGGCAGGATAGGCAGCACGCTGCTGTTGCTGGGCAATTTTGTGATGCGTCTTCCTCTGGTGGGGCTGCACGGGCAAGACAGGCTGGAGTGGCAGGCCAAGTTCCAGGTGGGTCAAGGGGCCAGGAGGATCAGAGGATTGCACTATTGCAGTCCCTTGCAGCCAGGATGAATGCGTGGGATGGGGTCATGGACAGGTTGGCTGAAGATGGCATGAGGGGGCCCAATCGGTGCACAACTGGGGCTGGTGGTTTTAATGATTCTGCTCTTGTTTTATCTCAGCCTAGTGAGCATGCCACTCTGATACCTACAGCAGCTGGTGCCCAAACTGGTGGAAATAACCAGGTGGTGGAGCAGCTAGCGCAGAAGGTTGACTGAATGGAACAACAGATCACCAGAATTGTGGTGTTTATTGAGGCTGATGGCCGGCCTGTGGCAGGGAGTGTGCCTCCTGTCATAACAGCGCAGGTTTCACCAGTGCAGATGGCCCCAATAGCTGGGGATGGTGAGTATGTGGGTGGAGGTAGGTGGGTTAATGACGGGTCCGGAGGGCTTCAGCTGTGTGAGGGTAGCTGTGGGGTGCGGGTACCTTCTGCCTTGAGCCAGGCATTGTCCTCACAGGCTGGGGAAAGTACAGTAATGGCTGTTGGGTCACCGACACAGCAGCAGGGGGTCGGAGTGGCACCAACGGTGCAAGGTGGACAGGGTCAACTGCATGTGCAGCAGAATCCAAATCGCTTGCTGTAGGTAGACAATGTGTGGTGCCCACAGGTGGTGGTTGGACCTGCAAGTCAGGCTGGGAATGTGTGTAGTGGACAGAGTCAGGTAGCACCAGGGAGCGGTGCTCAGGTTCAGCCCATGGGGGGGGTCAAGCAATCTGGGGGATGCAGGGACGGCTGCACTGCCAGCCAGTCAGGTCCCTCCCCTGAGAGGTGGTTACTCCAGGGTTTCTGTGCCCATAGGGGTGCACTTGATGCAATCCACACGAGAAAAAATCTGGAAGGGGAATACATTGATTTGTTTGCCCTGCTTTTTTGTGATCCTATCCCTGATCCTAACTCAAGGCAGGAACCTAGGGAGTATAAAAAGGCAAAGAGAGACAGATAGGAATTGGGTGAACTGGGAGTCTGTGTTTTTCATTTACACTGGGGTAATCATGCAGACGTTTCTGGAGAGGGCGATAGCCCTTTGGAAGTATTTTGATATTGTAAGGAGGGCCTATTTATAATAATATTGTTTATTATTTGTACTGGCTGTAGCCATGACAAAACAAATACATATAAATATCACAATACAAGACACATAACATATATGAGCAGCAAACAGGGTCTATTTGACGTAGGAGGTCTTTGGGTGACTGAGATATGACATGGCCTTTAGGCAAAACTCGGCCATTGAGCTAGAAGTGAGATGGGATGTAAAGGACCACGATATGTGGCTCAAATGCATTCAGGAGAAGGATGTGGCTAGGGCTGATAGTGGCCATGTCATAGTAAAGGGGGCGGGGCAACCGATCAATAATTTTCTTGGTGAACCTAGCAAGAAAGGGGGCCAGTCACTGGCATGCTGGGATTTTAATGATGGGTCCCACTGTTTTCATGCCAACTGTAGGTTTAAACATGTCTGCTTGCAGTGCGGTGGGCCTCATTCCATTGCCAACTGCCAGAGACGGAGGGGCGGGGGTCAGAGGGGCAAGCACCCCTTCCCGAATGGAGGAGGCCGAGGTGGAGGTGCGGGACAACAGGTTGCCAGTAAGAGCACCAACCCCAGTAAGATGGTGGATACTCAGGGAGTTGTTAAATGGTTGCCCGCAGGTATGGGACGCAAATTACGTTGTTAAAAGTTTTCATGTTGGTTTTGAGATTCTGTTTGAAGGGGAGCAGGTGCACATGTTGGCCCGTAATTTCAAATTGGTTAGCCGTTTGGAGGATATTGTTGACAAAAAATTGAGGAAAGAGGTTTTAGAAGGGAGGGTTGTGGGCCCCTTCTCAGGTTTACCTATGGACAATTTGAGAGTTTCTCCACTTGGTATTGTACCCAGGCCCCAGGGGAATACAGATTAATACAGCATCAAAGGATTTTGACCTTCTGGGGTTTGCCTTCAGAGGTCAATTCTATTATGAAAAGGCAATGCCCATGGGATGTTCAATCTCATGCGCTGCTTTCAAAAATTCAGCACCACGCTAGAGTGGATAGTTAAACAGAGTGTGGGCCCGGGTCATGTGAGTCATTATCTCGATGATTATTTGTTTATCAGAAGTATGGGGTTGAGGGAGTGCGCCGACTTGTTGGGTGTATTCCATGAAGTCTCTGAGTTAGTGGGGGTTCCCTTGACTGAGGAGAAGATTGAGGGCCCTGCGGAGGTTCTAACCTACCTGGGCATAGAGCTGGACTCGGTCAGGGAGTTGTCGCTGTTAGGGATGAGCAAACGCGGTTCAGAAGTTCAGAGTTCGGACCGAACTCGGTCTGTTCAGTTCACCGCACCGAACTTCCGAACTGAACTCGAATTGCAAACTGAACCGAACCGAATTTCTGAACTCCGTTCTGTTCGCCCATCCCTATGGCAACACACACCAAAAAACCCTGGTTTTTAATGGCCAAACTTGGTTCAGAAGTTTGGAATTCAACCAAATTTGGTCTGTTCGGTCGACCAAACTGAACTTCCGAACCGAATTCTAATTTCAAACCAAACTGAACAGAACCGAATTTCCGAACTCAAATTTCAAACTGAACCGAACCAAACTGAATTTCTGAACTCCATTCTGTTCGCCCATCCCTAGTTGCGGTTGCCACAAGGTAAGATTCAGGATTTGGAGGTCAAGATAAGGGCATGAATGACTGCTGGTACGGTTATGTTGAGGTTTTTGCAATCCCTGCTGGGTAAGTTGAATTTTGCTTGCTAGGTAATCACTCTGGGTTGAGCTTTTCTCTCTCGATTATATGCCAGGACGGCCAAGGTCTCACTCCCCCATCACCACATCAGAGTGACAAATGATATGCAGGAGGATCTGGAGGTGTGATTGGAGTTCTTGAGGACACACAATGGGGTTAGTCTTTGGCATGAACTGTACCTATTGGAAGCGGAGTTGCAGGTGCACTCTGATGCGGCTGGGGCGGTTGGCTTGGGAATTTATTTTCAAGGTGCCTGGTGTTCAGAGAGGTGGCCGGATCAGTGGCATGCATTGGGTATTTTAAGAGACCTGACCATTTTGGAGTTATTCCCTATTGTAGTTGCGGTGCATGTGTGGGTTGACTGTTTTAAGGACAAAAAAGTTATGTTTTGGTGTGACAACATGGCCGTAGTGCAGGTGGTTAATTTGTTATCCTCTAGATCAGAGAGGGTGATGTGGCTGGTGAGAGTGTTTGTACTACGCTGTTTGAAGTTTAACATTCTGTTTTGTGCCAGGCACGTCCCGGGAGTGAAGAATGATATAACTGATGCCCTCTCTCGTTTACAGATGCGGCGCTTTTGGGAGCTTGCTCCCCATGCGAGGAAGGAGCAGGACTTCATGCCCAGGGAGTTATGGAGCCTTGGAAGCTAGAGCTGATGGACACAATAAAAGGTTCTGTGTCTCCGGCGACATGACTCATGTATGAGAGGGCGATCAAGGATTTCTGTGTATTTGTTCATGATAAGGGATGGCCTGTGGTATTTCCGGTGCCTATACAACAGCGGATTCAGTTTGGGTTGGAGTTACGCAAGAGAGGTTTGGCAACTGGTACGATAGCAGCAAAGTGGTCGGCGTTGGCCTTTGTGTCAAATATGTTTGGAGTGCAGGAGGTAGAGAGGATTCCAGTGCTGAAGGGGATGATTGTCTCTTGATGGAGGCAGGGCTGGGTGCGGGCTGACAGCAGAGTTCCATTGTCTCCAAAGATTCTGGCTGATATTGTTGGGAAACTAGGTGAGGTTTGTGTGGATTTGGGGGAAGTTTGTCTGTTTAAGGCTGCATTTGTTTTAGCCTTTTTTGAAGCCCTGAGGGTTAGTGAATTGGTGGTCTGGGCCAGGTCTGACAGTTCTAGGCATGAATTGCAGCTCGGTGGTGTGATCATGGGCAGGGCCTGCCTTGAGGTGTGTATCAGGCTTTCCAAGACAGATCAGTTAGGCAAGGACTCGAGGGTGATTCTGGCCAGGTCCGTGGAGACTCTCACTTGTCCCGTCGCATGCATGGAGGAGTATTTGAGGGTCAGACCTGGTTCGCCAGGGTCATTGTTCGTGCACCAGTCAGGGCAGCTGTTGACGCATTATCAATTTTTGGCAGTTTTTAGGCATTGTCTGCTTTTGCTGGCGCTGTCTGGTGTGGTTTTTAGGTCCCATTCAATTTGAATTGGGGAAGCGTCTTTGGCTGTGGTGGCTGGTTTTACTGATGAAGAAATTGAAAGGGTGGGGCACTGGCATTCTGGTGTTTTTAGAACTTATGTGCGTCCATTCCCGGTGCTATAGATGTGAAAAGAACTGCTGAGTGACGTTTTTTCCTTTTTCCTTGTTCCTTTCAGGAGGCCAGCTGCATTATCGGAAAAAGTTAATTTGGATTTTGGGCCATAGTTTAATTTGATCGGTGGAAAAGAGGGTTCAGGCAACCAGTTAGGGCACACAGCTTCGTTTGGCTGCTAGAGCAGTAGTGGTTTGCAAGGGCTGGAGGGGGATGCTGTGGCCTCAGTTGATGCCAATGGTTATGGGTTGGTTAGATAGGCCACCGCCTGATCTGATTCTGATCCATTTGCGTGAGAACAATTTCACCAGAGGATCTGGATTGGATCTTTCAATAATGATCAGGCAGGATTGGATCAGGTTGCAGGAGCTGTTCCCTCAGGCCACTCTGGTGTTTACTGAAATGTTGTAGAGGATCAGGTGGCCTGGGGCTGTTAATCCAAGAGTGGTGGATAGAGCCAGAAAAAAAGTTAATGTCAAAATTAAAAAGTGGATAGGGTCTCATGGGTGGGGGGGGGGGGGTTGGTTTAATCACCCTGAAATACGGTGGACTAAACCTGAACTATATTGGCAGGATGGGGTTCACCTATCCTAGATTGGTTTGGATTTGTATATTGGCAATATAAAAAGCATGCTCAAAACATTAATTTAGGGAGTGTGGTTTGTTAGGTAGTCAAGTAGCTAAATTGGGGGGGTGTTGAAGCAAGCAAAGCTGCAGAACTTGTGGAAGTTCTCAGGGCCATGCAGTAAATTGGTACGGGCTTTATAACCTGGGTGCAGTGAGGGATGATCAGGATCATCTGGCATGGTGGAGCCTGGGAAGCAACTTAGAGGATGGAGACCCCAGTTGATCCCAGGAAGGAAGGGGAGATGTTGTGGGCATATGGGCAGGATCCAAGCGGTTCTGAAATATGCATCGGCAGCATCTGTCCTTTCGGAAATAGATCAACACGGTCCATGGGAAGGGGATTGGACTGGCATCTCCAATCCAAAAAAGGGGGTAACTATATGGTACTGAAAGTGGGGAGTGAAGGTAAATTTTGGGTGTTTGGATGAATTGATGTGGTAATCGTATGACCTCATCACTCCCCTTGTTATTTGCTTACTTTAATTTGGACTAATTAATTGGCATTCAATTGGGCACGGTAATAACAGAAGTGAGATTAATTGGCTACTATTGGTTTTACTTCACAAACGGAAGGTTAAATAATTCAATTCAGGCTAATTGGGATTTGATCTTATCCACCGCTCTTTAAGGTATTAGAGTGGATATATTTGGTTAATTGGTTTTGTTTTTCTTAACAGGTTAATTAGATTGACTTCAATAAATACAGCTGCGGTCAGCTATTACCCAATATCCTTCGTGTCTGTGTCTTTATTCCTAGTGTGGGGATAAACTTGGTTTTTTGTGACGTGCAGTGGATTTTTTGGTTTATATTTTTACATTTATACTGATTTAAAAACAACAACACATTTCTACTGAATGACAACTGAATTTGGGGGGATTTCCCCCCCCCCATTTATTCATATCTAAAAAGTTATGTATTTTTGCCAACTACAATGTATTTATTTATTTTATTTAAAAACTTATACCCTGTTCCCTCCAGTCCTAAGGCAGCTAGGGGCGGCTCACAACATTTTAAACCTATACATTAAAAACAATGCAAAAAGGGTTACTAAAACAATCAGTTCATCATTAAAACAATAAAGGCATTAAACCCACTGGCAAAAACCCACCCTCACTCCCACCCTCCTCCAAAGGCCCGGACAAAAAGTCAGGTCTTACAGGCCCGATGAAAGGCCAACAAGCTGGGAGCCAGGCGAGCTTCCTCTGGGAGGGAGTTCCACAACTGTGGTGTGACCACTGAGAACGTCCTCTCCATCGTGGCCCCCTGGTTCAGCCGGGGGACTTCCAAGAAGGCACCTTTGGTAGATCGCAGAGATCGCTCCAGGGTCCAGGGAGTGAGGTATCTCAGATAGGAGGGGCTGAGACTGTGTAGGGCTTTAAAGGTCAAAGTCAGCACCTTGAATCAGGCCTGGAATGCTATAGGCAGCAGTGCAGAGCCCAGAGCACAGGTGTAATGTACTCCCTATCGCCTGTCTCCATCAGGATATGGGCTGCCGCATTCTGCACCAGCTGCAGCTTCCGAGTGGTCATCAAGGGCAGACCCATGTAGAGCACATTGCACTAACCTAGCCTTGAGGTGATGAATGCATGGATGAGGGTGGCCAGGTCAGAGCTTGAGACATATGGCTGGATCCTATGTACCACAAAATAAAAATGAGATAATTACAATCAAAATGTACCAACCAAAAAACAAACAAACAAAACCCAAAACATCTTTTGACAGCTGATTTTTAAATGGGACCTCTCTCCCTCCCTCCCCTCCCCTCTCTTTCTCTCACACACAGACACACACACACTGAAAGACTTTTGAAAATTGGAGACGGAGGGTGTTTTCAGATGTGACATTGGGCACAGGTTAATACATGCCCAATGTCCCATTTGAAATGGCTGCCAGATGTGGGCCATGGCAATACTTAGCCCGGGCTGTTTCCTGCATCCACCACTAAGGAACAGCATGGGCTAAGCACTGCTATGGCCCATGCAAGGGACTCCGGAACAGGGTAAAGCAGGCTATATCATGTGTTGACCTGCTTGCACCACTGCAGTCCACCACTGTGGTTCTGGACATCTGTGGTGGCTTCATAGGCCACCATGTTCTCCCATCAGTGAGGGGGGGTGGGCCTCTCCTGGAAGCATGGTGCCAGGGCCGTACATCCACACGTTTGCACATCACCCGCCCTCTCCTTTCCCCCTCCCCTCCCCAGGCTGCCATCACTCTTGTTCGGTGGCCTGGGCAAATCCTGCCTGGAGCGAGGAGCTTGCTCTGGGCAGGATCAATGCATGATGGTGCTTAGGGACATCACATCTAAAGTAGTTCAGGTGACATAATTTACTAGATCAATTTCTGTTGGTGGGAGTTTGTAAACTTTCGGTCTGTACGGGGCCCTTCCTTAGACACACAGCAAATCAGAACTATATAGATTGAGCAATTGTATGACAGGGTATCTCTAAGAAAGAAGTGACTTCTGAGGAAGTGAACAGGGAAAAAATACCCATGAAGACTGTAGAGGGAGAAAAAAAGCCCCCGGAAATGTCAGACATTTAAAAACAAATTGGTAAAAGTCATTGATGGTGTAAGAGACCAAGAAATGATAGAGAACAGTAAATGCAGCTAGTAGACTGTGCTAAAGCAAATGTACGGGTAGGACACAAACTTGCATGTGGAGAGACCTGGCATATTAAAGGAACTGAATACAATGTAGTAACCCAGAGGCTGAGATTATACAAGAGTCTGTCAGTTACTTAAAGAATTGATAATATTAGAAATGGAGACAAGGATTGAATGCAAAGCCTGGAGCTAATTGCTAAGGAATGTTTGGAGATTTTTTTTGCTGTGAATTCCCATCAGAACTCAGCATCTCTGAAATTAAGAATCCATACTTCAAGGTTGTACAAGGTCAGCACACATGGTGCATACACGTATGCTACTGAGTTGATGCATTCTGCCTGTAGTTGAATGGTAAGGCTGAACAGATGGATTCAGATGCTATTATGAAAGATGGTGCAAGCCTCTCCTTCCCTGAAACCTAAAAATCACTCCTTCCTCTGCCTATAAATTAATGGTGTTCTTGAAGAAAACAACTTTGAGGAAACTACTGTCTCAAAACTAATCAAGACGCCACATGTTAGTGGAAAAGGCAGGCCAGTAACATTAATGCGATCTCCACACCCAAGCAAGTATCATTTCCCCATGCAGACACAGCAACAGTAGCTGGTTTTAGGTAAGACGTGTCCACAGAGGGCCACCCATCCCCCACCCACCCGAGCCGCCATCTGAAGGCGGCATGGGTGTGCGCGTGCTCTTGTGACCCGTGCACTGCTCATCCATGACTACGCATGGAGCATTGGGGGAATAAATCTGGAATGCTCCATGCAAGGGGGGCATGGGTAAGGGTCCACCTGTATCTCACACTCATTCCTGGCCCGTTTGATTCCCCCACCCTAAGCAGACACACGTGGGTGCTCCACTCACACCCCAGCCCCCCAGCCATGCCCATATAAAAACGGCCAGTGTGCTGTTCACATTTGTATCCCCAACACATGTTGGTTAAAGAGTGGTTAGCGTCATGTCTGTTTTCACCCTGAGACTGCTGGCTCTGGGTCGGATGAATTAATTAATTCATTAATTGCTTACTTAATTAATGAATTAATTACATCAAGCTCACTTTTCTTTTCTCTTTCTTTTTTTTCTTTTTTCCTAAGTCAGTTCATAAATATCATTTGGCTCAAGCTCTGTGGAGGGCTAAATTATTTATTGTCGGTCAAGCTTACAAGGAAAATTTCATTTGGACAAAAACACGGGCTGGCACATTTTGATTAAACATCTTGGGGTTGAAATCAACTTCTTGGAATTCCAATGACAAACATACATTGGTGCAGCACCACAAAGTACACACGGAAAACAATAGAAAATGGGATTTAAAGGCTGCATTCTTTATTAATGTCTTAGAAAACAATAACAGAAAAAAAGGGGAGGGGATTCCTCCCCCCCTCCCAAGAGAATTTGACCCAGGGGCCTTTAGCTTTCAACATCTAGAGGCCCAAGGTACAACCTGGATTCAGCCTCAACAAGCCCCAATAATCCCCCACCTCCACCCTGGCCTGAGCCACCCAGCTTGGGTGGTGGGGGAAGCGTTTTGGGTGGGTGCAACCTAGTGAAGCCCCCCGTGACCAGGGGTCAACTGACGTGCCATGTGCCTGGAAGACCACACCTGTCCTGCAGGTTTTAAAGACTGAATCCATCTACTTCCTGGGAAGGGGCAAGCACGGGACCTCCTGGGAAGGGGCAAGCACGGGAATGGCTTTGATCTGCCTTGGGTCTCGTTTTGGGTTTGGGTCAGGTCTGCTCTGTCCTGGTCTCTGGATTCCATCTTCCTCGGTGTGACCCTTTCTTCTGCCCCTTCAAAAATCAGTACTTCTGCAAATTGTTCCATCTCTCTGCTTCTCTGTCTGGTCCTCACTGCCCAGCTCATGTTTGTCTTTCTTCTGTCATGAGCCATGGTCCCCATCCTGCTCTGAACTTCTGGACCTGGACCCAAGCCCAGCCTGACTCCCTGGACCCCGACTGTGCAAAACTTCCTGGATCCCAATTCTTGCACTCCCGGCACAAACTAATACAAATTAACAGACCAAATTTGCTGGTCATGAGTGCATAAAGTCTTAACATTGTTTTAAATATTGCGAAGCATGAAATCTACTTTAGAGCTTGGGTGAAACATAGTGAGATGCATGCTGAGTTTATTCCTCATTTGGACTAGAGCTGAAACTCGGTCCTCGGAAACCTTCAGAATCCACTCGGGATTCTGGTCCTCAGTTCCAAATTTCCAAAGTCCTGAGTACCAAGGTACGTCCCTGGAAAACTTCAGAAGCCTTCATTGAGTACGAGGCCATTGCGCGCGTGACTGGAGTGATCCAGACAGTTGACCCCCCCAGCTTCTCTGAACTAGAAAATGAAACTTAGTGACATATTTGGTAGGAGGGGGATATGGGAGGGGATAGTTGAGTGATGGAGAAGCCACAGGTCAGGTTTTGATTGGCTGGCAGGGGCAAAATGAAAGTGACTGTACAGTCATTTCCCATACCCTGCTGAATTTGGCTGTGTGTGCTACCCTGCTGATCTGTAAGTAAGTGACTTTATTTTATTTATTTATTCATTCATTTATTTTATTTTTTCAAATTTGCTACCCCTGCCCTTCCTGCCACAGGCTTGAGGGCAGGGAGGGGTCCCTGACCTGGTCTGGCATGATACGGCCTGTCCATAGCAACAGTCCTGGGGATGGGGGTTAGTTGTTTCCACCATGCCGTGAATTGTTTAAAAAAATAAGTGTGTGCCACATTGCTGCTCCCTGCTGCTTGGCACCATGGAGGCCAGAGGGATCTCTGTCTTCCTCCACTTCCCCTGACCTGGACTGCCCAACTTACCAGTGCCACACCAAAGCCACGCCTTTTTAAAAAATAAACAGGTGCCACTCTTGCCTGCTGCTTGCACTGCTTCTCACCATGATGGCCAGAAGGATCTGCCTAGCTCCACTTCCCTTGGCCTGGGCTGTCCATATACTGTTGGGTATTTTTTCTTTTTCTTTTTTTGGCTTTCTGCACAGTTGCACTGTTTGGGTTTGTCTTCTTGAGTGATTGTCTCACTCTTACTAGCCAACTTTTCTGGGCACTGCTTGCCATAATGATTTTAAAGTGGGTGCACTTTAAAATCATGAAAGGAAAGTGCTCTGAAGTTCCGAGTTCTAGGGATTTCCAAGGTCCAGAGTTCCAAGTTCTGAATTCCAGGTCCTTGGACAAAATTCATCCGAGTACCCAGACTCGGAACTCGTTCCAAGTACTCGGATGGCTTACTCAGTGCAGTCCTAATTTGGATTTATAGCCCACCCTACCCTGAGGTCTCAGATGGGTCACTGCATAACTGTAATACAGTATACAAGCCTGCTATAATACCATCCCCTAAAGTCTATCTTCCCCTATTAAATGTCTGGACAAATAGGGAAGTCTTACACTGCCTCTGGAAGATGCTCAGGCTTGGACTTTGGTGTATTTCCAAGGAAAGGGAGTTCCAGACTTGTGGAGAAGCCACAGAAGAAGCTACACTGCAGGCCTTGGCTGTACTCCTTGGCACCATCATGGAATTAGCAGGAGGCTAACCTTAGGGATTGGCTAACCTTAGGGACCATGACAGGAGGAAGCAATCTTTCAGATATGCTGGACAACACACTGTTGGAATAGTGTAAATAGTGAGTGTTTACAAATGTGATGGTGAAATGCCAACATTATGACCTGGTCTGTGTGGGTGAACCGCCACCAATACGGTCTGGACTGGGTCAGACCATGAAACAAGCATTCACACGGCTAGGGCTCAGGGGAGGGTAGGAGATGTACAAACGTGTGGCCATCCATCCCTGCCCCCATGCAGCACCTAGCGCCCCATGACAGGCAGCCATGTTAATACGCTCTGGCCTGGTTTGCCCCAATCACGCAGACCTTAGCCTGGCCTGTACCTCAAAGGTCTCTGGCATCACAGCCTGGGATAGTCACCGTCACAGTCACAGCAATCCAGGGCCTATTTCTGGAGGTGCCTGCGTACGCATACAGGCGAGATCCTGGCCAAAGTGGGACAGAACTGTCCAAAGTGACCTTCTGTTATGTTTGTTAACATCAAGTATCTCTCTCTTCCTGTGTGTGGGTTAGATGAACTCTCCTTAACAAACAGTGTTTCTCTTCTGCTCCCATAAATAGTAGGGGTGTGCACCAGGTCCCCGTGTCATTTTCATTTTTCATTTTCATTATTTTAAAATGTCATTTTCCTTATCGTTATTGATGACAATGTCATTTTCATTATCTCTGTTGTTATTGTTATTCATTTCAAATGAAGATTTTATTTTTGGTATCGGTATCGATTCCCATGTGCAACTAATATCTATCTAAATCTAAGGGAGATAGGGGAAGGGAAAAGGAAAACTATAATGTAATCAATTATCTATATAACAATTCCAATCTAATCCAATCTATATGTCTATAATATATTTCTGTATCTAATCTATACTACCTATCTATATATAATGTATGGGGGGACAAGAGCAGGGAAAGGGAGAAGGTAAAGTGTAGTGTATGAGGAAGAAAAGGTATTGGTAATACAATGATGGCTAGGGAGGATTTTTTGTGTGCAAGCACCACAATTCTGTAAACGTAACCTGACAAGCAGAGCTCTCACAGAACTGAGAGAAAAACCCTGGCCCTCCCATTATAAAGGGCTGTAGTGCCCTCGCCCAGAGCCCCTGTGATTGGTTGTGGGAGGCAGCAGGCATTGAGCAATCTTCTGGGGCCTGCTTGTGCTGCTCATTGGCCAGCGATACATCCATCAGATACTGCTGAGCTGCTCACCCCTCCCAACACAGGCACAGTTCAAGAGTTCAACCCTGTTTAGGGCTCCAAGATGTCTGCTCCCTCCTCCCCTTTCGACATTTTCCCCCAAAACCCAACTGCCACAGCACTAATTAATAATGTCAATGATAACGACATTGTCATTGTCATTTTCATTTTTGCTACTGGTATTGGTATTGTTATCATTATTCTCGGTTGTCATTTTTGTTATCGTTATTATCGGTTGTCATTTTTGTTATTACAATACCGAAAATGACAATTTTCGTTATTATTGTAATAACAAAAACAACATGCACACCCCTAGGTTTCAACATATGGTGAATCACCGTGGGATGCCTTTCAAGGGGTTGAATCCATAAAGGAGGCAAATTTAATTCCAATGACACTTCTTTCATGGCTTCTTCCATAACTTCATTTCCAGTCATGTCCCCGCTGGTCTATATTCTTTCACTCTGATGGAAGAAAAGCACTTCCATTGCATTGATATACAACAACTTTGAGGGTTTCCAGTCACATAGACATAGCCCTTTCATCATCACTTGTAGTGCTTAACAAGAAGAGAAAAGGTGCCTTTTTGATATGATAATACAGCTCTGTCAAAGATGTTTTAAATTGTTAAATCTATTGTACTTTGATCAATGGTTGGCACACATCTTTTGCCATGTTTGATGTGTTTCACTTTCAAATGTTGTTTGATAACATTCATTCTCTTTTTTATTCTTCAGTTTCTTGGTGAAAGACAGCATTCTCCATCTTGAATTGGGGTGTCTTGGATATACATGAAGGCAATCTAGATCTGAAATGGGTAACAAATTTTGCACCTGAAATTAATACCGGAAATTTTGGGAAGCCTACTGGGTACCAGATTGGTACCTGAATACTGATACGGGTACCTGCCTACCCAAAGTAATGGGAATATTACCAACTTAGTAAAACTTTGGTTTACAACTTGGCTGACCCACTCCAACCCTACCACATTACCATTTTAGTGTCCTTTCAGCAAGGAACAAACAATAGATGTTTGGACAGAAATGGACAGAAAAAAAGGTAAATTAGCAATCAGTAAAATGTTGCAAAATGGAAAACTAGTAATTTTGTAAAAGAAAAAATGGTAATTAGGTAATGGAAAACTATAATCCAATAAATGAGGTAACTCATACGGCTCTTAAAGATGACCAGTTAGTACCTGATCAGTCTTAGACCACAATTTCGATGAGTATAGCCGTTTTAGTTGGTACCCATTTAATGTATAAGGCAATCCAGTGGTTCAATACATCCGCAACCTTATCTCTGGCAATAAATAATAGATGTAGCTCTGAAGGACATTGTAAAAACCTTCCTTCACTGTACTTAGGTGCTGATCCTGCACCACTAAAGTTAATGAGAACCCTGCAATATAGATTCATAATATCATAGACTTGTACGACTGGAGGGAACCATGCTTTGGGGGTCATCTATCCCCAGAACTGAGGCAATGCAATTATATCTAACCATCTAAAGCATGGTCACCCAGGCTCTTCCTAAGAACGTCAAATGAAGACATTCCTACAACCTCCCTTTTCAGCTTCTTCCTTTCCATGTATTCTTACACTTTGGGATTTTGAAATTTTGTAATTCCAAGGGTATACCCATTTTTGTTTGTACTAATTTCCGCTCTTGCCATGAGTATATGATGTTGATTCTGCCATTCAATCTATTATTATTATGACTTTTTCATGATGATGTACAGTTCACTCTGGGTATGGAAAGTTTGCTTCATGTTATTTGAAATTTACCTCCCAAATCTCAGCCCTGAGATTACATTTTGGAATTCTTAATATTCAGCCTAAATCTACGTTTTTGCGACTCAAACCCGATGCTTCTTGTTTGANGTGCAAAATGGAAAACTAGTAATTTTGTAAAAGAAAAAATGGTAATTAGGTAATGGAAAACTATAATCCAATAAATGAGGTAACTCATACGGCTCTTAAAGATGACCAGTTAGTACCTGATCAGTCTTAGACCACAATTTCGATGAGTATAGCCGTTTTAGTTGGTACCCATTTAATGTATAAGGCAATCCAGTGGTTCAATACATCCGCAACCTTATCTCTGGCAATAAATAATAGATGTAGCTCTGAAGGACATTGTAAAAACCTTCCTTCACTGTACTTAGGTGCTGATCCTGCACCACTAAAGTTAATGAGAACCCTGCAATATAGATTCATAATATCATAGACTTGTACGACTGGAGGGAACCATGCTTTGGGGGTCATCTATCCCCAGAACTGAGGCAATGCAATTATATCTAACCATCTAAAGCATGGTCACCCAGGCTCTTCCTAAGAACGTCAAATGAAGACATTCCTACAACCTCCCTTTTCAGCTTCTTCCTTTCCATGTATTCTTACACTTTGGGATTTTGAAATTTTGTAATTCCAAGGGTATACCCATTTTTGTTTGTACTAATTTCCGCTCTTGCCATGAGTATATGATGTTGATTCTGCCATTCAATCTATTATTATTATGACTTTTTCATGATGATGTACAGTTCACTCTGGGTATGGAAAGTTTGCTTCATGTTATTTGAAATTTACCTCCCAAATCTCAGCCCTGAGATTACATTTTGGAATTCTTAATATTCAGCCTAAATCTACGTTTTTGCGACTCAAACCCGATGCTTCTTGTTTGAAGTTTGAAGCATTGTAAATATTGTAAGCCACCCTGGGCTGCTTGGAGCAGGAGGGGCGGGGTATGAAATGATTTTATAAATAAATAAAAATAAATAAATGGTGAACAGCTGTTCATCTCGATGACAGTCTTTTATCCCACTTAATTTTCTTGTCTCTAATCCAACCCACCCAGATCATCTCCTAAGGACTCTCATACACAGTGCTACTCCATCATGAAAAGGAGAAGATCAGCTTCTTCATGAGGTTGGTCATTACCGGGGTTCATTTGTATACATGGCATGGAACTCTCACCTTCTCCAAAACAGGAAATGTAGAAGAGTCACAGCTATTGAACTACAGAATAAGCCGTTTTGCACTCACTTGCACTGGAAGTACAGGGAAGGCTATGGGGTGTATGGGAGCATGATAGGGGTAGGGTTATGTTGGAGGGAAGTTGGGGGGAACTTATCTTAGTGTCACAAAGCACACTAATAACCCATGTGTAACATTGCACACACTGTCTGATTGTTAGTAAAATTTCTCAGCTGCAGCTCTGTTTTGTTATAATTCACAAATATCAAAATTGATAGTGCAAACCTATGTTGATACTGTGGCTCCTTGTGAGCTGCCAGTCAGAAGGGAGAATGACAATGATGGTTTGATCCCTGGAGACTGGTAAATGGGTGACATGCCACATTGCGTAGCCCAGTGCTTATGAATGGTCGATTGTAAGGAATCCAAATTTCAAAGGACAGGCTGGCCTGAGGAGGTGGGCATAAGTGATTAGAATTTCAAAGAGCCCAGAATAAACACCAGCTCTTTGATGGGATAATTTATGCATGAAATAGCAGGAAGAGCTGTCTGAGTTGTTCTTGGAAAGTTCACACAGAGTAGTATTAAGTTGGGGGCTTAAAAGCGAGCTTTGGTAATTAACTGCTAGTAATATGAATTCTCTGGGAAGGCTTTTAGTAAATTAAGGCACAGAATCATGTCTCATTTCACTGGTAGGCTAATTTAATTTGTGTGTGTGCGAATCGGGTAAGGCAATTCCATGATGTTTTATTGAGGGACAAGCCAGAAAAGCATTGCCAAATAGAAGGAAGGGACATATACCTTGGGTACCTGTCCAGGATGGGTGGGACCCAAACACGATGCGTTTGTGTTTTATCTAGGGGTGAAACGTGATTTTGACCCCTTCTAGAATCTCATTGAGAATGGGCTTCCCAGCAAGATTCTCTGGGCCAAGAAACTCACGAGAATCAATATTCTCATCCACCACTGTTTCTGGCAAGATTCTCGAGCACCGTATAAATGCCTCCAAATCATTCTACGCATGCACAAAATGGCTGCCGGGGGAGTGCACACTTAGAATATCCACAGAAGCAATTTTGTACATGCACAGAGTGTTTGGGGGTTTTAAGAATCTCACAATATTTTTGAGCAACCTCAACAAATGTTCTGCACATGTGCAGAATAGCTGCAGTGGCCCTTTCGCGCATGCACAGGGTGTTTGGAGGATTTTTGAGAATCTTGCAAGGTTCTCGAAAATCAGAATGAGATTTCATGAGATCTCTAAGAGGGCTGTGAGAATTCTCGTGAGGATGCTTTGCATTCTCTTTTAGCCCTTATTTGATCATGTGTCCATTTGTCAACCTCTGTCCATCCTTGATGGACTATTAGCAGATTATAACTAAAAACGAGGCCCATCTCTGTGTGTTATCTCAAGGCAGGTGTGGGAAACCTCAGGCCTTGTGGCCAAATGCAACTCATAGCTATTTTTTATTTTGACCCCTCTCCTGTTCCTGGACCTGGTCCCTGGATCCAATTCCTAACCCCAAGCACTGAAAGAATGAGATCATCTTACGGGAGTAGACATGAGCATATGCACACAAGGAGCTGGGACAGATGCATAGAACAGGCTTGTGATCTCAACATTCCTTTTCCTGAGTGCACCCCTTAAACTCCTCCACCCACAACTCCTATGTGGTCCTCAGAGCATTCCAAAGTGGTTCCTGGGAGGGAAAAGGTTCCCTGCAGCAAGGTTTCAAATCTGGCTTCACAGGGGGTATTTTCAGATGTTACAGGCCTCCGTTTTGACACGGTGAACCACCCGTCGTGGTGGAGAGTCCGTAACATCTGAAGGGGGTCACGCCAGATGTTCACCACAGTGAACACCTGGCGAGAATCCCTTGAACCACGGTTCTGGAGGTGAAGCCGACCTCAACTCTGGAACCGTGGTTACTCTGATCACGGCCGGGAATTGGCGGCTGGTAATGTCTGTTACCGCCGCCACTTCCCAGCCTGGTCCCAGTCATGGACCGGGATCGGGCACAGTGGCTGGATTGGCCGCTGCACCTGCCCATCTCCGGGAGGGCAGGTGGCCGGGAGAGGATGGGGGGTGGGGCCGTGCGACTGCACGTTGCACCCCCCGGCTCTGCCCCCTCCCCGATCCATTAGGCCAGCACGTCTGTTGCCTGGCCGGCCTGATTCTGCTCGGGGGTGTACACGTCATGTCTGAAAATACCCAGGGTCTCTAGCAGAGCCCTCACCCAGGTGTGCTACCAGAGACTCTCCAGGATCCCCTGCAGCGGCCTCACCCAGGCATGCTACCTCAGACTCTCCAGGATCCCCCGCAGAGGTGTCACCCAGGCGCGCTACCAGAGGCTCTCCAGGATTCCCAGAAATGGTCTCACCCAGGCGCGCTACCAGAGATTCTGAACTGGAAATGGCAGGGACTTAATTTGGGACCTTATACATGCAACGCATAGGCTCTACCACCTGAGCCATGGCCCACTCTCTAACAGGACTGGCAATGTCTTCGTTCAAACTGAGATTTGTTAAAATCTAAACGTTTTGTAAATATTCAGTTGTGCTTTCTAGAAAAAAATAAAATAAGCAAAAACATGTCTACACTGTCAGCAGAGTTCCTGATTTTTAATTATTTTGCACAGGCTGCTGTGTTTCAGCTTAGCAGTTATAGAGTGGTGGATAGGGAGATGAAATCAAGCCCAAACTGCTGTCTGCCTGTTCTTATTGTTCAGTACCATCCAGTGGATAAGGAACTTTTTCTGTGCTAAGACTTGGTAGGTAAATTTCATCATCACAATGTCAGAATACCTCATTGTATGGTAGAATTGACATCACATACTCATGGGTAGGATCATCTGTGTCTACAGTTCCAACTTCTGGGATGCCCATTTTTGGTTCCAACTTCTGGGATGCCCCTAGTTTGGGATCTGAACCAATCTAACCCATTTCTTAGCCAGGCCATAAAGACCTCTTCGAGCTGAAATGAGAATCTAATTTGGTATCCTTGGGTAAAATCTCAATTTTAGAGAACCATCTCAGGGTATCCAAGCCCATCGAGAACCAAAGGGCTATCTGGTCGCTGATTGGGTACTCAAATACCCCTCCCCCCCAATCAGTAATTCCTGGTAAAGACCTTTTGGATTTATAGTTAATGATTGGTAAATCAGGACAGAAAACTGAAACATTGGAATAGAAAACCAAAAAACCAGTGCTGAAAGTTGATATGACAGGACCAGAAATCAACATTCTAGGACACTCTGGAACATTCTGGGACATTGGATACCTGAATCGGGCACCAATTGGTGAACGAGATATGTATTATAAAATACTTTCAACGTTAAAAAACTCTCTACAGATGATAAATAATATTAAAAGAATAATAAAAACCTTGGGTTAATAATAGCAGTTCTGAAGCACTGCATTTTAAGAGAGGTGTGGAACAAACTGGGGAAGATTCAGAAAAGTACAACAAAAAAATAAAGAATGGTTAGGATGCAAGGAAAAGGCAGTGGTTTATTATTATTATTATTATTATTATTATTATTATTATTATTATTATTAATATTTTCTGCTCCATTCCCAAAGGCTCAGAGTGGTCCACAACATGTATAAAACAAACAAAAATATAAATACACATATTTATTTATTTATTTATTATATTTATTATAAAATTTGTATGTCGCCCCCTCCTGCTAAAAGCATCTCGGAGCAGCTAACAACATGTTCAAACATAATAAAATAAACAACAACAAATACAATTAAAATCCCACAGTAAAAACGGTTCACCTCGGGGAAGGTATGGTGGAACAGCCAGGTCTTACATTGTCTATGGAAAGAGGGGAGGTCGGTGGTCAAGCAGACCTCCGGTGGGAGGGAGTCTACAGTCGTGGCACGGACACAGAGAACACCCTCCGCAAGGTCGACACCCAAGAAACCCAGGGACCTCGAGGAGGGCACCCCTGGCTGACCGCAGGGGCCAATCCAGGACCCAGAGCGTGAGGCGATCTTGAAGGTAGGTGGGGCCCAGGCCATTTAGGGATTTAAAGGTTAACACCAACACATTGAATTGGGTCTGGAAGACTATCGGCAGCCAGTGCAGAGAGCGAAGCACCGGTGTAATGTGCTCGCGTTGGTCCTACCCCATTAGGAGACGAGCTACCACATTTTGCACCAGCATATAAAGACAACATGGTCCCCTCGTGTTTCCCATACAGCATTCCCCATCTTACATCATCCCTTCTGACAATCCCCAACTTCCCCCCAACTAAATAAACTAACAGTCATAGAACTGTTGCTCCAAGAGAGATCTCAAAGGATCATTCAATTTAGTGGTGCTCACTATTTTTTGGCTTCTACTTACCCCTTCATCTTATTTGCTAGAATTAGGCGGTTTTCACATGGATACCCCCACCCCCACTCGTGTCTGGGTGGAAGGGCGCCCATGTGAATGCTTCAGTGGGTGCTGGGGGGAATCAGTGGGCACCTGTGGGAATACTCTGTGTGTGTGTGTGTGTGTGTGTGTGTGTGTGTCAGTGTGTGTGTGTGTGTGTGAGAGAGAGAGAGAGAGAGAGAGAGCATGCTATGGTAACAAAAATGGACAAAAACAAAGGAAAAAAGCATCTGTTTTCATCACCAAAATAAAATAATAAAATAAAAAAAACCTGTGCATGCACAAAATGGTGGCCAGGGCCATTGCCCACATAAATGCCCTTTCCAAAAAAGGAACTGGCCCAGCAGTTAGAAGCACAGGCAGTGTAAGCACCATTTTGGCCAGCACATGTGTGTCATCAGTTGTGCAGTGGCGGAAGAGATGACCTTTTCCAAAATGGCATGGACGCTGACAGCACAATTCTGGAAAAAGGCTGTGCACATGAACAAAATGGTCCAGCATCCATTTTATGCACATACACTGAGTGTTTTTACACACACATTTCTCTTGGATGTTTGATGTTACATCCTGAACTTTCTGTGTGTCTAAATCAGTCACCCAGAACTTAAACATCCGGCTCTTTGAACTTCTGCATAGAACTTCTCCCAGAGCCTTTGTGTGTAAAAGGTTCTCCTGGTAAACTGCTTTGCTCCAGGCAGCTGTGGTCATTTGGTTTCCATGGCAGCCTGTCACATCTACAGCTGTGACTACTTTAGGCTGCCTCAGGGCAATGTTTGTGAGAAGATTGAAGAATGCATCCAGGAACTGCATCAGGGCAGTGTGTGTGTGTGTGTGTGAACAATGCATCCGGAACTTACTTGTGAACTTGTAAACCCAGACGATTGAAAAATCCAGAACATTAAGGTGTGTGTAAACATGTCCAGTGCCTTTTATTTTTATTTTTAATAATAATAAAAATCAAATGAAAAAATGAAAACAAATGTTTTCCTTTTTGAAAACCCTGGGGGTTTTGTAAATGAAAACGAAAATAAAAACAAAAATGAACTATGAGCCTTCTGTACACCCCTATTAGTTACTCAATGGTTGATTTCAGACATTACGCGGTCCCGATTCACCACAGTGGATTCCCGGCGGGGGTGAACCGAACAACCACCCCCATCATCAAAAAAAGCCTGAACAGACGTGACAGGACCGGGACCACGGCAGGGAATCGGGCCAGAAGATCATGGGCTGGGCCAGTGCAACAGACGCGACACCAGTTCCCGGCCGTGGTAAAAACACCCAGAAGGAGCTGGGTCAGCCCGTCCCGACTGCTGTTGCTGCTGCTGCTGCTGCTGCTGCTCCTCCTGCTGCTGTTGCTGTCCCTCCACCACCTCCAGGTGCAGCACGACTGCCTCCTCACCCGCCCGTGCCTCTACCACCGCCTCCTCCACCACCTCCTCCTCCCTTCCTCTCTCGCCCTCCGCTCGCCTGTCCCTTCCACCACACTCCATCCCGCCCTGTCCTGCTGCTGCTGTGTGCCCTTTAAATCTCCCTCCACTGCCTGTGTTGTTTCTGGTTGCCTGGCAGCGATGCTGCATGCTTTTTTCCCGGCTGGGAATCATTTTCTTTGATTCCGGCCGGTGGTTGCCGGCCAAACGTTACTTTTTGTTGGTTCCCATCAGGAATCTCTTTGATCACGCTTTCAGAGATGGTCTGGTGGGGCTTTAAAGGTCAATACCAACACCTTGAATTGAGCCCAGAAGACTGCAGCCAGTGCAACGAACAGCGCACCGGTGTTATATGCTTACGTTAAACTGTCCCCATAAGGAGGTGGATCGCCATGTTCTGCACCAGCTGCAGTGTCCAGACCGTCACCAGGAGTAGCCCCACGTAGAGTGTGTTGCAGTAGTGTAATCTTGAGGTGACAAAGGCATGGATGATGGTGGCAAGGTCAGTGCCTGAGATATACGGCAGATGTTCTCACACAAAATGTAACTGGCAAAAAGCGCTCCTCGCCACAGCAGTCACCTGAGCAACCAGGCAGAGCTGTGAGTCAAGGAGCACCCCCAGACTCTGAACCTGAGGGACCAAGGACAGGCGAAACCCATCAATGATCGAGACCTCTCCCACACTCAGTTAAAAGTTAAGTCCAGTTAAAAGCAGGACTGCGAGGGATCCAGGAAACTGATGCTGCCCAAATGTGCGTGAAGCTGCTGAGGGAAGTTTAGAGATTGGGCAATAGCTGGTCGGGGAGTCAACATCAAGAGATGGTTTTTTTGAGCAGAGGCAGCACCACAGCCTCCTTAAGGCACTCTTGAATCCTGCCGTCCATAAAGGAGGCATTGACTTACCCCCATCAGCAATGGCCCTAACTAGACAACATCTACCGTACATATACGTGGACTTTGCATCCTCTTTTTTTTCTTTGCCACAGGTCCCTTGTCCTCTCCTCATTCCTGTTGCCCCCTTTCTCCCTTACATTTCCTCTCTCTTCTCTGTTGTCTCTGCTTCTCCTGTTTCTCCTAGCTCAGTCAAACCCATATGCTGAAGACATTTCAAAAATTGTACTGACTTGCTCACCATGGGAACACAAATTTCAATTGGTTGAGGTAATATCAATCAGGAAGGATTCATGTTTCAGAAGTGGGCCGGTTTGCTACCATTTTGGAATTTTTCTCTAGCTTAACGTTGCCCAGCTGCCACTGGAAACAGTGGTGCTGGGTGGCTCAGCACTCTCTTGAAAGTTGGATTTGGTACCAATACTGATAGGAGGCACATCTAAAAACGGGCTTCACCAGAGCCAGGGGTTTGGCAGGTAGACATTCCAATGATCCCCTACCTAGAACTGAAACAGAAAGCTCTTTTGATACTCTCTGCTAATACCAGCATTTTGAGTACTTCATCGGGTACTCGAAGGGCTACTTGACCGCTGCTACAGAAAACATTAAAAATCTGTAATTTCTGTTACCGATTTTTGAACTTTACGGTTACTGATTGGTAAATCGGGAAGGAAAAATGAAAAATTGGGACTGGAATTCAAAAAATCGGGACGAGAAGTCAACATTCTAGGACATTTGGGTACATTTCGGGACATCGTGTACTCGAATCAGGATGAAATCATGTACTGATTGGTATATGATATTTTTGGGTCTATCTGAGTACCAAATATTTGATGGCTATACTGGTTTTTCATTTCAAGTCTACCGCCACCCCATTTCCTACTTAAGAACCACTTGTTTACACAACCCCCCCACAATGGAGCAGGATTAATTATATGTAAAGCATATATCTAATTCATTTTTAAAACTTGCAGCGATTACAACTCCACAAACTCCCTTGGTACCTTGTTTCACTGACCTGTTAATTTTTTTTGCCCAATATTTTTTTTTCTAAATCCTCTTCTTTTTTTGCAGCATAAGTCTATTATCATGGGAGCTTTGAAAAACAAATTTGAGCTTCAACTTATACATCAGTTAGCTGATAAAATTAAGATAAATTAACCTTAAATTCCAAAAACAGCATTTGTTATTTTAATTCCACAAACCCACTAAATTAAGTTATTATCTGGGATGATGGAAATCATTTTTCTTGTGGTTTATACAATAGCTAAGAGACAATTATTTTAAATTGTCCTTAAATGATTGGCCATGGGCTGCTAAAGGTGGGTCTTTTATAAATTACATAAATTGACTTAGCTGTAAAGTCAATCGGCAAAGTTGTGTTGACAGAGTTCCTTTTGTATGGAGGTATTGCTTCTCGGGAGGAGGGGAGGGAGTAGATATTTGCAGTTTTGAAGCTTACCCAGTTGCACAAAAGCATTGTACCATTTCTCTATAAGAAACATATTATTCATAATTTCTATTTCTCAAACTGAAAGTTGGGACCCCCGAGAAGCATCACACCATCTGTGAATGGGTTCAATCCCAACTGATAGATAACATAATTTAGAAGGTTTTTTTTTGCTTCTGTTTGGATCCACGGGACTGTATTTATGTCTCAAAGTTATTATTTTATTTTGCACTTTCAGTGTTCAAAACTATTTACAGACTTTACCTGCCACAGTCTCATAACAACTCTGTGAAACAGATCATTATTATTGCCAATTTACTGATGGCGCATAGAAGTGAAATAAATATTTGTTGCTATTCATAATCCATCTGGATACCAAATTGTATCCATTTCATGAACAGCAGAGAGAGTGAGAGAGAAGGAAGGGTAATGTTTGGTTATGCGGTAATGCAGTAAAAGGTCAACCAGTAATCAGTTAATGTCTGCAATAATACCCAGTATTCCAGTCCTTAATGTCTGTCATACTGGTAAGTTAATGAATGACCACCAAACTAACTGGGATACTAGATTTTAACTCTGGATAATAATTTTGGTATCCAGTTCAGGATACAGGTCTACAATGCTAAAGACCCTTGATGAGGATGTAATGTTTAACTGAACATCAAAAATGAATAATGGTAACGTTTCCCTTTTTCTAATGGGTGAACGAGGGTGTCCATCAAATATTCCTATTATTTTTGTATTTATTTAAATATTTGTCATGCCTTACCCCAAGGGCTTAGAGTAGGTTATAATTAGACAGGCAGGCAGCAAAGAAGCAATTCTTTGCTGCCCTTATTGCATCTGCAAAGTCACGTCCAGTGGAGCTTTTCCGGGTGTTGAAAGGCATGGTCAGTCCTGCCTGCCTCCACCTGGACCTGAAGCAATCCAGTGACCGCTGTGACCGGTTTATTGAGTACTTTGTAGATAAGATCACTCACATCCGTCACGATTTCGGTACCACAGTTATTATAGAGGATCA
>QEPC01011901.1:16403504-16425734 GCA_003113815.1 Sphenodon punctatus | reverse complement strand
CCCCCCCCCTTTTTTTTTGCCTTTTAGATTGTAAGCCACAGGCAGGGACCATGTCTAATTCTATGTTCTGTACAGCACCAGGTCACATGACTGGCACTATATAAATGTTTATAATAATAATAATCATCATCATCATCAATTCTGAGCAGAATTTTCATCCCAACCCAGGACACAATGATGCACGTTTCCAACAAACTGCCTTGGGAGGGTCAGACGATCAAGGAAATCTTTAATGGGAGTCACGCCTCTTTGACATACCAACACGTATTTCAAAAAGTTGCATCTGACCTGTCATCTCATCAGGTCATTGGTAATCATGGCTGCCTTTATCTGTCACCGTGTCCCTTTATGTCATAATTCACTTGAAGCTAGGCAGGATTTTTATTTATTCTTCTGAGATTTAGAGCTCAGCCTGTCCATGCTTTATAACATCTAATGCAAGGTGTTCTTTGATTTTTTTTAAAAAAAATATTGGTAGAGTATGACTATTCATGCTTTGCTATAACATCACGATGAGTAATCAGAAGAAACGGAAGTATAATTACAATAAGAACACTGCTAACGAGTGCAGCAACAGATGGTAGATAGAAGGAAGAGCAGCTAAGGCTACCGCCTGTTAATCGTGAAATGGTATTTGTCAGAAGATGATGCAGATATTTTCCCTACATGTTTCCGAGGATATGGATCTATGCAGGGGCATAGGTATATGGGAATGGGCCCTGATGCAGAGGATGGGATGGTCTCCTTGCTGGGACACTTCACTTCAATATGCACATACATTCTAGATGTGTGTGAGACCCTGCCAGCCTTGTGGGCTCCAGTGCAACTGCAGTTACTGCACCTATTGTAGCTATTCCCCTGGATCTATGGAGATAAAGGTCTGGTGCAATATTCCAACCACTTTACTCAGAGATTAACATTAGTGACACTCACAGGACTGAACTCTAGCATTGTTCTAAGAAGTGATTTCGCATACCAGATCCTGTATTGGAAAGAGCAGTTTCCAGGTATATAGGTCAACTCAAGGAGCACACCAAGCCACCATCCCCTCCTCGATCTGCAGCTCCGCCTGGCTCTCCAGGTGGTAGCAATGGCGAGTAACGCCGAGGAGCACCTTTTGTCAGTTACATCTTGTGCGACTGCTTCAGCCATATGTCTCAGACTCTGACCTGGCCACCGTCATCCATGACTTCATCACCTCTAGACTGGACTGTTGCAACGCACGCTACATGAGGCTACCCTTGATGATGGTTCGGAAGCTCCATCTGGTGCAGAATGTGGCGATCCATCTCCTTATGGGGACAGGTTGTCATGAGCATATTACACCAGTGCTCCGCTCTCTGCACTGACTGCCTATTGTCTTCTGGGCCCGATTCAAGGTGTTGGTTTTGACCTATAAATCCCTATACAGCCTGGGCCCTTCCTACCTGTAGAAACGCCTCATGCCCCAGCCCCTGGTGTTGCCCCTGTGGTCAACCAGGGGCGCCAAAGTCGAGGTCCCCTGACAATGATGGGGAGAACATTCTTGGTGATGGCAACTAGGCTGTGGAATTCCCACCCGACAGAGGCCTGCCTAGCCCTAGACCTCCCCACTTTCCGAAGACAGTGTAAAACCTGGCTGTACCATCAGGCCTTTGGTGAGGGAGATGGGTAAGGGTGGGACATGGGACGGAGGGTTGTGGGGGGGAGAGTTTTCTTATTTCTGTGCTTTTAGTGAGTTTTTATATGAAACTTTATATTTTATGTTTTATATATATATATCTCATCTTCCTTGCATTCCATTTATTTATTTATGTGTCTTAATAATTTTATATCCTGCACCCTCCTGGTCAAATGGCAGCTTGGGTCGGCTTACAATCAAAACTATAAAAATATATACTATATACTATATATATATATATATATATATATATATATATATATATATATATATATATATATTTATAGTTTTGATTGTAAGCCGACCCAAGCTGCCATTTGACCAGGAGGGTGCAGGATATAAAATTATTAAGACACATAAATAAATAAATGGAATGCAAGGAAGATGAGTTTCCCACCTGAACTTTGATTAGACTGGAGTGGAAATAAGTGTCTCAGTGGGAGACCTGTGAGAAGTAGGTTGCAGTAGTCTAAGCAGGATGTGATGAGAGAATGGATTTGAGTTTTAGCAGTGTGTTCAGACAAGAGGGGACAGATTTTGACAATATTATAGACAAATAAATGACAAATGTTGGCAGATTTTTGGATGTGAGCAGAGAAAGAGAGAGAGGCGTCAAAGATGACCCCTAGGTTGAGGGCTGAGGGGTCTGGGAGGATGACATTGTTCTCTACAGAGATGGAGAGAGGTGGGAGAGGAGAAGTGGGTTTAGGAGGAAAGGTAAGAATTTCTGTCTTGGCCATATTTAGTTTAAGGTGGCGGTGAGACATCCAGGCAGTGATGTCAGACAGGCAGGCTGAGATCTGGGACTGAATTCTGGGTGATAGTTCCAGTGACAGAGAGAAAGATCTGAGAACCATCAGCATAAAGATGGTACTGAAAGCCATAGGAGGAGATCAGAGCACCAAGGGAACAATTGTAGAGGGAGAAGAGAAGAAGGCCCAGGAGTGAGCCCTGGGGGACACCAACTGATAGTGGGATAGCAATAGAGGAGGGTCCACCAAAGGATGCACTATATGTTTAGTGGTAGAGGTAAGAGGAGAACCAGGATAGGACAGTGTCCCAAAATACAAAAGGAGGACAGAGTGTCAAGGAGCAGATAGTGGTCAATGGTGTCAAAACAGCAGATAGGTCAAGGAGATTGAGGATAGAGTAATGGCGCCTAACCTTGGCCATGAATAGATCATGGCATTAGAAGGCATTAGGCAGACACTAAAGCAGCAGTTACAGGAAAGTTGCTGGTAGCATTTATTTATTTTTTAATAAAAACTTAATACCCCACCACTCCTGCCAACAGGCAGCCTGGGGTGGCTTACAATATTCAATAGACAAAGAAGCAATATAAAATCCAATATAAAATCATTTAAAACCACAAATAAGGAGGACATTAATAACTGTTTAACAAATAAAATACAATTATAAAACAACTACCCCTCACATACCTCCATCCCCTCACCCTTCTCCCCCGCCAAACACCTGGAGGAATAGCCAGGTCTTACAACTTTTCTGAAAAGAGGGGAGATCTGGGGTCAGCCGCACCCCCACCGGGAGGGAGTTTCAAAGCTGTGGCATGGCCACCGAGAATGCCCTCGCCTGCGTGGCCCCCCGGAAGACCCAGAACCAGGTAAGCATCAAGACTGCCAGGCCTGGGTCTGTTGAAAAAGAGAGGTACAGCTGGGTGTCATCAGCATATTGATGACACTGCACACCGAACTAGGGATGCGGATGCGGTTCAGCAGTTCGGAGTTTGGACCGAATTCAAATAGTTCGGTCGACCGAACCGAACTTTTGAACTGAACTCAAATTCGACTGAACTGTTCAGTCGAATCTGAACCAATTCGGGAGACCAAAAACTCCAGTTTTGAATATACGAAATCGGTTCAGAAGTTTGGTATTCGACTGAACTCGAATAGTTCGGTCAACTGAACTGAACTTTCAAACAGTACCCAATTTTCAAACCGAACCAAACCGAATTTCCGAACTCAGTTCTGTTCGCACATCCCTACACCGAACCTCCTGATCATCTCACCAAGTGGCTTCATATACACGTTGAACAAGAGAGGGGACAAAACAAAACCCTGCTGGACACTACACAAGAGGTCTCAGTATGATGAAAAACATTGTCTGAGTACCACTCGCTGAGTTCTTCCGGTCAGGAATGAGCGGAACCATTCAAGAACAGTCCCACCCACGCCCACACAATCCCACAGGCACGTCATCAACATCTCATGGTTAACGGTATTGAATGCGGCTGAAAGATCTAACAGCACCAACAGGGTCGAATGACCCCAGTCCAACTCCTGGCACAGATCATCCACCAAAGCCACAATCGCAGTCTCGGTGCCATGTCCCAGATGAAATCCCAACTGTGAGGGATCGAGAAAACCGAAACGGTTAAGATATCCCTGCAGCTGCTGGGCCATTACCCATTCAATAACCTTCTCTAAAAAGGGAAGGTTAGAGACTGCCCAATAGCTGGCAAGGGAGTCAATGTCAAGTGATGGTTTCTTGAGCAAAGGCCGCACCACCACCTCCTTGAGACAGTCTGGCACTCTGCCCTCCTGAAGGGAGGCATTGACTACCCCAGCCAGTAACGGCTCCACCGTCTCCCTGCAAGATTTAATTAGCCAGGACAGGCAAGGGTCTAATTTACAAGAGGTGGCCCTAACTGCCCCAAGAACCCCCACCACGTTGTTGGGCACTACTGACTGAAATTGATCCCACAAAACTGGACAAGATGGGGCTTCCATAATCTCTGGCACCCCTAGCGTAATAAGAGAGCAGAGCCAAAATCATGGTGAATGCGAGCAATTTTATCCACAAAATAGTCCACAAACATATCACAGCGTGCCGTGGATGACTCTCCTCCCAGGTGGAGGGAGGCCGGACTGACCAGCCCACGCATCGCTCAGGAAAGTTCAGCTGGATGAGACTTTGCAGATGCTATGAGTGCAGCAAAAAACTCCTTTTTTGGTGCTCTCATAGCCACAGCATAGACTTGAAACTATCTCTATGCCACAATCTGTTGGCTTCAGCACGAGAGCACTGCCACCATCACTCCAACCACCAGCCATCTTGCTTCAGCACCCACAGGCCCTTTGAAAACCAGGGAGGGCTGCGGTGCTGTCACCTGGGAAGTGGACAGCTAGGAACTGTCCGATCAATGGCCTCAGTCAACATAGTATTCCAAAACACCACGAAGTCATCGATGAGACTGTCATCGAGATCAGCCAGTATCTCCCCCAGAGCCTTCTGGAACCACTCTGGTTCCATCAGTCTCTGGGGGCAAATCATTCAAATTGGTTCTGCACCTTTCCAGAGGCAGACATGCATGACAAGAGAGGCCTGTAGGAGGTAATGATCCATCCATGACAAGGACACTGCTGTTATTATCTCCCCAGCAATGGAGAACCCGCCTCAAGACCAGTGCATAACATAGGATCCAGAATATGTCCTCCCTGATGTGCCGGGCTACTAACCATCTGGGACAGGCCCATGGTTGCCATGGAGCTCATGCTCCGTACTCCTGGGGTTGGCGTCGGCGTGAATGTTGAAGTCCCCCAAGACTAACGTCTTCGGAGACCACAACACCACCCCCAACACCACCTCCAACAGAGCATGCAGAGAGGCTGTCATACAGGTAGGTGCATGGTATACAAGCAGCACCCCCAATCTGTCCCCTGCCAAATCAACCACAAGATGGAGGATCTCCATACCCACTATAGATTGCACCGGATACCTCCTAACAGTCCACCCCTCTCTAAACACCATGGCTACACCCCCCTGTCCCGCCGACTGTGGTTGATGCTGCATGGAATACCCGGCCAGAACAAAGTCAGCCAGAATTAGCCCCAACTCAAGGTCCATCCAGGTTTCCGTAATGCATATGAGATCAGCGGCAGAGTCCAGGATCAGCTCCTGGACAGTTGTTGCTTTATTAGTCACCGATCTCACATTCAACAGCAGCAGCACTGAGTCAGGGGTTCTCTGATCAAAACTCACCTGTCCAACTGCCTGGGGGTTGGTGAGTGGGATCTGCAATAACACCTGTCCCACCTCACCGATCGTATTTTCCCCCATTTGGGGCAATATCTCCCCTGTCCTGTCATGACCCCGGCCCAATGGCTGTGACCCTGGCAGGGGCCCCCAGTCCCAGCTCCCCCCTGGATGCTCCCCCCTGGTAGCAGGGGAGATCACCACCACCCCACCCTAATATCTCCACATACCCCCTCTCCCACCCTATCCCCATCCAAAGTCCCAACCATCCCTATATATGCCAATGTATCCCAATAACACCCCACCACCCCACTTCACCCTCCAGCATCCACCTCACCTCTCCCCAACAAATCCTCCCACAAACTTCCCCACTTCCAAAACAACACCATACAAATAACCAAGATTCAACACCACCACCCCCCAACAAGTCCTCCCATAAATTCTCCTGCTGCCAAGGACAACAACATGCAGGGTTCGTTGCCCAAGTTCCTCCAGGTCCCACCTAAAGGCCATGCCCAAGGGTGCATTGAAGGAAGAGCTACATATCCCAGGGGTTCTTTGTGTCTGTCACACCGCTGTGTGATGTGTTCCTGACTGCTCTTAATCCCCTTCCCCATTCCTCCCCCCTCTGACTTTCCTGGAGTGCTTTTGCAGCCTCGCAGCAGGCTGTATAGATTTTAACAGGGCCAAAACAGAAAATAATTTCCCAAACAAATTTCATTTTAATATTCTTTTCAGATAAATTAGTAACTGTCACTAATGTAGAAAAACAAATCATTTCATTTACTAATTTGACTAAAACAAATATCCCACCTGTACAATTTGGGCTTAGCACAGTGTGTGTCCACATAGGCACATGCGCGTGTGTGTCCATGTGTCTTTTGGTCAGCCTTGATAAATCTTTTGTTGAAACTTCACCAACTTCCCTGAGAAGTTTATAAAGTCATGTGAGCAAACCTTTGACACTCTGTACTAATAAATCCCATCAGAATTTTACATCTTCTACTTTCAAGATTATCAGGATTATCAAGATTATCAGGATTCTCAAGATTATTATTGATAATCTTGATTATCAACATGTACATACACATACACATGCTCACGCCTGATCATCTTGAAAGTCTGTGTACCGGATATCAGATTATTTATTGGACCAGGCTGTTCCCAGGTATATAGGTCATCTCAAGGAGTACATCAAGCCAGCAAAAATAATGAAAATAGAGATGTACACACACACACACACTAATCTTAAAGGCAGAAAGACGTAGAATTCCATCACTGACCTTATTAGCTCCACATGGAGATTGGTGGAGTTTTTACAAAAGAGTTATCAAGGCTGAATAAAAGTTAACAATAATATGGGAGCGAGAATATTTTATCAGTGTTTCTGATAAAACAGCCGAGCTGTTCTGAGGCCCGCTTACTATGCACTAATGAACTCTAGCTAGAAATTATGCTAGAAGAATAGAGTATGTTAGCTAGGATTTTAAATGCAAATAAAAGTGATTTATTGACTTTTTCTACAGGAAAGCTATTTTAGGAATGCAGTTTAAGTGTTTGTTAGGGGCATACAGCTTCTATGGTATTTCATTTACGGCATTCACTTCTTGTTCCTCTCTTGCCATACTCACAATACCACACTTTAGTAAATAGCTTGCAACCCATTTGAACCCCAAACATTCCAGAGTAATGAATGTGACCCAGACCTTTAGCACAAAATAACTAGAACAGCACAGCACGCTGGAAAAGCATGATATCATGAGACAGATATTCTCAACGTCAGTTGAAGCCAAATCTCATCTCTTTCACCAATTTCAGTGGGATTTTGATTAAATTGCATAACAAAAAAAGTTCACATACAGAGAGGTCTCATATCTTGCATGAGCTAAACATTGACTTTGGGATCTGTCCATTCAAGAAACCTTTTATTAATTGAAAAATATATATGATAAAACTAGAAGGGTCTAATCACAGTGTCATAAGAGAACCGCAGTTTAGTGAAGATTTAAGAAACTGGATATGAGAATCCAATGAGATTTTTGGTGAGATCACCTCGGCATAGGAGAAGATACATCTTGGAAAGATTTTTGCAAGTGGTTCAGTATTTGAAAAGTATGCCTAAAAGTTACCATAAATATATGGTTATTCTGCAGTTATTACACTTATTCGGGGGGGGGAATCCTGCTTCAAAAATTAAATTCAGTTAAACTAGCATTCTTTTCTGCAGTTAGTAGTTTAAGGATTGCAGCCAGAAAGTGATTAATCTTTTGCTGGTTGAGTAAATAAATGAATTAATGCACCCTATTTTTGTTTTTTTGTGTGTGGTTTTCCCCACCACTCTTTCTGGTTAAAAACACTAGTGTACTATATTAATTCCATGAGCTCTTCAATACGCATTTTTACCACTAATATTTTAGATTTATTATTATTATTATTATTATTATTATTTACTTATATTGCACCATAAATATGCTTGACTCTGAACAGCCGTGACTCGAGACAGGTCCTTGCCTGGATGGGCTTATCCTCTAGAATGTAGAAAGTGAGGAGCTGCAATGGCAGTGAGGGAAATGGAGACATTCAGGATGCTGAGAAGTTGCAGGTGTCCATGCGTAGCTTAGATAAAAGAAAGGAGGGAGAATCCTGAAAGGTGTGACATGGGCTGAAATAAGCAGCTAAACTGCTGCTCATGTGAAATCTCAACATCTCGTGAATCGGGATCTATTTCTCAAATGTTTCCTGATACAATGGGATTTCTCAGTTCTCAAAATGCTGCAAGATACTATCCCAATTTGCCAACTTTTCACTTTCCACTTATTGCACACCGCTCAGTTACCACCTGTTGCACACTGTTAATTTACTGCTTATAGCATTGCTGATGGTATCATCAGTTTGCCAAACCCTTTTGCTTATTTTGTGTGACTCTGACGGCTTTCTCATGGGGCAGTATGCACAGCATTTGGCTCCAGGAACTACTCCAGGAAGCAAATGCTGCAGAGCTTTTGTCTCATGGGAAAACAAAGCCATGCAACTTTCCTCCAATCATGCGGAGGATACAGAGCTCAATTTTCCAGCACCGTATCCTCTGCATGATCAGAGGCAAAGCCATGCAGCTTGATTTTTCCACAAGACAAAAGCTGCTCAGCATTTGCCTTCTGGAGTTTTTCCCAGAGCCAAATACTGCACATATTGCTCCATGAGAAAGTGGTCTATGTTTCCTACATTTTAGATCCTACAATGTTCTATATTATAATGGACCATCGTCCAAATCTGCCTCATGAATGGCTTCTACCTGGCCCCCTTTCAATTCCTGGCTCTGCCACATGGATCAGACCCTACCAGGAAGCACTGAGTGACTTCAGGGGAAGTGAATGGGGATGCGGGTAAGCACCCAAGAGGCATGTGTTCATGCACAGACCGATGGGTGATAAAAGACATGATGAGAGACCACTATATCCCGCTCGGACCAGAGACTTCATGTCTATTTCCGGGCTACCAGATGTGGACTTGCTGTCACCCTGACCCAGGTAGGCAACCAACCCGGAATTAGTTCCCTAGATGAATTTGGTCACACAGCTTGGGTCAAGCACTGCCCAGGCAGGCTAACATGGGCCATAGTGGATTAGTAGCTCTATTTACATGCCCATTCCCTGCCGGGGATCAGGGGCCTCCTTGGCTGCCCATGATTGGCCACCATGACTTCCCTGTTATGGAATTGGGCAGGATGCTGGGGGTGCACCAGTGTTCTGGCCGCTCAGTGGTGGATTTGTTCTGTTCCCCCACTGGGAGTGGGGCAGGGGAGGACTTACCAGCCACAGAGAGTTTGTAGTAATTTTCGAAGTGGCCCACACGAGGGGAAAAAAAATCTCCAACCCAGTTCTATCTATTTAATATTCAGCTCAAAAGCTGGACTCATCATGATGAACCTGCACCATTCCCTGAGTCTAGATATTGTAGCCTTCCTTCTGCCATTATTGATCTGAAGGACAGAAAAACGCAGTGATTTATTGATCATCATTAGTAATTGATTTGGCCTGCTTCACTCCCTGTTGCTTACTCCTTTCTATTCACAAACCCAGAACTCATGACCTGTTCTCGATCGCTCCCTCCCTGTTGTTAACGTATTTTCTCTCTTTCTAGTGTTAATTTAAAATAACATGGCCTATTTAAATGGTGACACAGAGATAATTTATTGATCCTTTCTTATCTGATGGAACGTTCAAGCCCAAGAGGACTTGCAAAAGTGCTTTGGCCAGAGGAATATCATGCAACTGTTTCAGGATTAACAATCTTTATCAATTTTTATTGTTGTTGATCTGCATTATTGTTCTACCTATATTTCCATAGATGAAAAACATTAGATGAAAAACATTCCATAGATGAAAAACATGCTGGAATCGTTTGATTCCTTCCATACAAAGCTTTATTAAGAGAGAACTATAGCAATGGGGGGTGGGAGGGGGGGAGAGAATGATGCCAATTTATCATGCTGACATCTCTGTTACACCAGGGAAAATGTGTGATTAGCGATGTATGGAAAAGAAATCTACAGTTGAAAATGTCAGTGGCACGTCTAACGGCAGGCAGTGGATAGCCGCGATCATTATGCAGTGGCTTGAGTAGTGTGTGTTTTTTCTTTAAAGCCGAGATGAGGAATTAAATTTGTTTTCCTGGTTTGAATTGCCTTGTCAAGACTTAAGGACACTTTCTCATAGAAGATCTTGTTTAATTAAAAGATGAATGGGTAATATATGACAGAAAATTAAAAAGAGGGACCAGTTATAGGAAGATGGACCTCTTTCTTCATTGTCTAACAGTATTAAGAAAGTCATACATGGAGCATTCTGAGGGGATAGCATTTTACAACTGGTCCTCTCGAAGGTAACCCACATGCAAGCATTCAGCAAACATATGCATCCTATTGAAGTGAATGGGACTTGTGTGAGTGTTGATTAATATCATGTGCATTGTTGGCTGGGGGATCTCACCCTACTTAATTTTGACAAGGTTTTACTAATGGCAGGAGAAAACAAGGGAGAAAGACATCTTAGTATCATTCTTTGCCAATATGGAGTGCAGTCATGAAGCTGTTGAATGCTTGTGCTAACCCTTTGAATGATTGTATATCCCATTCAATTTAAAGGGGCTGTTGTTCATGCATGCAAAGATTTTGCAGAGGCCACCAAAAGGCTAAGGATCAAAGTATTCAACTTTAATTTTACTCTACAATAATTTCACATTAGATATCTGTGTTACATTACAATGAGAGTCATTTTAGGCTAATAGATAAGGTGTTGGACTTGTATGTGGGAGACTAGGGTTCAAATCCTTTCTTATACATGAACTCACGGAGGACTGAAATGAGTGGTGGGTTTTGTGTTTGCGGATATTAGGTATTTTCAGACGTTACGCGATCATGTTCAACCACAGTCAATACCCTGTGGTGGGGAATGGTCCCGTAACGTCTGTTGGGGAACTGGAAGTTCCCCCCCAGATGTTTACCATGGTCAATCATGGCGGGGAATCAGATTCACCACGTGATTGGCTGAACCGGTGGGGCCGACGCCAATCCCGTGGTGAATGCAATTCCCCGCCGCGATGAAGGGGCACGTCTCGTCTGGACGGCAACCATGGTCTGGAATTCCCGGAGGGATTCAGGGCTGTGGTCAATTCGGGCAGGCGCTGTGGCCACATTGGCCATGGCACCCACCCATCTCCCCAGAGGGCAGGCGACGAGGGAGCGTGTGGGGTGCTGGGCCGTGCAGCCGCACGTTGCGCTGTGCAGCCCCGCCCCCTCCCCGATTCCCCGCCGGGATCAGCCGGCACGTCTGTTGGACGTGACGGGCTGATTCCGGTAGGGAATCAGAAGGGTGATTCCGGGACGGGGCGAATGCTGCCCCGTCTTGTATGAAATCACCCATTATCTGGATTTAACAAAAGAACATAAGTATTGCCATACTGGGTCAGACCAATGGCACATTGAGCTCTACACCTGTCTCTGATAGTGGCCAATCTTGGTTGCTTGGAAGAAGTACCGAACAGGTCACAATGGAGCAATCCATTACTTGCTCACTTCAAGCTCCTGACAGTAAGAGGTTAGGTTCCCCCAAACCTAACCAGCTAATAGCTGCTAATGCACTTATCTTGATCTTCCAGAAACTTGTCCAATCCTTTTTAAACCCAGCTATATTATTGGCCTTGACCACATCCTCTGGTAAAAAATTCCACAACCCAATTATGCATTGAGTTAAAAATTACTTTCTTTTATTTGTTTTAAATCTGGTACATGTTAGTTTCATGGGGTGTTCCATAGTCCTAGCACTATTTGAGAGGGTAAATAATGGTTTCCTATTTACTATTTACTTAATTTTGAGATAGCCCTCCAAATATCTGAATGATATACACAACTGGATATTCAAAACCTTACTTTTTGTTCTGTTTTGTGCTGATTATTCGTTTTGTTGGGTTATTCAGGAATTCAAATTTTTGGTTGTTTAGTTGCTTCATTTTTGGCAACTTCAAAAGGATGTAACTGAAAAAAATCTAGTATCCAAAAATCTCCGAAAACATTCACGTAACTGAATAACTGACCTGAAAATCCAATATCAATGTTGAGTGAAGTTGGACCCAAATAGGGACTATCATTATTGGCTGCAATCATATATGCCCCTCTGTGTGCTGCATGCATGCGATCCCCCGATAATGGGGTGTGTGCATGACTCCCGCATGAGATCCACATAACCACAGGTATGGGATCAGCCCCACTGTCTTTGGAAAAAGTTTGATTCAGGCAAAATTATTGGATAGGATATTTGCGGTGGATAATCATTTCAGTTCTAAACTCACTGGGTGGGTCTTGGGCAAGTCACTGTCTTTCAGCCTCAGTTCCACATCCATAAAATGAGAATTATAACGATCTACCTCTAAGACTGGTTCAGAAAAGCCATTGCAAAAAAAGTATAAAAGGAAAAAAATCTCCTTTTTAGAACTATGAAATTGTGTTTAATTTTTGCGATGGGAAAAGATAAAGACCAATTCAGCAGGAAATTATATGGGTTGGGAAATCTTTTATTCAGCAACTCGGGGACATTAAGATCCTTTCTAGGATGTATAATATATTCCATTTCCCAGATGCTGTGTATATTTCCAAATGGGCAGATGTCATTGGAAGGGTAATTACTAAGGAAGAAAAAACTCCAAATATGGGGTGTCATGAATAAATGTTCCTGGTCTTTGGCAGTCAGGGAGCCTCAGATCAAATTTACCCTCCATCTTTATATAACTCCCCTCCGCATCCACCAAATAAACCCGGCTTATCCTAATATCTGCTGGCGTGAGTGTGGAGCTATTGGCTCATATATTCATGCCTGGTGGAGGTGTCCCAGAATACAGACCTTTTTGTCCCAGATTTGGCCCCGTATGAATGAAATTACTGGGGTGGAAATCCCTTTTCTACCAGATTGGGCTTTGCTGGGAATATTTCCAGAAATGGGTTTTCTTAAGCACAGACAAATGCCATATCAGGGACTCAGGCTGGCACTCCCATACAATAGCGTCCTCCTGGAAATCGGTGAGGGGCTTGAAAGTCTCTATATGGAGGAGCAGGCTATGGCAAATGCTCACCATGAAGCGAATCACAGCAGACTTAGCAGACAAATTTGAGGACTTTTATCTGATTTGGATAACCTGATGGGACATGATATTCTCACTATTCAAGACTAAGACCAACCAACCTGCCTATATTTATGACAATATGAAGTACACCTGCCTATATTTATGACAATATAGGCTTTGTTTTTAACATTTTTTGTTTTCTTTTGTTATACCTATGGCTTCTTTATGTACTGAGGTCTATACCTCTTCACCACAAAATGTAATGGCTGTACTGTTATGCCCTTTCAGTTATTACTGCTGGATGGGGAATATATCTGACCAGATTAATACTTAATAAAAAAATTTAAATGAAAAACCAAGAAAAAAAGAATTCAAACAACTGTGAATGCTCAAAGGGCTATATAAATAATTAAGTATATACATATACAAGACAAATTCTTTTCCTTTTCAATAAAACTAACACTTTACCTATAGAGTTAAGAAAGTAAATTACTTGTAGAAAAATCCATTTGAAAGCAGGTTATTGGCTCCTGGTAGAGACAATGGAGCCGATTCCAAGTCCTGCGGATCTCGTGCATGCACTCATGTGTGGAAACGGCACTCACCGGCATTGCCAGAACATAGTACCACACAGAAACAGAATGCATGTGCATGTGTGCAGGGGATCTGCAGACCTTGGGATTGGCCCCATTGAATTGATGGGAGTGTAAGAACTGCCAAACTACAGCAGGAGAGTGGTACGTCAAGCGTGGCATCCTGCCTCTAGCAATAGCCAACACCAATTCTTTCAGAAGATTATTACAAAATAGAGTGCATCTAATCACCATGTTATATCAGGGGAATATTATCTTGCTGATCCTAGCAATCAGTCACTTCATGACCTGAAGCATAAAGACCGATATCTCTTCAAACCGATACCCTACCCTGACCTGACCCAGTCTGTATTGCCCATGATCTTCCACCGCAGAATGACCCAGGGAGCAGTCCCGCTGGTCGCACATCTGGTTTTTTTTTACCCATTGTCTAATGGCAACTCTCTTTTGCCTGTTATTAATTTGTATGGTGGTATAAATTTTCATACTAATAGCAAAGCAAACCAAGATAAGTCATCACTTTTATTTGTATTGGGACTGCATGTGGAGCTGGTACAAATATTCAAAGTGAATACGTTATCAGTTGAATTCTATCTCTTCAAATTCTACCTGAAAGGGCAGATATTGAATTTATTTATTTATTTATTTATTTATTTATTTTAGGCATTTGTAACCCTCCCATCCTGCCACAGGCAGCTCTGGGAGGCGCACAATATAAAACATTATTACACATCTCCCCGCCCACCCGAAAGCCAGGCAAAACAGCCACATCTTGCAACAGCATCGAAATGAAGGGAGATCTGGGGCCAAACGGGCCTCCACTGACAGGGAGTTTCACAGCCGTGGGGCAGCCACCGAGAAGGCCCTCTCCATCGTGGACCCCCAGCAGACTCAGGGGACCACCAGAAGAACACCCCCCCGATGACTGCAGGGACCGATCCAGAAGCCAGGGGTGAGGCGGTCCTGCAAATAGGTTGGGCCGAGGCCATTTAGGGCTTTATAGGTAAGCACCAACAGCTTGAATAGGGCCCGGAAGACTACAGCCAGCCAGTGCAGAGACCAAAGAACTGGTGCAATATGTTCCCGACAACCCAATCCCACCAGGAGATGGGCCACCACATTCTGCACCAGCTGTAGTCTCCGTACCATCACCAAAGGTAGCCCCATGTAGAGCAGGTTACAGTTGTCAAGCCTAGAGGTAATGAAGGCATGGATGATGGTGGCCAGGTCAGAGTCTGAAACATACGGCCGAAGTCGATGCACCAGATGTAATTGGCAAAGGGCGCTCCTTGCCACAGCCTCCACCTGAGCATCCAAGCGGAGTTGTGAGTCAAGGAGCACCGCCAGACTCCGTAACTGGGGAACCAGCAGAGGGCAGACCCCGTCAATGATGGGGGCTGTTACCCCCGCTGCCTTACCCACCAACATCACCTCCATCTTGTCAGGATTCAGCTTCAGTCAGTTTGCCCTCATTCAGTCCCCCACAGCTTCAAGGCACCCATTAAGCAGCGAGACTACCTGGTCTGGGTCTGGTGAAAAAGAGAGGTAGAGCTGGGTGTCATCAGCATATTGATGACACCGTACACCAAACCTCCTGACCACCTCGCCAAGCAGCTGCATATTCACATTGAACAGGAGAGGGGACAAAACAGAACCCTCTGGGACCCACACAAGAGGTCTCAGTGTGATGAAAAATAATCACCTAGTACCACTTACTTGCTGAGTTCTTCCAGCCAGAAAGGAGTGGAACCAGTCAAGAACCGTACCACCCACCCCTGCACCATCCCGCAGGCACGTCACCAGCATCTCATAATCAATGGTATCAAACGCCGCCGACAGATCTAATAGAATCAGCATGGCCGAATAGCCCTGGTCTAATTCTTGGTGAAGATCATCAATTTCTATTTGTTCAATTTCTATTTCTTTAACCCCCTCATTCCCATCCATACCCCCCTCTAACAGGGGATGTGAGGCACTCCCAACCCCCCCAAACATCACTGAACCCCTATACCTATACACCCTCCTCACAAGGGGGTGATGGCATAATCCTCCACCCCCCACCCTTGGCCCACTCTGTCCATGTCTCCCCTCACTAGGGAGCCAAGGCACAACACATTTTCCCCAATGGATGTACCCCTCACCCCCTCACATTCCTATTTCCTGAAGGCAGCATCTTATTGGTTGTCTTATTCGGAATGGATTACCAAGTCAGGAAACCAACAACCGGCCATTCCAAGAAGTACTCTTGTCGGTTACTGACTTTCCTATTTACCATTACTGAGTTGCCATTTCCAGTTTACTGTCCATTGTTTGGTTACTCCATTTTAGCCAATCACTTTAAATCTGCAGACACTCCACAGCCTTTATTTTTCTCCTCTTTTGAGTGTATGGAATGGATGGAAATTTCAAACAGTAACTTGGTAACACTATAACAGTAACTTGATAATGCTCATTTACCTGAGTAACCATTTTAGCTCTACCTGCTTCATTTAGAAATCCACTTTGGATATTTCCATTTCTGGCTCTTCGGGTTATTCATTTAGGTTATTTGGTTCATCCAATTTATTGTCCAAGGCCCCAACATCCCTGGATCTCGCACGACTATGATAACACCATGGAAGCTAGAAGATATCAACACAAGCTGAAAAAAACAGATGTGACGCAGGGCCGCTATCGCCCACTGTGGTCCAGGACTCACGACACATGTTCCCGTGCTGCCAGTTGTTGACCTGGGACTGCCCCAGGATGGGTAGACAGCTGTCCAGGAATGAGTCCTGGGCCTGATTCTAGATGCTCATTCTAGGACAAGGGCCACCAATGTGGTCCAACACAGGCCACATCTGGTCGCCATGGCTACCCATCATGATGGGTGGAGGGCTCTGGGGCTAGGACAGCCACCCACATGTCTTTTATGCCCCTCCATCTGGTTCTTGCAGGTGGTGGTACGGCTCTCCTAGCAGTCTGCTGATCGGGGAAGTATCCGACACTCTCTCCCACCCTGTGCTGAGTTAGAGAGCCTGCACGTTTATTTTTACCCACATACTTCATATTTTGGTCTGGATCGGATCCTGGTGTAAATCAGATATCTTCTTTAATTTCAATGGGACTGTGTCATTGATACTGTTTGTGTAGCTGGCCTTTCATTTAAACTACAGAGCTCCATTGTATGCTGACGTCACACTCAAGAATCTTCTAAACCAACTTTATGAAAGTTCTACCTCACTCCACCCTCCGCTATTCTTTTTAATGATGCATGTATTTCATTAAAACCTGCCTATGATTTCAACACATGTTAATGGCAACTGTCTGCTATATATTATGCTCAAAGCAGTATCTTATGATACCCATCCCCTGCGATGGGCAATTAGTTCCTGCTGAGTAATTAATAATTAAATCCAATATTTGTTTAGGAGTTATGGCTACTATCAATTGATATAACTATTTTCTGCTCCATAAACATAAATAATACAAGTAATTGCTGCCATTTCAGACTTTAAGTACACTACATCCTGATATTATAGGAAATGACATAAGTGAGACGTTATTGATAAAATAACATGCCAACATGGGTCTAAATGCAGCATCATGTTACTCTGGAAAGATCAAAGGTGACAGTGAAGATGTTGGTTACTTATTTATGGAGCAGGAAGCTGGATGTTTATGGTCTTTCCAATGGGCAATATTCTTACATCCAGCAGAGATCAGTAGTTATTCACAGAGGGATGAGTTATTTATCTACAGATCCAGCTCCTTTGTGCTACTCCCCATTGCCTCCATCTTCTTTGTCACTAGAATTAGTTGTAGTGCTATAGCGCCATCTTTGATACCTGTCCCTAGACAATTCCACCTTCCATATCTATGAGTTGGTACTGATTGGTAGGGTGGCTATAAAGAATGACTGTCACACAAAGTCTTAGGGCTGTAATCCCAGGAGGGCGGGGGGTGGGGGGAGGAGAAGAAGAAAAAGAAATTATGTGGGTCTGGAATGCAGGAAGGTGATAAATTGGCTCAGGTGATAGAGTGCATGCTGTGCATGTATAAGGTCACAAGTTCAATCCCCAGCATCTCCAATTCATGATCTCTGGTAGCATGCCTGGACAAGAGATGGACCATTGGTCTGACTCAGTTAAGGATTTGCTTATAGTTATATTCTGTTATTTGGTAACCAGGATGGACCTGTGGTATCCAATCAGGGAAGAATTGGTTTCCAAGAAGTTTCTGATTATTTAGCAGTTAACTGTTTTACCAGTCTTCTGCATTACTGCACAACACTGCGGCGCTGTTTACCATATTCCTATTTTACCATTTACTGTATTGCCACTACTGAAATTATTTTCCTATTTACTTGACCCTAGAGCTAGAGAAATGAGTAGATGATTTTCATAGATTCAAAGAGTTTAAAGGGACCTCATTTGCTACCATGGGTTATACCTGCATTTTTGAATACTATCTCAGGTATTAGATGGGCTACCTGATCACTGATCAGATACCAATAACTGGCAATATCCAGTACTGATTTTTGATTTTCTGGTTACTGATCAGTAAATTGGGATGGAAAAAATTTATCAAAAAAATCGGTACCAGAAGTTGACATTCCAGAATTAAGTCACAAATGGGTACTTTTTGGTATCTGATAATTTTGAGTCAATTCGAGTACCAGAAATTTGACCGGTATATCTGTTTTTGCAGGCACTTCCTTCATCTCTACTGTCTTCCCACCCCCTCTGACCTGCTTTCATACTATTAATGGTAACATTCAGTTACATGGTAATGCAGTAATACGGTAAACCAGTTAACCATTGTGTTATTAAATGGTTATTTGGTTTGTCAGTTGGCCATCACAGTAATCAGTTAATTATTTGTGTATTATTTATTTATTTACATTTATATGCCGCCTTTCCCAAAGGCTCAGGGAAGCTTACAGACAATAAAAATATATAAAACTCGTACCAAAAAAATTCTAAAAACCCTCAGAACTTCCCCAACTAAAAATCCTCAACTCAAACCCTACCAAAACTACCCAATACTATCTCCCCAATTTCCCATAGCCAACTCCCCCTCACAATCCTACCCCAAAACCACCCATCAAAACCCACCCCAACCCCCTATTGCCCACCAAATGCTTTTTCAAACCAAAAGTTTTATACTGCCTTTGGAATATGCTCAGGTCCAGAGTTAATTGACCCTCTTGGGGGAAGGGAGTTCCTTAACATTAACGGACGGGTACCTGCCAAAGTACCTGGAATGGTTATTAATCACAAATAATACATTTACTATTTGGTTCAGCTCTAATATTGACTCTTTTGCTTTCAAATGGGTGTTGGGTGAATGGGTGTGCACCACAGTGTGGGGGCAGTACATGGGTGGCGGTTACATGGGCCCACGCCTATGTCCACCCAGTCTCCATGCACGGAGCAACTGCCATTTTTGCTGGTTGCTCCGTGTGTGGGGGATAAGTGGAGATGGGTGGAGATGGTTGTTAAACAGAAGCGCACAGGCACCCCTGCACACCCATGTTTTTACTGTGTTGCTGTGTTTACACGGGACTCCTTCATGAATGCATATGCAGAAACTCATGTGTTCATTGCGTAGGGGTGCCTTGTAAAAAAGGCCATTGCGTCTTCTTTTGCTCCACTTTGCTATATATCCTCCTTTTTTGTACTTAAAACTAGAGGAAATTATGCACTTCTAGCTCGTTAATTCATATAGGATCTCTTCATCCAATGAAATATTTATTTATACACACACACACACACACATACGGAGAGAGAGAGAATGTGTAGAAAGAGAGAATATGTGTCCTTGTGCCTGTTGGACTTTTGCCGAAGATTGCCCCCCTATGGCTTTCAGTGAGAGTCTGTAAATGGAGCATTAACAGATGGAGGGCGGCCTGCTATTAATTATATTGACATATTTGCATCAGTAGCTGCTGCAGTAATTAAGGGCAAACACTGTCAATGTGTGCAGGAGAAACCCCTATTTCCAGAGGTCAATAACTGCGCCACAAAAGTTTAGACGGCAGGAAACTTCACAAACAAGGAGTTGGCTAAGCTAGCAAAGTTCTTATCATTGTAAGTTATAATGCTGCTTTCTTAGCATGCTTAAAATCTTACTGTAGCAGCACCCAGAGCCTCAATAGTGCCCTGGGTGTTGATTTGGGAATTATCGAGTTCCCAGCTGCCATGCCCTTCCAGCTTACTCGGGTTGTCTTCCCACAGGGGTGGGGTGCACTTGCAAGGGTTCCCCATTAAGAGTCTCTGCCCTTGGCCTCCAACCTTCCCTTATAGCCAAGGTCTATGCCCCCAATAATGCACGGTTCGATGGGGCTATGCCCCTTCTTAGTCTTAGGACCCGTCGGGGTCAAACAGAGTCTTTACTAATATGTAGGACTCAGCCTTTTTAAAGTCTGAGACCCTCAGGGTTTCTTTACAGTTCTGGTGGCCTTAAGCCAAGTAGATCCCACCTGCTTTATTCAGTCTCCAGTTAATCCTCACAGGGTTTGAATTCTGTTGTCCAAGGCGGTCTCTGGAGAAGGCTTCAGTCAAGAAGCGGAGGGAACTAAGGCAGGTAGCTCTTTCTCCTATGACTACACTCAGCAGACTGAGCTCAGGTCCTTTATAGGCACTGAGCATGCTCAGCTCCATCTGGCCTCACTGAGCATGTCTAGCAATTTACAGCTCAGAAGGCTTTCGAGGGCTCTAGTGAGCATGCACCAGGACTTAGACTCCAGAAGGCTTTTGAATCTTAACTGGGCATGCTTCAAGTCTGATGCCTGTCTATATAGCTGCTAGGCAGCATAGAAATAGGGCTCCTATCGGCTCAGAGGAGCCACTGACAATTAGGGGTGTGCAATTTGTATCGTTTTAATTAGGAACAGAAACTAATGGAGCCTCATTCATTTTTGTAACTAAGGTAATGAAAATCAATTGATAAGCAAATGACATTCATTTGATTTCATTCATTTTAGTTTTTTGTCTAAATTATTAAAAATAATAATAATTTAAAAATCACAGTGCATGTGCAAAATGGCCACCGGGGTCTTTTCCAAAATGGGACCAGCGGTGTTGGCCCCATTTTAGAGAAGGGTCGCGCAGGATGGTCCCGATGACTATTTTGTGAATGCATAGTGAATATTTTATTAGTATTTTAAATAAAATAAAACAAAACAAAAAACAAGACAATGGTAGAATTGTTTACACCCCACCACCAGAAAACAAAGGATTTTTTTGTAAATGAAAATGAAAACTAAAATGAAAAGGAATTATGTGCATTCTGCACACCCCTATGTGACAATTGTAACTCAGCTTTTGGACATGTGGCAAGTGATAGAATCGTAATTTTGAAAGAGACTAGAACTGAAATGGGTACCTCAGAAATGGGGTATACCTCTTGAATTTCTGGTTTCTGACTAGACTTGAAAATAATGGGTACCTACTAGGGCTGAAACTCGATCTCGATTTTTTCTCTTTTATCGTCAAGAATCATGGTTCTCAATTCATTTAAAGTGAGAAATGATTATCAAGAAAAATACCAATTCTCAACATTTCTCGGTCGAGAAATTGTTCTTGAAATACGTTTACCATTTAGCTTTACTGTTACCGTTTACTGCAATTTACCATTTACCATATACTGATTTACCATGTACCGCTTACCATGTACCGTGTTCATCCCAGTAATGCACACATGCAACGTAGTATTTGCTCATGCGCATTACCAGGATGACGTTGATACATGGTAAGTGGTACATGGTAAATCAGCGTATGGTAAATGGTAAATTGCAGTAAATGGTAAACGGTAAAGAGTATTTCAAGAAACATTTCTCGACCGAGATCTTGGTCTATTATCAAGATTGAACTGAGATCTCAGTGACAATTCTCGATTGCTTCTCATTTCAGCCCTAGTACCTACAAATTGTAACCTGGTTGTGACCTGATTTGTGAACCTAATGTCCTAGAATGTCCTGGAATGTCAACTTTCAGTCTCTAAATATCAACTTCAAGTCCAAGAATATCAACTCTTGCTATAGATTTTTCAATTTTCTGTTCCAATTTTTTTTGGTTTTCCGCCTGATTTACCAATTGTTAACTGGGATAAAAAATTGGTACTTGAAATTACTAATTTTCAGGTTATCTGGGTGACCGAATCATTAGGTACTCATTTTAGCTCAATTAGGCCATTTTTACACGTGACAAAAATGGGTTCTATAAGTGCTCAAGGTAATACCGGATGTTATAAATGCTGGAGTTTTGTAATGTGTGAACACACTGGGCATTATTACACACACCTTAAAGTGCGGGTCTTTCAATCTTCTGGATTTACAAGTCCACAAGTAAGTTCTGGATGCATTCTTCAAACACACACTGCCTGGAG
>QEPC01011901.1:16389768-16403404 GCA_003113815.1 Sphenodon punctatus | reverse complement strand
AAAGTTTCCAGAGATAGTCTATATGAGAAGGGCTATAAACTCACCAAGTGTCATCTACATTAAATGTGAGTAAAAAATAAAATGACAGATTTAAATGTTAAATGAAAAATGAAAACAGAAATTATGTGGGCCCCTGGTGCACACCTCTACTTGCTGAAATTTAAGCTTCTTTCTACTTTTTCTACCTATTGTAGCCATGGAGAATCCATAGGCCAAGCAAAAATTATTGTTTTCCACTTTCAGTTACAGCCGCATCTCTGGGCTCTTCAGAGCAGCTGATTAGGCAGGCAGAGCTACTATAGAGACAAATTCATCTGAAGCAAAACTTTCCCCAAATAAACAGTATTACACCAGGTGTATATTTGTCCCTTCATTTTAATTTATTCTGCAGATCCGTAATGCCAAAAATAAAGCAATATTATTTTTGTAAAGTTTCGATTAAATATTAATGGTGTCAATATTGTGCTATCTTATGCTGCAAAAATTTATTGTGCCAATAACCAACTGCAAACTTCCCACCAAGCTCTCCGAAAAATGTGGCAGGTTTCTTCTCAGCCATGTTCAGAATTGGTTAGATGACCTAGATTATCACAATCATCCTTCATAGAAATCAGTCAATAGCATCGTATTAATCATTGGCATAATTGTCCTATTGCTTCCATTCAGCAAGGTGGCTGGACAAGAAAATTTAATTTCCTTTGAGGGCAGGGTAATAAAAGAATGAATGAAAGGAAAGAAATATGGGTTGTTGGGCACAGTCCTTGGGGAAGAGATGAGTAGTGTAATGTCAGGAAATCCAGTCTTCATGAGGAAAGTGTGTAGATGACTCTTCTTGTCTTGTTGCACTCAAGGGGTGAGTGTGTCAAAGATCAAGGAGACGGGAGATTCCTCAGTGCCTGCATCTTATCCAAGGTTGGCATCATCGATGAACTGCCAAAGCCCTGGAAGTAATAGAGTATTCATAGCAGGGTGAGCTGCACCATCTCTCTTATGAGCCAATTAAGGATGGGGTTAGGCTTAGGGCTGCACGCTAAAGGCTACACCCTTGACCATTAAGGGGAACACGAGGGGGATGAAGACGTCTATGGGTTCTCATATGAGTGGGAGAAAGCCTTGGCGACATCAGTAAAAGATTGTGATTTCCTAGGGCTGATAGGGGCCTAAGAAGAATTTTCTAATTACTGATTGGTATATTAGAACGGAAAACCAAAAAATCAGGACAGAAAAAAACAAACAAAAAACTGGGACCAGAAGTAAGAAAAAGTGGGATGAGAAGTTGACCTTCTGGGACAGGAAGTCAACTTTCCAGGATTTTGGGGGGGATCGGTTTGGAAGTAAAAAAAAATTGGTACCAGAAGTCAACATTCCGGGACCAGAAGTCAATGTTCTGGGACATCAGGTACCCAAATCAGGTCAAAATTGGGTACTGATTGGGACCAGATCTTATCAGGTCGATTCAGAGACCAGAAATTCAATGGGTATATCCATTTTTGCTGGTATTCATTTCAGCTCTAAGGAAAACATTTGTTTCATGGGAGGTAATGGAGAAGAGAGAAGTAGTTCGAGGTGTGTGCTATGATGCACTGTGCTTAAGCTGAAGTAAATTGTGAATGAAGCAAATTGAATTTTCTGAATGGAGGGGGAAAATGAGGCATGAAGGGACCAGGATGGCCTTAGGGAAGACAAGCACTATTACACTAAAATTATAAAACTTTTACAAAGTGTCCAATAAATGTAGGAGATCTAATAATTAAACTGACTCAGCAGAATTGTAGAGCAAAATGCACTCAAAGTCATTATTATTATTAACAAATATTTATATAGCGCCAGCAGTGTACCTGGCACTTTACAAAGTAATAAAATAGACACGGTCCCTGCCCCTAGGGCTTACAATCTGAGAGACAGGAGCTGGGGGAGAGACTTAGGAAGGGGAACAGAGGGAGAGACAAGGGGTCTAACATTCATGAAGATGCGAGGTCTCAAGTGCACGTACTTGGCTTGGTTACGATGAGAATGACAGCAGGCAGGTCCATGTTGCAAGGATAAGGGTAAACCGATCGTAGGTATAGGAATAGTGGCTCAGCAGGATAAAGAGTCAGACAGAGCAGAGCGAAAGAGGTGAGTTTTAAGGAGAGATTTGAAGGTATGAAGGGAGGGGGCAAGGCGGATGTGGACAGGGAGGGAGTTCCAGGCATGGGGGGCAGCAAGTGAGAAGGGACGAAGGCGCTTAGGGGAGCAGGGAAGGCGTGGAAGGGTGAGAGAAGGGACAGAGGAGGAGCGAAGTGCACGGGCTGGAGTATGGAGGGCGATAAGTGCAGAGAGGTAGGGGGGAGCAAGGTTGTGAAGAGCTTTATAGGTGAAGACTAGGAGCTTGTGCAGGATTCGTTCAGGAAGGGGAAGCCAGTGAAGCGAAGAGAGGAGGGGCTGCACATGGTCGAAGCGACTGGCGAGGTAGATGACCCTGGCAGCAGAGTTTTGGACAGAGATGAGGGGAGAAAGGTGAGACCGGGGAAGGCCAGTGAGAAGGAGGTTACAGTAATCGAGGCGAGAGATGACCAGAGCATGAACAAGAGTTTTGGCAGACGAGACAGAGAGAAAAGGGCGAATCTTAGCAATGTTATGGAGGGAGAAGCGACAGGATTTAGCAACAGAGTCAATGTAGGGTTTAAAAGAAAGGGCTGAGTCAAAGATGAAGCCTAGGCTACGGGCTTGGGGGACAGGCAGGATGGTGACTCCATCAATAGTTATTGACAGTGAGGAAGGAGAGGAAGGATGAGGGGGGAAGATAAGGAGTTCAGTTTTAGCCATGTTGAGTTTGAGTTGACGTTGAGACATCCAGGTAGAGATGTCAGAGAGACAGTTGATGAGACGAGCTTGAACAGAGGGAGAGAGAGAGGGAGTAGAGAGATAGAGTTGAGTGTCATCAGCATAGAGGTGGTATTGGAAGCCATGGGAGGCAATGAGTTTGCCTAAGGATGAGGTATAGATCGAGAAGAGGAGAGGGCCAAGAACAGAGCCTTGAGGAACACCAACTGAGAGGGGGAAGGAGGAGGAGGTGGAGTTGGAGAGAGACACATTAAAGGAGTGGTCAGAGAGGTAGGAGGAGAACCAGTTATGGACAGAGCCACAAAAGCCAAGAGAGTGAAGGGAATCCAGCAAGAGTGAGTGGTCAACAGTATCGAAGGCAGCAGAGAGATCAAGTCATGCCTCCCAACAGTCTCTATTCAGGAGGGATAGCTCCTCTTTGAGTTCCGAACCTCACTGGTCCTTTGGGGGGTGGGGCAAAGCCCTTCTTTCGACAGAGACAAAAGAATGAGTATTGATGCCTCAAGCACCAGTTTCCTGATTGCCTGCCAGGAAAAGCACTGGAAAGGACAATGGGAAAATGTTGGAACAACAAGAAACTAAGTAGAATGATAAGCAATAGAGTTTCTGTTCCTATTTATTCATATTGAAAATTGAGAGGTGCTCAAGTGTGTGAGGGGTGTGGCTTATTGTCAGAGGGGGGCAGAGCTTGTCCTACTTTGACCACTTGAAATGTTGTGAAGCATATCCAAGCCCAGAGCCCAACTTTCTCCCAACCTGAGTGAATAGAGTGAAGAGGGGATCCTACAGATCTACACCACAATGCAGTTGAAAAGAGTGTCCTTCTCCCGTTTACACCAGCTCTCGGAGTGAGTGTACAGCTGGGAGGCAAAAGGGAGGGGAACGAATGGTCTAACGGGAATGACTCTCTAGAAGATTCCAAAAATCTGGTTTCACTCAGTCCCCAACTCCCCATTTCTAGAAGAGACTTGAAATCCTAGCAGCACCCAGAGCTTAGTCATGATTGGCTGGGTTGTGCATATACCATGAGCAGGGTGGAAGTTGGACCAGTAATCCACCACCAGAATTTGGCCGTGCAGTGCAGCATCCAACTTAGGATCCAGTGCCGAGTTACATGCAACTGGTCTTTGGACATGTCCATCCGGATATAGCCTTCCAGCCAAGTCTCCCAACTTTCAACACCATCAGGATTCAATCTACTCTCCCAAAATTAAGTTGACCCTGCTGTGTCCTACATAGACACACTGTTATTATTCTGACAGTATTTCCATAGCACAGTCATCAGACTGTTATCTTTGCCTCACCTCTTTTGAGAAAGAATGCCAGCCTTACTTCTTTTTCAGTCAGATGAGTAAATGGGAAATGAATTATTTTGGAAGGATTGCGGCCAAAAAACTACAAAAATGCATTAATTAATTTTGACTTGGTTGATTGGTGACTGGTTAAGTCAAATGACAGGCCCTCAGAGCCATGGGCTTCCCACTGATCTAGATACAGGCTGGGAAAGAGAAACGTTGATGAAGGAACTAAATTAAAGCCAGGCCAGTGGCACTGTGGGGCGTGCTCCTGCATGTTACACATACGACTCAGGATCCAAGGTTGGAGGTTTAAAATAGCAATTGAAAGAAGAAGCACATAGATCTGTCTACCTACGGTGGGGATGGCTGAACTGAGAACTCCTATTATGCAGTATGGCAAAAGGAAATGTGTAGATCCGGTCCCTGAGACCTACCTACACTCTCTCTTATGGCTGAAACTCAATCTTGTTTTTTCCTCGATTATCAACTAGAATCAAGCTTCTTGGCTTGATTTCCACAAAAATAGAGAAACAAGAAAAACCCTGGTTCTAGGCCCTTTTTCATTTGAGATTCTCCCCCCCCCTCAATTTACATACCGAAGCCACGTGTATGCCGTGTCCTGCGTCTGTCTGTCTGTCTCTTTTCTCTCTTCTTTTCTGTAGCAACCAACTCCATGCTGGGGGAGGGGGGGACAAGAAAAAGGACTGCACCTGTGCAACATGGTCACTAGGCCTTTTCCAAAATGGTGGTAAGGCTACCGGCACTATTTTGAAAAAGGACTTTACATGCACAGAATGAACTGGCAGCCATTTTGAGCATTCACAGTTATTTTGTTTCTTTTTAAGCAAGATTTTCATGAGATTCTTTCACCATTAGTGAGATCTTCTTGAGATCTTGCTAAGGATTCCTTGATTCTAATCTCATTTCAGCCCTACTCTCGCCTTGTGTTCTGCTATTTTCAGCATATATTTATTAGGGATGGGCGAATAGAACCGAGTTCAGAAATTCGGTTCGGTTCGGTTCAGTTCGGAAATTCGGTTCGGTTCGGAAGTTCGGTTCAGTCGACCAAACTATTCGAGTTCAGTCTGAACTCCGAACTGCTGAACAAAATTCAGAAATTCAAACCCCATTGAACTAAATGGAATATTATCTTTTAGGAATGGATGAACGGAGCCGAGTTCAGAAATTTGGTTCGGTTCGGTTTGGTTCAAAAATTCAGTTCGGTTCAGTTGACCGAACTGGTCGAGTTTGGTCTGAACTCCAAACTTCCGAACCGCGTTCGCCCAGTCCTAATATTTATCCAATATTGGGTGTATGATATGGCTTGGTCAGTGCATTTGGAAAGGTCTTCTACAGTATGAGGTTCCCACAGGAGTCAACAGACCAACAAATATTCCATAGCCTGTGATTTGTCACAGTCACATATATCCAGCTCCGGTACATAGCTCCTTTTCATGTTGTCCTTTCACCTGCCAACCCTTGTCCAAAGATAATTTAAACACTTCCAGGTTGTCCAGTACGGCTCTGCCCTTGCCAGAACATATTTATTTATTCATTTATTTTCATAATTTAATATCCCATTAGGCATTTAATATGCCTAATGGCAGCTTGGGGTGGCTAAAAATAAAAGTATAACAACATGAATATTAAAATATAGAATAAATAAATAATACTAAAATAATACTAAAAACCAAAACACATAAAATATCTGAGGTTCGAAAATAAATACTCCCCCAGCCTCCCCAAAAACCCCACCCACTACCCATCTCCCTCACCAAATGCCTGATGAAATAGTCAGGTTTTACATTGTCTGTGGAGGGAGGGAAGGTCCAGGGATAAATGGAGCTCCACCAGGAAAGAGTTCTACAGCTGAGGTGCCGCCACCAAGAATGCTCTTTCGAACGTTGCAACCCGGGACACCCAGGGGATCTCCAAGAGGGTGCTCCCACCCGACTGCAGGGGTCGATCCAGGATCCAAAGGGTGAGGTAGTCTCACAGGTAAGCAGAGCCCAGGAGGTATAGGGCTTTAAAGGTAGGAACCATTCCAACACCTTGAATCAGGCCCAGAAGACCATAGGCAGCCAGTGCAGAGAACGAAGCACTGGTGTGATGTGATCATGGTGACCTGTCTGCACAAGTAGACAGGCTGTCACATTCTGCACTAGCTGAATCCTCTGTATCATCACCAAGGGTATCCCCTTGTAGATTGCATTGCAGTAGTCCAATCTTCAGGTGATGAAGGCACTCCTCACCACAGCTGCCACCTGGGCATCCAGGCAGAAGTGTGAGTCAAGGAGCACACCAAGGCTCTGAAGCTAAAGGACCCAGGAAGGATGCACCCCATCAATGATGGGAGCCTCCACCTCCTCACCACTTCCCACCAGCATCACCTCAGTCTTTTGGGAATTCATCCTCAGACAGCTCACCCTCATCCAGTCCCCTTACACTGCCAGACACCAGATAAATACTGAGACTTCTGGGCCTGGGTCAGATGAAAAACGAAAGGTAACGCTGGGTGTCATCAGCATACTGATGGCACCAAACATCAAATCCTCTCATGATCTTGCCCAAAGGCTGCATGTACATGTTGAACAAGTGAAGGGACCGAATAGATCTCTGAGGAACTCCACATGTGAAAACCCATAGAGATGAAGAAAAGTCCTCCAGAACCACTCACTGAGTTCTTCCTTCCAGGAAAGAACAGAATCATTCAAGAACAATCCTGCCTACCCCAGCACAGTCCTGCAGGAGAGTCACCAACATCTCATGGTCAACAGTATCAAAAGCTGCTGACAGATCTAATAAAATCAAAAGAGTCAACCGAACACAGCCTAACTCACGGTGCACATTGTCAACAAAGGCCACAAGCACAGTCTCAGTGCCATAACCTGGATGAAAGCCGGACTGCGAGGGATCAAGGAAACCGATGTGGTCCAGGTTAGAGACAGGCGGATAGCTGGCCAGCGAATCAACATCAAGAGATAGCTTCTTGAGCAAAGGTCACACCACAGCCTCCTTAAGGAATCCTGGAACCTTGCCATCCCAATGGGAGGCGATGATAACTCCCACCAACAACAGTCCTAGCATCTCCCGTCTGGCCTTAACCAGCTATGAAGGGCATGGATCAAGTTCAAATGTTGTGGCCCTCACTACCTCCAGCACCTCCCCTGCATCAGCGAGTGACACCTGCTGAAACTGATCCCATAAAAATGGGCAAGGTGGGGCATTCATAACCTCAGGTACACCTACTGCCTCAAGTGCAATGTCAAAATTTTTGTGAATACAAGCAATTTTATCCTCAAAATAGTCAATAAACAGGTCACAGCGAGCACTGGAAGATTCCAGTTCCATGTGGAGACAGGCTGGACTGACCAGCCCCTTCACTACCCAGAAAAGCTTAGCTTGACGAGACTTTGCAGATGATATGAAGGTAGTAAAAAAACTCTTGTTTGCTGAACACATAGGCAAGGATAGGCTTTAAAAGCAGCTCTGTGTTGCAACCAGTCAGCTTCAGTACGAGTATGAAGCCACCTTCACTCTAACTGTCTCCCCTCCTGATTCAGAAAATGCAGGTCTTCCATGAACCACAGGGCCCTGTATCACTGATGCTCAGGGACCAGATGCCTGGAGCTGTCAGGTCGATGGCCTCAGTTAACTAGGTGTTCCAAAGTACAACAAGGTCATTGAGTGGTCATCCGTCAAGGTTGGAGGGTCTATCCCCCAGAGCATTCCGGAACTTTTCAGGTTCCATATGTCTCCGGGGGCAAACCAATGAGCAGGTTCCACACCCTGCCGGAGGCAGACATCTTCTGACAGAGTGGCCTGTAGGAGATAATTAACTGTCCATGACAAGGGTGTTATTGACACATCCCCCACTAACAGACCCACTCGCGACAAGGCCAGTGAAAAATACCAAATCCAGAGTATGCCCCCCTCATACGTTGGGCTGCTTATCACTTGAGACAGGCCCATGGGTGCCATGGCGGCAATGAACTCTTGCTCCGCCCCCTGAAGACTGGTGTCGAAGTGTATGTTGACGTCCCCTAAGACCATCAATCTTGAGGACCATAAGACCACCCTCAACACCAGGTTGGACAGAGCAAGTAGAGATGCTGTCGTACAGGAAGGTGCACAGTATACAAACAGCAACTCCAATCTGTCTCCGGCCAAAGAAACCACAAGTTGAAGGCTCTTATACTGGGTGGAGTTTGCACTGGATATCTCCAAATGGACCATGTGTCTCTGAAAATGATGGTGACACTGCCCCTCCATACCTCTGGCAGCAGTTGATGCTTTACAGAGTACCCAACCCAGCTGGAACAAGGTCAGCCAGGATTGGCCCTGACACAGTGTCCAGTAAGTAAGGTCTCCATTATACACACCAGGTCTGCCACCTGATCTAGGATTAACTCTCGAACTGTAAAGGACTTATTCATGATCAACCTGGCATTTAACAGCAGCACAACAGGACCAGGCCCACCTGGTCAGTGGTGGCCTGAAATGTAGTACCTGTGGGTAATACCCCCATACCCCCAATACATTGGGTACCTAAAGGGTTGTCAGGGTACTGGAAGCCCCCCAAATTGGGTACTTCTGGTACTGATTTCCCAAAGTTGGAAAACAAAAAAATAAGCATGAAAATCAAGACAAAAGTGTCCGGAAGTAGTTTTCCAGGATTGGAAGTTGAGTTTCTGGGACCAGAAATTTGATTTTCTGGGATGAAAAACCCATAAATAATAGGGGTGGGACTCCAGAGGGAATTTCAGATTCAAATTTTTTGGATACGGTTCTTTAGTAATTTCAGATCTCGATTTGGATTTTTCAGATTCAGTTTTTTTGCATGCATTTTTTCCCGTTGAAGTCAATGGCAACAAACCACAATGATAATTATCTGAACAAAAAAATCAATGTATAAAGATCCAAAACCAAAAAAGTTCAGAAATTTCTGATTAATCCGAATTGGTCATTTTCAGTTTGATTCGGTTCAATCCAAATCTGAAATTTGCATCCCTAATAAATGTATAAAGAAGAAAAGTTTTTTTAAAAGTTTAAAAATGGAACCAGAAATAGTACTGGAAGTTGCTGAAAAATTGTTGGAACTTGTTGAAAACCTGATAAATCAATGTCAGGTGGCAGTATATTGACAAAAATATCAAAAATTGATACCGGAAAGCAACATTCTGGAAATGGAAGTTGACATTTTGGGAGATCAGGTATCTGATCGGGTGATATTCAGGTACTGAATGGTACCTGATCATCAGGGTTCCTAGTTTTCTCTGCCAAAAAACTGGAAATTCTCTAGGGGGAAAAACTTAAATTCTCTGATTAAAAACACCAAAATCTGCATTTTTTGGCTGTTAAAATTAAACAGTGTTTATTGTAAATTATTCTTTTTTTGTGACAATTTGATACATTGATTGCTACTGCCACTCAAATAACAAAGTAAAACAATATCCCACACCAGGCAGCCCCAGCACAGAGTCCAAGTCTCTCCCTTTGTCTGTCCTGGCATGGGCCGCAACATACCTCTGCCTCACCAAAAGCCAGACAGAGCTGTGCTCTTCTCACACCAAATCTCTTCTCTCAGATGCCAGCACATTCCTCCACACACCTCCACAGAGTTTCTGCCTCCTTTAAATTTCTGCTGCCAACAGTTCTTGAAGACAGAAATTTCCCAGAAAAACCTGGAAATCCATGTTTTTCTCTGGGGAAACAGGAATTCTGTGTTTTTCTCTCATAAAAAATGAATTCTTCATTTGTATCAGATAAAATCTGGAATTTCGTGTTTTTCTCTGGTTTTCTGCACTAAATGGAGAATCAGGAACCCTGCCGATCATTACGAGGTCAATTCAGGTATTGGAAATTCAACGAGTAAAATGTTGTTGCAGGTACCCTCTTTCAGCTCTAGTTGGAAGGGAGGGAACAAAGTGTATGTGTTCGGTAGGAATGTGTGAACACGGTTCAGATGTTCAGATGATCGAACCTAAATTCCGAACTGAACCCGAACCAACTGGACCGAATCAAACTCAATCTGAACTCGAAAATGACTGAACAGTTTGGTACCGTTCGGATGAATTCTAATAAATTTGGACAGGAAAAACATGACTGGAAGGCCCAGGGAAGGGGAGACAGCTGAGGAGCAGACTTCCTGGCACCAGGAGTGGAGAGGCTTGGAGTAGCAGCCAGCCTGCCCAATCACCATCCCTTTTCTCCTCAGACCACTGACTTCGCAGTCTGTGATTGGACATGGCAGAAGGCGGGGGGCTAGGCTTCACAGAGCCAATGGGGCTTATGGTAAGGTGGGCACAGCAAGTAACAAAAGTCATTGCCCTCCCCCCTTCCAACACCTTCTGAGCTAGCCACTGATCCTGTCAGCAGATGTTTTCAGACGTCTCCCTCTCCCAGCAGTTGGTGTCCCAATCCATTGGCATCCTCCTCCTATTTCACCCATCCCACACATTTACCTCCCTAGTATCATTTATTTAGATTACATTAGATAGATTTAGGCGTTATTTTTAATTTTTCCCCATCCCTGTGTTCTTTATCCCTACCCTCCATTGAATCCTCCCCCTCCTCCCACTATATATTCCATCCCTGAATTCCTTCCCCTGTTTTCGGATTTATTTAGAGTAGCATTAGATTGATTTAGCTTGCATTTCAGTTTTGTACCCCTCCCTGTGTTGTTCGGTGTGAGCTGTCTGTACCCTCCCCCCCATCCCTGTGTGTGTGTGTGTGTGTGTGTGTATAGATAGATAGATAGATAGATAGATAGATAGATAGATAGATAGATAGATAGAGTTTGTAGTGATTCAGTTTTATAGTGTGTTTGTAGGACTAGGCCTTTGTGTTATTAGATATTCCATTTAGTTCCATAGGTTTTAGAATAGTTAATAGCAGTGAGATTTAGTGTAGATATATATAATATTAGATTAAAAAATTGAATAAAAAAATATAATATATATATATAAAATCTTTGTGTGCATTCTTTGGGTTGGAAGACATCGAGACGGGAAGTAGGAGAGGCTGGTCTGCTGCCCATATAGTGGGAAATGGGTCACATGACAGAAGTGGTAGGGGCCGTGCCAGTGGAGTGGCAGAATGCAGCAGCAGCCAGAGCCCATCACCAAACACCACAAGTCTGATTTTTGGAGACATGATGTTCCTTCAGGGTCACCAATGTCCCCCCTTATTGATGTGATCCCCAACAGTCCTCCTGGGGGGCTGTCTGCAAGATGAGACCCTGATGGCACATCTTGGGGCTAATACGCTACATGTGCTGCTGCTGTCAGGTAGGGATCTAACAAGCTGTGCATACAAACAAACATACAATGAGATTCTGCCACCTGCCAGAAGCAGCACAGAGGGGTAAAAGATTGGTTCGGTCAAACTCAGCTGGCAACAGATATAACTTTTATAAAAACTTTTAAAAAAACAAACATTAACAATATAACAAAACATAAAACGATACCGATACTGAAAATAAAATCTTCAAAATTGGTATCGATATCGGTACCAATATCGATATCAATATACCGCTTTCTGAATGTTCAGCCAAACCAAACTCCACCGAACCAAACAACTGAATCCAAACTTGGTTCCCGAACTGAATGATCGAACCTGAACTCGGTTTTTGAACTGAATGACCGAACGGCCGAACAGCCAAACCATGTTCTGTTTGCACATCCCTAGTGTTCGGGGAGGGAGCTCCACGCATAGGGGGCAAGATGAAAAAAAGGGACGAGGTGGTTTAAGAAGCAGGCAATTTTTGGACAGGTGAGGGGAAGTGTGAAATTCCTGAGGTCTGCATTTGGAGCCATTTGAAGGAGTGCGAGAGAAAACAGAACAAAATGTTTGGGTGGCACAAAACCTCTGTGTATGGTGATCATCAAAGTACTAGAACCTGCAGAAGAGATGTACATGGTGTATAGTGTGGATGAACCTTAAAATCCTACCATGAACACTCCAGAAAAAAACTGCACGTTCCAGGTCTCCTTAGAAATACCTGTGTAAAAATACTCAAATGAACTGGATTGCTGCATATTTTTGGAATATAATTTTTTCCAAAGATATCCTCTTTTCCCCAACCCTGAAAATTGGCAATTCTTTTAAAAACAAGTCAAGGAAACAGCCCAAAAGCTGCCTGTTAACTCATTTAAATGTTGGCTCAGACTGAATGCCATTTGCTGCATGGTAAGACAAGTAACAAGTTGTAGAATGAGTAGGAGTTCATTGAAACAGAGGCAAAGAGCTAAAGCGTGCTGATGCATCATAGCATCTGTTTCACAGTTTCATGTTTTTACCTATAGGAACTGTCGTAATTTGAAGAAACCTGATTAGCAAACTACAGTTGCGTTCTGCGTACACATAACCCAGCAAATTGGTTTAAATACTCTTGCCAGCATATGTGACGAAAGCTGCCACATGCTGTCAAAATTCTCAAGCTAGTTTGCTAATGCAATAAGACAGGTTGTCTTAGTACAAAAGCAGCATGCTTTTTGGCAGTGGAAATCTATTGGTTAACATAGGGAACTAGGCCTGAAATTAGCCCCTTTGAAAACTAATTTCTCAGAAATCAGATTTCTGATGTATTTAAAGCCCTACTAAATGGTATCATGTTGTATTTTTCTGGATGTGGACTAGTGACACGTGTTTGGAAACTGTGTCACCTAAACTTCATTCTCACACTGAGGAGTTCCAACTGGCCCTCAAATGTTGGTTATCTAATCCTCAAGAATTGCCCTTGCCCACAGGGACAGTGCTCTAGGGAGCTGAGGGGCTTTGTCCTGCCACCTTTAAAGAAGGAAGACAGACACACAGAGGCCGCACTGTGGAGTCCAGCTCTTGCAGGGCAGGTTGAGTGAGTTGCTATGGAAATCCCTGGTGCGGGTGCGAAAGGCACGTCCCATCTCATTCAACCTGCTGCTGCCATGTTGTGCTCCTGGGACTCAGAGTCAATAGGACCCAGGAGAGGAGAGAAGCCGGATGCACCCACCCACCTGCCCTATGTATATGACACTGTGGACCCAGGCTGGTTACTAGGGGTGGGACATCAAGGCAATTACCGGGTACCGGATTTACCGGTTACTGGATTTTTAAAAACCGGATTTCCGGATTTGTGTACCAATTTACCGGTACCGAATTTGTTCCATTGACTTCAATGGGGAACTGTCCCCATTGAAATCAATGGAAAAAACCACAAAAAACCTCCCCTTCCCAGGCTGCGCGGGTGGAAGGAGGAACACACACACACCCACCCTGTCCAGCCTGGCATTCCCCCGAAGTCCCTGCTAGTGCGGGTTGAGCCCACACCAGCAGGTACTAGGGTGATCCCTGGGGTGGGGGGTGGTTTAACACACACCCCACCCCAGGGATCACCCTACCTCCCCACCCAGGGATCGCCTACCTTGCGCTCCGGGCGGCGGCGGCGGCTGTCCGACTCCGGCGGCTTCAGCGCTGACTGTGGCTGCCGGTTTCAGCACTACTAGGCCTTCCGGTGAACTTCCGGGTTTCAC
>QEPC01011901.1:16367354-16385412 GCA_003113815.1 Sphenodon punctatus | reverse complement strand
TTCCCCTGTTTTAAGTTTTGGATTTATTTAGAGTAGGATTATTATTAGATTGATTTTCCTGGTCTAAAAAAATCAGTAAGATAAAACCTGTGGTTGCTAGGAAGTTGCCTTCAGACAGCTAGCAGGTTTTCACTTGAACTACAGAACTCTAAAATTTGAAGGATGGATGCTCCATGTGAATTTCTCTCTATCTCTGTTAGAAAGTTCACAGACAATCTGAACAAAACAGTTGTGGGTTTTTTGAAGAGTCTACTGGCACATAGATGACAGAAGTTCAAGGAAATATTCCGGCTATGGTCCCTGTCTCAACAGCTGCTCCGCACTTTCATTTTTTATTAAACATATAGTATGCAGTTAAATGTAACTTGTGACTAGAGGTGAAATGTGTACCTAGAAAATAGGTTGAATTTCCATAACCTGACTCGACCCATTACCTTCGGGTACTAATCAGTATCTGATTGGTATCTGACGGGTTACCTGATGTTCCAAATTTCCAACTTCCGGTCAAGGATACTGAATTCTAGTCTTGATTTTTTGAGTTTCCATCCTAAATTTCTGGCGTCTCTGTCCTGTTTTTGTTGTTGTTGATGCTATTTTTCAAACTGATTTAACAGTTTACTCACTGGTAATCAGTAAATTGGTTCCTATAATTCCCAATTTTGTGGGTAATTGGGTTCCCGACCATCACTTGGGTTGCCTGTCAGGCTTCCAACAGTGAGCTCAATCTCAAACTAGAGATGAAATGAAATTCCACCCTAGACAAAAATCTTGTTGTGAATAAGCTTCTCAATGAGATTTAATATTTCAAGAATCTTGAAAGAATTGGTGTTCTGGTCAGCATTCTTGCGAGATTCTCGAAAACGGTCGATGGGCAGCTGTGCATATGCAGAATTGCGGTTGCAGCTACTAATCTCATGAGATTCTTGAAAATCTTAGTGAGATCTTGCGAGATCTCACTGGGGCTGCAAGATTCAGCCCTAATCCCAAAACTGTGTGCATGCCAATTATGCATGCACTCATAACTTGTACGTGGTAGTCTTGTCTGTATGGATGAGCGTGGCTTTCACACAAGATGCGCATGCACTGTTTACGTGGCATGATGGAATTGGAATCGAGCCCACTGCATTTAGAATTATGGGCATTGAAATACATCAGCGACAACTACCCAATTCAGCTCTACATGGAACTGTTAAAATGCAGAGGAGGAAATATCTCTTTTCCAGCTCCAATTGCATTTAGTTGCATGTCCCCAGTAGATCGGGATACAATGAAACTTCAGCATGGATTCTGTCTTTGACTGATCCTCCCAGTCTGATCTTGTCTCACAAAACATTTTGGTTAAATATCAGGAAAAAACTTCCCTTCAGAAATGGGAAACGCTGCTTGGAGGCTGAATAATCCAAACTGTTTGCATCAAACAACCATTGTTTCATCAAGTTGTCATTCTGGACTTCCTTTCTCAGCGATGGGAGCTGGATGAGATAATACTTGACATCCCTTCCAACTCTACAATTCTCTGCAAACCAATTGGACTATACATGGCAAAATCTTGGTTGGCAGCACATATTTGTGTCACAGATTCCCAGAGCTTCAGCTCTTTGAATGAATGGTCACAAACAAATACCTGCCAGACCCTACTAAATGCCACATGCCTGTGGAGACAGGCAATGATGAGCTGATTGGTCTGGAACTAGAGCTGAACAAGTTACCTGATTTGGTACCCGCAAGTAATACCCATATTTTCAGGAACCATTTTGTGTTCCTGGATCAGTACTTGAATATTTTCCATTTACTGAAAAACCAAAACTTTGATTGCTGTTCTTTGAGCATCCAAAATTCCTCCCCAAAATGAAATAATACCCCAGAATCAGTATTTTGATACTGTTTGTCCATATCTCAGTGTTTACCGTAGCCAATCAAAAAACGTTCAGGTACCAAAAAGTATGCAAAATATTTGGTTTGATTTAGGGTCATGGAAATTATATGGGTATTATAGACCCATTTTTGCTTTCCTGGAGTCATTATAATATGACTTGCACCGGAAGTCTCCATCTCCGCCATCTCTGATGGTGGTCACAGATCAAATGCATGTTACTGATGTTCATTCTCTTTCCAGACAGGAGGCCCATCTGAAGATCCTTTGGTTGATTAAAACCCTGCTTGGAAAATGAAAAGAGTGTGGAAAGGTGTGAAAGAGTTAAGAATTGGACTGGAAAACTGGAACTCCTCAAGACAAAGGCAGGGTGACTCAGGTCAGCTGTGGCCAAGAAGTCGCCTGACCCCAGTGAAACTCAAAGCTTACTAGAAACAGGGGAGTGTGCAAGTGAAGCCAACTGTCTCTTGAATGCAAACCTTCTATCAGCTTCTGTTAGAGTCTGCTGTCTCTCTGCTGGAAATCGCTTCCTTGAACCAGAAAACAGGTCAAATAAACTTGTTGAACGAGGCTTTCGGAAAGACTAACTAATGTTGGCTTTCTAATACTTTCTGGGAAATTAATAGATGAATTTGCCTTTCCTTTAGATAGGTTTCCTGCTCTATTTACCCAGCAATTATGACACTTAATCTTGATGGCACTGTGTGAGCCTTGCTTTTCAAATGATGGATTTTGGAGTGTAAAAATCTCTCTTGAATAACTTGCAGTAGGTTTTCCTGTTTCTTTGCTCTGGGATTCACTTTTCCACATACACTTGCCTGCTGTGTCACGAGCTGCCTTTTACATTCATACAAAACAGGGCTTGTTTGAAAAATAAATAGATAAAAAAAAATTATGGGACCCCAAGCCTGCCTCAGAAGTGAGGCCTTCTGCACAAAGCTCCTCTCAAACCAGGGAGATGTGTTCTAGCCTTCAGCTAGCAACCCCACCACTGAACTACCCTGCCTTTCTACAGCTCAGTTTAAAACAGGAATTCTTGTGATTTCATTTATAAGATGATTCGCACAGTAGGGCTCTGCATGTCATTTTTGTTATATCAATAGTGAAAATGAAATTTGTTGTTTTCATTATCATTGTTTCAATAATGAAAACGAAAAAAAATAATGAAATCAATAACAATAACGAAAGTCATTATTGATTTTTTTATTGCCTAGCATCCTGGCAGGTGTTTTTTGGAGGGAAATGTGGCACAGGGAGGAGGGAGAAGACATCTTGGAGTCAGAAAAAGTGCTGAACACTTGAACTGGGCTTGTGATGGGAGGGGGAGGACCTGATGGATGTGATTGCTGGCCTATGAGCAGCACAAGCAGGTCCCAGGCAGTTGAATGGCACCCTGTGATTGTTGAATGCCTCCCGCCTCCCAGAACCAATCAGAGGAGCTCTGGGGGAGGGCACTGCAAAAAAATTAAGATAGATAGATAGATAGATAGATAGATAGATCGACCACTTTTACATGGACGCCACCCACCCACGAACACCTGGAAACACCCATCTGATGGGTGGGAGAGTGTCCGTGTAAATTTCCATGGGAGGGTGGGGCACGTGCACAACCCACATGCCTACACCCGCCAACACCCACGGAGCAGCCGCGAGGGAGCCGGCAGCCTCTGTGGGTGGAGATGGGTGTTCAACACTCGAGTGTACGTGTAAAAGCGAAAACACCCACACCCATGCGGACCAGACCGATGGAGCCCACTGCGCTGGTGCCATAGGGCATGCACGTGCTGCCATGCCCACAGGGGGGGAACCGGATGTCCGGTCACGAACCCGTAAAGGAGGGTGAAAGCAGGGCACGCGCATGCGAGCTCCCATGGTGGCAACCAGGAAGGCCCACAAGAATTCAACAGGAGCCAACGATGCCGCACATGCGGAAATAGGACGGGTGAGCACAGGGACCCAGGGGTGCCCTGGGGGGGAAGCCCCGGCAAGGTGGTGCAGGGGGGAAACACCCCAGACTGAAGGCACAAGGGGGGGTTACGGACTGCCGGTACGGGGGGGGGCAGGCCCGTCCCTGTGTGCTTCTGCTGCCTTCTGTGTGTAGTGACTGTGTCTATTCCATTACTTTGTAAAGCGCCAGGTACATTGCTGGCACTATATAAACGCTTGCCAATAACAATAACAATAACAATAACAATAACAATAACAATAATCTGTTTTTAGTACCATTTTGGAATCAGTCCAGTCAGTAAACCCATCCATTGATTGCTGCACTAATTTCATTCACACCTTTGTCCAGTATTTCCTCAGGTCAGTACTTTTTGTGACTTTCTCTATATTGCATTACAGAGATAGACCAATCACACTTAACTCACGTTATTTATTTATTTATTTATTTATTTATTTTAAACGAACCACTAAGTCATCCCTTCCCCCACAACCCCCGAGGCATAAAGGGTATTTTCAGATGGACACAGGGCTAGCTACCCCTGGATCTGCTCCGGAGATGTACCCCCACCCTGCCCACTTGCAGCCACATCTGGACCATGTTTAAACAGACCCAGCAGATGCCGCATGGTTTACCTACAAGACACCCCCTCCCCCACACCATATAGTACCCGATGTGCTCCTGGCCATTGCACATCCCGCGGTAACCCCTGCCATAGCCCTGGGTAACATCTACCCTGACCCATGGTAGAGTGGGCCATCACGTCTGATGGCCCGTGCCACCTAACCCAAGTCTGCAGCCATAGCAGTCACCTGAACATTTGTTCAGTGGCAAGGATTACCCCAGTCCAGGGTGAAGGGGTTCACTCCAGGGTGGGTTTAAGCGTGGCAGGCTTTTCATCCGTCATGTTTTAAAATACCCAATATCGGGTCCCGTGATCAATGGGAATATCCCTTTTATGCAGGTGCTTTTGCTTGTTTGAGCCCTAACCTATTCTTGTTCTTGCCTTTCCTCTGACCTGAAACTTTGTGCTTCTGCAATACACAATTTCCATCCCTGTACATTTTTCAGTGCTTTCATGTGTCCTCAGCATGGAAGATATCTCTAGGTGGGACTGGCACACAAGGGGAGATTTCTGATGAACCTTCTTGGAGGAAAATTGATGTTAAACATGCTGATAGTGAGATTCTCCTATAGTGGCACAGCTCCATGGGTCCCCTGAACAGCACAGCTGATCATTCAGTTATTTTTCTGATCCATCCTTCTATTTTAAAATTCAAGTAGGATAAATTTTAGAATGTATTCATTTTTATATATCATCTAGGAGACTTGGAAGCATCTTTCAAACTGCTAAAGATTAACAGAAATTGAACATAATGCAGACTAGGGATGGGCAAACGTGATTCAGAAGTTCAGAGTTCGGCCCAAACTCGGCTTGTTCGGACGACTGAACCGAACTTCCAAACTGAACGCTCGAAATTCTGAACATTTCGGAAAAGTTCGGATGAGTTCGGATGAGTTCAGGGGTGGAAAAAACGTGGCTTTGGGCTGGAAAAATGTGACTGGAAGGGAGAGGCAGATGAGGAGGTGGTGGTTTCAGGGCCAAAAATACGGATACCGAAAAAAATTCTGTTTCAGTTTCGGTACCAATAGCACTTTTTTTAATGTTCCACCATGTTTCGACCAACCGAACTCCACCAAACCAAACAGCTGAACCCAAACTCGGGATTCGAACTGAACGACCGAATGTCCGAACATCCGAATGGTGTTCTGTTCGCCCATCCCTTATGCAGACCTTAGTGGAGCAGAGTGATACAATCTGACTTTCAATGCCCATAGCTAAAATAGTTGTCGATGCCCAAGTCATCTTTTGTCTCATACAGTATTTTGTAATCTTCTTCCTCCCCAGATGTAGCACTCTCTTTTGTCCCCTCCAGTCTCTCCACAACTTCAGCTTTCTTGCCTGGACTTTGTTAGTATGTCCTTCCTTTCCCACTCCATCTGCTTCTCCATCATTTCAAGTATAAAGTTCAAACTACTTGCTTTCAAGGGTCATCGCCTGCTGACATCTCAAACCTGTCATTCAGTTTTTTTGACTCTGTAGACGGAGCGTGAAGTGCTGTGGACATTCAATCCTAAAGAAGATTTTATGAATGATCGATCTATTTTACAGATGACAAAAAGCATCCTTTGCCACTTAGAAAATTATGGTCCAGTGGGATGGAAAGAGGACTAAGTTCTGGATTCCAGCATGGTCACAGGCTTAGAGCTGAAACCAGAAAAATTATACTCTTCTATTTTCTGGTACCCAAATAGACCTGAAATGTTTGGGAACTGATCAGAACCCAATGTTTGCTTGATTTGTTTACCTGATGTCTCTGAATATCAACTTCTGGTTCCAGAATATTGAAATTCCATCCTGATTTACTGATCCATAACTGGAAAAAGTGGTAAATCAATAACAGAAATGACAATTTTTTCAGTAGTTAGGTTCTTGACCCAGTGCCCCAAAATGCAGGTATTACTGATGGGTACTAAATTAGGTATGAGTTTCAACTCTACATCGGCTTGTTATTTCACTGTTTATTAAAGGTCATCTGTCAAAGGGGAACAATTAGGGATGGCTAACTAAGGCAAATTATGGATTTGGATCCATTACGGATACAGATCCAATGTTTACGGTTTTTATTATGGATACACGTTCGGTTTACCAGTAATAAAAACTAAAAAGCTCATTGGAGCAGTGCTGGATGAGGGGAGCAGTCTGGGGGGCAGCACTGGTACTTACCCAGTGGATTCCCCATTCCTCTGACCTACACTTGTCTCATGAACTGCTCAGTTCAGCTGCCGCCGGTTGCGCATGATACTTTGTTGTTGTCTTTTTAAAGGAAAGAACTGTGCCTGCGCAAAATGGCCGAAATGGCCATTCTGTGAATGTGCAGCCCTTTCCCAAGATGGCACCGGTGGCATTGGCACCATCTTGGGAAAGGACACCCATTCTGAGCATGTGCAGCAGTTCTGAATGCATGTTCAAAATGGTGCTGACCCTATCTTGGGAAAGGACTGCAAATGCGCATAATGGCCATTTTGTGCAGGCGGAGTTCTTTCTTTCCCTTTTTATTTTTAAAAAGTATGGCATACAACAGGCGGCAGGTGATCTGAGTGCCATAGGAGGTGAGCACTGGCTGGAGGAGCGGGGAACGCACTGGGTAAGTACCAGCACTGCCCCTCGACCTTCCAGACTGCTCCCCTCAGTGCCCATCCCCCTCCCCAGCACTCCCCCCACTCCCACTGATCAACTGATCAGCAGGGGCCAGCCCCCGCAGTGCCTGTAAATTGTGGGCATTATGGGTGGGGGCCCTTGTTTGGATAATTTTGGACCAATCATTAATTGCCATTTTCAGGCAATTACAGATTGATCCCAAACTGAATTTTCCATCCATAAGAACAATGACTGTAACAGGGAGCAGAATAATAAGGTGGCAGTGACTTTAAGAGAGGACCAGTGTGAGGTTGGAGCCATGCCAACTCTGCAGTGTAAAGCCAGGAGCAGGAAGCAGAGAGTCAGAAACAATCTGGAAGCTGAGCAGAGCACATTGCTGCTGGAGTGGTGGAGGCCCTGAGGAGGAGCTTGACTGAGGAACCCGAGGAGAAGAAGGAAGAAGGTTAAGCCTGAGAGTGAGTTGTCTGTGAGTCAGCCAGCCAGAGAACTGATACCTGGCTAGGTCTGGGACTTGAGATAAAGGCTTGTGAATAGTGATGACTATAATGTATTGAGAATTCTGTATTGAGACTGGCCAGAGGTTTGGTGCCTGACTTGATAAGTGACTGCCTATGTTAATAAAAGTACAGAATATGTTAATTTCCAAAAACTGTGAATAACTGCTTGAGTGATCTGGGCCAGGATCCTGCATGCACTTATCCATGGCAAGACTGTCCCTGCAACAAAGACCATTTTCTTTTTTCTGTGACTAAATAACGACATAATGTACATTAAAAGGTGTGTGAGGGAATCACCATCTAAAGACCAATGTTTCGGAGTTTACAATTATTTGTTAACTAAGGTTAATTGAAATGGGAAACACTCCCAGCTGCTTGTCACATTTTTACTGCAAGTCAGCGGCAGATATATTTGGTGATTAGGGGCTTCAGAAAAAAATGGCCACGTGGGAAATCAGGAAACAATAATACGACAATTGTTGGGCTCCTAAAAGTCCCATTGACGTGAATAATGCTTAACATTCAATGTAGTCGTTAAATATTTCTTTTTCAGGGTGAAACTTCGTATGCCAACAATATGGATCTCTATAATCTATTATTCACCATCATTGTTATGACTTTTAAAAATCCATAATGAGATCGTAAAGACAATACAGGGAAAAATTGAAATTGATTTATTTTAAAAGTAATTTCTCCAACCAGCCAAAAGTCAGTAACCAAAGCTAGACATAAAATATTTAACAGATTGGCAAGCATAGATAGATAAATACCACCCTGACACTTTATTTTAGTTATTAAAGTTTAGAGGCTTATCTATTCCAAGGGCCCGGAGTGGGCCACAGCATAAAAAAATAATAAATAAAATAGGAATCTGTAAGCAATAGAAATAAAAACTCCATACAAACTTGTATACAAACTAGAGTTGAAACAAGTACCTGTAAAAATAGGCATACCCACTGAATTGTGGTACTTGACCCAACCCAGTAAGATTGGGTACTATTTGGTATTCAATTACCAGGGGTATGCAGTTCATTTTTGTTGTTTTTTAATTACTAAAATGATTAAAGCCCCATTCGTTTTAGTAATTAAAATACGGAAACAGATGAATAAGCATCAAAAACTAAAATGATGCATGCACAAAATGGCTGCCGGAGCCGTTCTCCCGTTTCCAAACTGGCGCTAGTAAATTCAGTGACATTTTGAAAAAAAGGCATCAAGTCTGCACATGCACAGACTGACTGCCCTTTTCCAAAATGGCTCCCAGGCTGCCGGCGCCAATTTGGAAAAGGGAAAGGGCCCATTTGGAAAAGGGCCACACATCTATATAATAAATATATTATATCTATATAATAAATTAAAAGAAAATAACTGCAAAAATATGAAAATGGATAAAAGCAAATGATAATCATTTGCTTATTGATCTGTTTTTGTAACATTAGTTATGAAAATGAATGGGACTGCATTCATTTTGGTAACGGATTAAAAATGATACGAATTGCACACCACTACCCGTGGGTAGTAAACAAGCTAGCATTTCAGCTCTAATACAAATCTGTCCCCACCTGCCAAACACCTGACCATTTATTTTTTTAAGTGTTGCATTACTTTTGAAAGATGCTTGAGCTCTGGCAAACCTCTAAAGGAAGGGAGTTCCTTTCATCCAAAAGGGATATTGTTAATTAGAAGTATTATTTCATTGCACGGGAGCAGTTAATTAAGGATCGGGGCAGGCCCAGCACCTGGTTTTGTGGACCTCTAGCAGTAGATCTCCAGTGTTCTCCTTCCCTGCACACAGCTGTCTGGAACTGCAGGTCAGAAAAGGCTTGGGGTCAATATTAGTTATGTAGACCAAGGAACAGTTTAAACAAATCTTTCTGGGAGTCTGGACTCTGGACAGGGAGTATGAAATATGAGAAGGAAAAGGGAGGAGGATAAGCAAGGAGGAAGGGCAGGGTATTTGGGATGTGCGAACGCGGTTCTGATGTTCAGAGTTCAGACAGAACTCGGTCTGTTCAGACGTCCGAACTGAACGTCCGAACCAAACTCGAAAATGGCCGAACAGTTCGGTCATGTTTTGGTGAGTTCGGATGAGTTCGGGGGTGGGAAAAACATGACTTCAGGCAGGAAAAATGTGACTGGAACGGGGAGGCAGCTGAGGAGCAGACTTCCTGGCACCAGGGGTGGAGACCAGGGGATGTTTCAGGGCCAACTGATACCGATACCGAAAAAATCTTCACATTTAGTATCGATACCGCTATTTTCTAATGTTCAGCCAAATCAACTGAATCGAACTCCGCCAAACCGAACAACCGAACCTGAACTCGGGTTTCGAACCGAACGATCAAACGTCCGAACATCCAAACTGCAATCTGTTTGCACATCCCTATTATGAGAAAAAAACGATTCTATCACAGCTTGCCCCTGGAGTCTGGGTGCCTAAATGTTTGTGCGTGCCTCCTCTTCCCACTTACCCCTTTGCACATGCTGATGCTGGATCTAATGCCTAACTTAAAAACATAAGAACATAAGTAGTGCAGTACTGGGTCAGACCAATGGTCCATTAAGCCTAGCATCCTGTCTCCAGCAGTGGCCAATCTCTTTCTCTCGGGAGAAGTACCCAAATGGTCACAATGGGCAATCCATTCCCTATTGTTCCAGCTCCCAATAGTAAGAGGTTACATCCCCAAAACCTATTTGACTAATAGCCATTAACGGGCCTATCCTCCAAGAATTTATCCAATTCTTTTTTAAAACTAACTACACTACCGGCCTTGACCACTTTCTCTGGCAGTAAGTTGCACAAGCTAATTGTGCGCTGAGTGAAAAAATACTTTCTCTTATTTGTTTTAACTCTGCTACCAGTTAATTTCATGGAGTGTCCCCTTGTTCTACTATTCTTAGAGAGGGTAAATAACCGCTCCCTATTTACGTGTTCCACACCACTCATGATCTTATAAACTTATACCATATCATCTCTCAGTCATCTCTTCTCCAGGCTGAAGAACCCTAACCTATCAAACCTCTCCTCATACGGGAGCCAGTGGTGACTGGTGGGTTCCAAGGCTGGTGGGATGCAAGGTGGGGCCAGAAGTTGGAGGGGTCAGGCCAACAGCAGGCAGAGCCTAGCCAACAGTAGGGGGAGTCAGGAATGCACATGCAAACACAGAGCAAGGAAAGCAAACCATCTTAAGCCAACAATATTATGTGAAGTTCTTAGCACACCACAAAACAGCGGCATTGAGTTCCACTTGTCCCCGAACCCCAAAACATGTGACATAGTTCTGTTGCAATGTAAAAAGCAACTGCTGCAACCAGACAGGGAACATTCACACAAAGACCATCCATTAGTAAACCAACATGTAGTATGGTTGCCTTCTTGTAGCAGAAAAGCCAAACTGACACTGCAAAGGGGCCATTTTAAAATGCAGGGTCTGTTCCAGCAAAGATTAGAAACCCATCCATCCAAGCTTCTAGGTTGCCCCACCCAAAAAACAAAAAGCAGACAGTTTAGGTGGAAAACAGCAAAGGGGCCATTTTAACCAAGAGTAGCCTTGGCCACTGAGGGCCCCCACAAAATGGCCTCTGCTTGGAAAAGGAGGATGGGGAGACAGACGTGCACATGCAAACACAGAGCGAACAAAGCAAACCATCTCAAGCTGACAATATTATGTGAAGTCCTTAGCGCACCACAAAAGCAGCAGCGTGGAGTTCCACTTGTTCCCCAAAAGGTCCCCTAGGTCCTGCTGATTGGCTGGGTTCCTCTATAGGAACCCAGCCAAGGAGCCCCTGGCACCTCCTCCAGTTCCTCCCCAGTCCCACAGAAAGCATTGCTTTTCTGGGCTAGCGCCCAGAACATAATCCCTAGAGACTTGGGGAGGTGACTCCTCTAAGTCCCCACCTCCTTCTGGCTCTCTGTCCAGTGAGTGGGAAGCCAGAGGGAGGGTGGAGCAGGAGGAGGAGGAGTATGTTTGTCCCTTCCCCCACCTCCACAAAGTGACTCACACAAGTGTCAATCTTTACTTCCCCTGCAGGCTTTGTTTACATAACAGCTGTTAGTTCTAGCTGCCTGCCAGAGTTATGAGTCATCAGCTCTTCAGGGACACAGAAGCTGACAGTGAAATGTAAACAAAGCCTGAAGGGAAAGTGGGGAAACTCAGCACTTCCACTGGATCAGCTGAGGAGCAACCTGGTTCCCGAGCAAGCATGGGGGTGGGGGTGGAATCTCTGAGGCCACTTTTACACAAGCCACCAGGGAAGTCTGTTCTTCAATGAGCTACTAGGAAAAGCCACGCGGGGTGCATTTACATACACCGGAAGTAGCCACCCGACATAAGAATCGGCGGCATGCAGTCACACACAGCTTCTTTAAAGATGCATTCTGGAAACCTCTATATCGGGGTTTCCAGAACACTTATTCAAAGAGGCTGTGGGAGGCCCATGCGCCACTGATTCCTATGGTGGGCGGCCACTTCTGGTTCATGTAAACGCACCCTGTGCGGCTTCTCCTAGTGGTGCATCAAAGAACACACTTCCCTGACGGCTCGTGTAAAAGTCACCACAGGGACTTGGGGGGCATCTGCTCCAAAACCCTGGGAGATGGACCGCCACTGACGGGAGTCATTTCATACCCTTGATCATTTTTGTTGACCTTCTCTGTACCTTTTCAAGTTCTACTATATCTTTTTTGATATGGGGCAACCAGAACTGCACACAATACTCCAGGTACAGTCGTACAATAAATCTAGACAGAGGCATTACTATGTTTTCAGTTTTATTATCTAACCCTTTCCCAATTATTCCTAACATACTGTTTACTTGTGTGATCTCCACCACACACTGATCTGATGATTTCAATGTATTGTCTGCAATGACTCCAAGATTCCATTAGAGATGTGCAAACAGAACCGAGTTTGGAAATTCGGTTCAGTTTGAAAATTGAGTTCGGTTAGAAAGTTCGGTTTGGATGACTGAACTATTCGAGTTCGGTTGAATTCCGAACTTCCAAATCGAGTTTGGACATTCAAAACCGGGTTTTTGGGTCTTCCGAACTGGTTCGGATTCAACCGAACAGTTCGCTTGAAATCGAGTTTGGTTTGAAAGTTTGGTTTGGTCGACCAAACTATTCGAGTTCGGTCCAAACTCCGAACTTTTGAACCGCTTTTGCACGTCCCTAGATCCCATTCCTGAGTGGTAACTCCTAATTTAGAACCCAGCATTGTATATATATAGTCTGGGTTATTTTTCCCTATGTGTATCACTCTGCACTTGTCCACATTAAATTTCATCTGCCATTTGGAAGCCCAATCACACAGTCTTGCAAGATCCTCCGGCAATTCTTCACAGTCCGCTTGACCGTGAATAACTTTGTGTCATCTTCATATTTGATCAACTCACTCTTTACTCCTTTCTCCAGATCATGAATGAATATATTAAACAAAACCAGTTCTAGTACAGATCTCTGGGGCACTCCACTTGTTATATTGCTCCACTGTGATAACTGACCATTTAGTCCTACTTTTTGCTTCCTATCTTTTAACCAGTTGTTGATCCATGATAAGACACTGTCTTTTATTTATTTTATTTATTTATTTGATTCGATTTTTTATGCCCCTCCCTCCTGCCTTCTCAGCTCGGGGTGGCTTACAGCATTTTAAAACACAACATAAAAACATTTACAACAACCAATAGTAAAGTTAAAAACAAAAACAAAAAAATATACCCCCACCCCTTACCCACCCAACTGCCTCACCAAAGACTCGGTGGAACAGTCAGGTCTTACAATATCATCAGAAAGAGGGAAGGTCCAGGGCCAGGTGGACCTCCTCCACTGGAAGAGAACTCCACAGCTGTGGGGCGGCCACTGAGAATGCCCCCCCTCATTATCATCATCCATGAAACCTAGGGTACCTCATGGAGGGCGCCCCCGGTCGACCGCAGGAGTGGATCCAGAATCTGGGGAGTGAGGTGATCCTGTAGATAGGCCAGGCCCAGGCCATTTAGGGCTTTAAAAGGTCAATTCCAACACCTTGAATTAGACCCAGAAAACTATTGGAAGCCAGTGAAGATAATGGAGGAACGGTGTGACGTGCTCATGACAACCAGTCCCCCTAAGGAGCCAGGCCGCTGCATTCTGCACCAGCTGCAGTTTACGAACTTACTGGAATTGATCCCATAAAACAGAACAGGACAGGACTTTGATTACCTCAGACTCACTGTCAAAAATGCGGCATCAAAACCGTGATGAATTTGATCGATTTTATCTGCAAAAAAGTCTGCAAACAAGTCACGGTGAGCCCCAGATGGTTGTGATCCAGGTGGAGGGAGGCTGGACTGACCCAGGCCCCTCACCACCTGGAAAAGCTCCACCAGACGTGACTTCACTGATGCTAAGAGGGCAGCAAAGAAATCCTTTGCTGCCCACACAGTCACGGCATAGGTGCGCAAACTGACTCTATGTCACAATCGGTCCACTTCAGTTGAGAATAGTGCCACCATCACTCTAACCACTGCCCTTCCCACTTCACCCACCGCAGGTCCTCCATATACCACGGGGACCTGCGATGTTGTCAATTCAGAAGCGGATGCCTAGGAGCCGTGCAGTTGATGGCCTCAGTCAGCACAGAATTCCAGAGCATCATAAGATCATTGAGTGAACGGTCATGTAAACCAGAGGCTATATCCCCCAAAGAATTCCAGAAACTCCCTGGTTCCATAAGTCTCCAGGGGCGAACCAACCAAACTGGCTTCGCACCCTTCCAGTGACTGACATACACCATGTTAGTGACCTGGAGAAGATAATGATCCATCCATGACAAGGGCACTTCCCCACCAGTGGATCCCCTGCCTCAAGATCTGTGCAAAATATCATATCTAATGTATGTCCCCCCACATGGGTCGGGCCGACAGCTATCTGAGACAGTCCCATGGTTGTCATGGAGGCCATGAACTTACTCCCTACACCTCCAAGTAGGGATGGGACTTAAGGGGGATTATTGTATATTGGATTTACCGGTATCAGATCTCCCTATATTGGATTTATTGTTATCGGAATATTGACTTTTTAACACTGCTGGTTTTATCAGAACGTTAACATTGCAGCCATTGACTTCAATGGGCAATGTTAAAAATCTGATAAAAACCAGCAATGTTAAAAATCTGATATTCCTACACTGACAATTATCGGTATTATTGGAATAATCTGATATCACCCATTATTGGTATTATTGAATTAATCCGATACCGATATTCCCACCCCTACCTCCAAGACTGGCATCAGCATGGATATGAAGTCCCCCAAAACCACCATCTTAGGGGACCGCAAGACCACCTCTGACACTAACTCAGCCAGAGTGGACAGTGATGCTGCCATACAAGTAGGTGCACAGTACACCAGCAGCAACCACACTCTGTCTCTGGCCAAATCAAATATCAGGTGGATGCCATCAACTCCCATGATAGGTTGCACAGGATACCTCCAGACAGACCAAATCTCCTTGAAAACAATGGCTTACCCCCCACCACACCCGTCCCTCCGACCACAACTAATGCTGAAAGCAGTACCCGGCTGGAACAAGGTCAGCCAATATAGGCCCCGACTTAACTCTTCCCCGTTAAACAATGTTTATCAATACAGGGCTCACTCCCAAGTCCCATGGATTCCACATGGAGCAGTTCACACATGGAGCTACATGTAAACTGCGTGGATCCTCATTGTGGGCAAATTGTGCCCTGCAGAAACCATGCACATTCATCCACTGAGCATACGATCACGGCCATGCTCAGTTATTTTGTTCCTAACAACCATTTACACCAGTTTGCCCGGCGCTGACATCAGGCTCACTGGTCTGTAGTTTCCAGGATCACCTCTGGAGCCCTTTTTAAATATTGGTGTTACATTTGCTTCCCACCGGTTCTTGGCACAGTGGCAGATTTAAGTGATAGGTTACAAATGACCAATAATCAGTCTACAACTTCATATTTAAGTTCCTTCAGAACTCTGGGATGAATACTCTGGGATGAATAACTTGACCAGTGTTTCCTTTGCTGGTTCAAGCTTCCCCTTTCTAAGTGCTAGGGATAATACTGGCTCAATGAGCAACAGGGGAAAAACCCCACTTATTTATTTTATTATTTTATTTTATTTATATCCCACCCTTTCCCTTAGGCTCAGGGCCACTCACAAACATACAAAAATATAAAAACTAATAAACATGAATCATATCAAATTTTAATTCAAGCCACCCCCAAGCCCAATCCACCCCCAAACTCTATTCCAACCCGCCAAATGCCTGTCCAAATATATAGGTCTTACATTGCCTCCTGAAGATGCTTGGACTTGGGATTTGGTGAACCCCTAGGGGAAGGGAGTTCCAAGAATGTAGGGCAGACACAGAGAACGCCCCTCTACATATCTATGTTGACCAGAACCTGTCCTGATGCAGTGGTGGAAATTGCAAGAGGACGCCCCAACTGACCTAAGTGAGGTGACAGAATATAGAGAGATATGTGGTCTCCTAAGATACGCAAGGGCCACACTTTATAAGTCAACACCACCACCTTGAATTGTGTTTGGAACACAATTGACAGCCAATATGTACTTTGGTACACCGGTGTAGACTTTGGAACATTGCTGGGCTGCTTTTACTGTGCAAGGCAAAGGCCCTGTAGTGGCTCTCCATGGCCCACCACAGCCCTGGCTACTCCATTGTTGGCACCAGTTTTAAATCTGGAACCCATTGTTGAAGATGTGTTGACCACCAGGGCTGGCCTTAGGACATGTTAGGCTCCCGGACCCTGCACTATGTGGGGAATCCACAGAAGTGGTACAATAGGTCCCCAGGAGACCAACTTTATTTATTTTATATATTCATTTTTTATCCTGCCTATATCTGCCTCCGGCAGTTTCCAAGGGGCACCAGGAGCCCCACTTCTGGTGCTGTTTTTGAGGCTCCTGGTAGTGGGGTCCCTCAGAAGAGGCAGAGGCTCTTGGGGATTCTCTGGAGTGGAAGGGTGGCTGCAAATCCTGGGGTCCCTCTGTACTGCTCCTGAGAGGCCCAGGTCAAGCATGAGGTCTTCCTCTTTCCTTCTGAACCCTGAGTCCCACCCCTGATTACTCACTCCACCCCACCCTGCTTCTAGGGGTGGGACTCCAAGGGAATTATCAGGTATCTGATTTATCAGTATCAGATTTCCCGATATCAAATTTATTGGTATCGGAATATCGAATTTTTAACATTGCCAATTTTCTAGTATCTTTAACATTGCGGCCACTGACTTTAATGGGCAATGTTAAAAAGCCGAGAAAAACTGGCAACGTTAAAAATTAGATATTCTGATACCGACAATTATTGGTATTATCTGATTAATCCAATACCGACCATTATCAGCATTATCGGATTAATTTTATACCGATAGTCACACCCCTATGCTCCACTTTCCTTGCCCCAGGCACTACCAATTCTGAAGCCATCCCCGCTGTCCACAGGTACAGTATATTGTGGCTATAATTCTAATCCCATCTAAAATGAGGAGGATCCACATTACAGATCTGTGCCATTAATCCGTCCTCTATCTTTGTGTGCATAACCTTGGGTGAGGCCACACAACACAGGGAAGGGAGGCTACCACTCCTTAGGTAGCGTTCCCTGGGCAAACGAGTCATACAATAATGCAGTGGTTCGTGGGCCCAGGGCCCACCAGATGATTCCCCAACCCTAGGGTGGGAAATTCCTAGGACATGTCGCAGACCAGTCTTACCCCACATGGACTAAGGCTGTCCAGGATGGGACAACCCATATGGCCAGGGCCCTTCTTCCCTCTGTGGGGTGAGCTCCATGGCAGGGCTGTAAGTGACAGGCACTGGCACCCGTCGTGTGTAGCCATGTCATGGCAGGGGGCGGGACCTATGTCGAGTGAGGGAGGCCATGCAGGACTTGGCATGGGCTCATGTGACCAGCATTGCGGCCCTCCATGGCCATTGCGGTGGCTCCAACGGGGGCCGTCCCACCTGGCTTCCCCACAACCATCTGGCCAACTCCCCGTGCTTGCCCTGCTGTGTGGCGGTGGCAATTGCCCACCACGGGGCCACGTGAGATTCAGCCGCCCCCACTCATGTAGCCTCACCCCGTATCTCTGCTTCCTTACTCTGAGCTGAGTCTGTCAGTTAGGGCTGGTTTGAAACAGTCATTCTGATTTCACATCAGTAAGGAGTGGGGAACATCTTCTTTCTGCTTTTTTCTTACATGGCTACTTCCCATTTCCAAGCATCATGACATCACAGTGCTTGTAATGGGGGTAGAGCCCCCAGAATCAGGCATGCCCATTTCAATTGTGGTCCTGCCCCCTGCCCGAAAGGCTCAGAAGAGATGTGGCCAACCAGGAACTTTGGGATCAAGCAGTAGCCTATTTTAAATATTTTCTACAACTCTATTCACCAGATTTGTTTTTAATAATAATAACTAGTGAAATGTCCATATTTTAACTAGGGCTAAGCTTCTATTCAGCCTAAGCAAGGACCAAGA